>OY740770.1:96560741-97160741 GCA_963513935.1 Aphrophora alni | reverse complement strand
GGGTTTTTTTAATTTTTATTTTACAAATTATATTTTACATATTTATCAGTGGTTTTGATATATGTATGATATTTTCAATACGTTGGATATGTGAAATTTACGATTATTGTTCATTTATTATTCTTAGTGATTAACGTACTAATTTTTTAGTTTGAGATGAAATTTTCTCATATGAATTCCAATTATCCGGTTAAAACAAAAATTAATAAATCTATCAAAATTCTCAACTAAATTTTCCCGTCTTTATAATATATTATGTCTGTGTATATAGTATGAAAATACATTACAAACAATAAATTGTCTTTGAGTAGTAAGAAATTATTATTAATAAATATATTTTTTATAAAAAACATGCTACAGAATAAATGTACACAGTTCCAGTCATTGGTGTAATTATACATCGAGCAGTTAAAAAAAAACATAACTATAATAAAAATCGCTCTGAAAATAAAAATGATAATCTGAAAATCATGGAAAAACATATTAGTAATATATGTAAAAGACGTAGTTATTCTTGTTTATTTATTTGTCATTCTCTATTGTTACTGTGAATTCTTTTTGTTGTTGTTTTTAGGTATTTTTGTCACTATGGAGAAATAAATACTAAACAATACATTGATTTGTTCGTCAATAAGTTATTGATTGCCCGATACGTTTTCATAATATTGACACAATAATAGATAGGGGAAAGATATATTGCTTGAAATTTTTATTTCTACTCTAATATTTATCATAACATCTCTCTAAGTATGAAAAATATGTTGAAACTTTGTCCATATTTACGTTTTTTTTTATTAAGAATGCGCGATTTCAGACACAGCGAGATTTAAATAAAATACATGATTGATTTCACCCAATGCTTTATAGTTTGATTTCATGCGAGTTGAAAACCTTACTCCTATATCTTGAGTTATACAATGAAATATTGATTTTTTCAATAGATATGTAATCGCAGATAGTTTCGATTTTATCATAAATAAATAATTATGATGATGTAGTTACATACAAACAATAAACGTATTTGTATTGTAATTTAGGTTTAAAAAAAAATGTACAAAGAAACAATTCAATAATAATATATGGTAGTTTAAAAATTGAGTTTAACATTATTCTTAACAGATAATTTCAATATGGGGATAAATAGTTGACTCGATAAAAAAACGCGACTCTGCCTGTGTTTCCGTGACGGTTCCTTAAAAAAAACCAACTGACTCTTTTTCAACAAACTCTATATTTCTAAGTGAATCTCACCTGACAGTTTCTAATTGCAGATTTATTGCTCACTGTAAATTCTACTGGATGTGAGAGAAATATTAATTTACTCTTGAAGAGCTGGATGAAAATTTCCCCCTGGCAAAGGTATGTAGTCTCGTCCACATACACAAATACACAACACTTTTTCCCTTGTGTTTAAAGGAGAAACACCTGTCTGTCGTCATCGCCTTATAAAAAACATAGTGAACAGAACATAGAATAAAGAACCTCAACTGTTGAATACTGTAATAGCGTGAGAATCGGAAGAAAACCAGAGGTGTCAATGAAAGACGTGATAGGGAAAATGAAAGATATGAATCTACTACAAAACTGCATTATAAAATATATTAATTACAGTCAAAAAGTGAATTTTAAACATAGGCGCATACTTATAAGGTTCATTATATCAAATGAGTTATTTTGCAATAAATTTTGTTAAAAGGGAAAAATGTCTTCAACAAAGACAAAAGTGAAAAGAGTTTATTTTGAAATTGTTCAGTTTACTCTAGTACTCTCGATGTTTTGATGGGATGCTTAGTGTTTATATTGTAGAAAATTTTAATCATAATAAGAGGAGGCGATTTTTGTTGAAATAAAATATTTGTTATCTCTTATTTATAAATTAGAGTTCAGAAAACCGCTCGAGATATGTCCAAAGTTGGCGTAGATAATAAATTGTACATTATGGTCGGAGATGTGAAAACCATATATTTTCCCTGAACCCTCTAGTTTATATTAAATAATCATCATAAAAGTCAATAAAATAAATATCCAAAAACATAATTAGTCGAATTTCAAATTCAAACACCAAAATGTAAACAATAAAACTAGAAATGACTTCTGGAGATACGGTACTGCAGGACTTGAATACCGTCGTTATACAACTGTCCTGTTGAAAGTTAACATATATATCTTTCATTCAGAAATATAATTTAGTAATAATTTATAATATCACCTAATCAGTAAATTGATCAGGCTGAAAGCAAGGCGTAATCATTGCTTATTACAGTGCTAAAATCAACGAAACACAATGGAGATGATATAAAATGAAATATACATTAGATTGTACTTAGTATCAGAAACCAAATGCAAGTAGGTATGTAACTAAAGGTTTTGATTCTAAGCTAATGGACTGCTTTTAAAAGAGGTTATACATTATTTTAAAGTATTCAAAATTGGTAAATTCTATTATATATTTTTTATTTTCCAAATATATGTATTTTAATGTACTGAAACTTAAATTTAAAAAAATCCGTTATTTAAAATTCCTAAATCTCAAAATTGAGTTGTCACGTGTTTATCTGTCTCAAAGCTTAAACTGTCAACGTGACTTTGATTAAATTTCTTATGTGTTGTATATTTCCACCATATCTGAGATGTGTTATTTATTACATATTATGTCTTTATTTCATTTGTTTGACAATATTGGAGTTAGTATATTATATCTTATATAATATAAAAAGATTGTATTAGAATATTTTGAACAAATCGAAATTTTACTTTTTCACGTATAGAAAAAAATTAAAGGATGAGTAAAAAATATCTGAATCTAGTTTTTCAATTTATATCCGTTTTTAAGTCCAAAGAGTTCCTAAAGTGGTTTAAGGATTGTTGTCTGTCTGTCTTCTTGTGATGCTCCACAACCCAAATCCAAGAACTGATTTTATTCAAATTTGGTGTTTGGGATAATTCAGTATGTTTAATTAGTTTTTATTATGACTCAAAATTTGAGACTAACTGCCATAAGGAAAAAGTTATTATTTCTCAAAGTTGGCATAGACGATTGTGCTCAAGCGTAACCTCTAAGAACCAAAATAAAAAAACGCAAAAAAAGTATCTCTCTAAAAAAACCTACTGGTTAAAAACTGGTTAAGAAATAAAAAAATCGGTCAGGAGGCAATTATAAGTTTTATTAAAATACACACGCAAAATAATTCATACTTTAGTTAATTATATAATTTAAATTAACTATTTCCGATTGTGCGAAATTACATGTAAAAAAATATTACGGTTCAGGAATAATTTGTTTTAAAATTAAACGGCCGAAAAACTTTAATTTAATCGGATACGATTTCCGCTAAGGAGTCTTTTATGGAACAACTTGATATGGTATAATCAAGTTTATACCATATATAAATATATAAACATGTCTTCAAGGACAGCGTTTATATTAAGTTTTTATTTACAAAAATGAGATTTATGTTTTTGTTTTAGGAATGGTTGAGAGAAAACGTTTGTGCAGTGTTTTTTCACTTTTAATTTAATAATCTGCATTACGTATTAGCTTAGTTTAAACTAGGGATATTAGAAAGTTAAAGGTGATTTAGATTTTAACTTTTTGTTTTATAAATATGAATGTTATGTGCATTGAGTTCATTTGGTTTTGATAAGCTGAATAGTAGAAGGTAATTTAAATTTAACTGTGAATTCATTCACACTTCCCGTTTTTAATTCTTTTGTGCACAATCCTCAACATGTATTTATTATTTATTATGATATGTTTATTTATTTATACATAAAATCTATGATTGGGAAAATTGTATATAACACTTACCTATTATGTTTTAAATTGTCATTTTATAATATATACAATATATACTCCATAATTATTAACGTTTAAATTTTGGCGTAGATATTTTATTCATCAAAAACGAACGGCATGTTGGAAGGATTAAATAAAGCAATAAAGCTAAAGTTTCAAAATAATTTTAATAATATTAACTAGCTACAATATTAATATTTCTTAATAATATTTATTTTAAAGTTTTCTATATTTTTCGTACAAAAGTTAAAGGTAAGTTGTCATATTTTTTTTAGCCACGATACATGTATATGAAGCTATTTGTGACATTCTTTCAACTACAGTATTACACAAAGCAATATGTTTATTATGAATAGGGATTTATATTGTCAAGTTTTATCAGGGTAATTATATCTTAATTTCCAATACATTACATTAGTTTTTGAAACGATTTGTGCTTCTTAAACCTGAGTTAAATTACATTTTGTTAAAATAAATTTAACATGGATAGACACAAAACATATATTAATATATCATTACGTCAACAAATTCTTAGAGACAGAATTGTTAGTTGAACATAATTTTTAGTTTCAAAACAACTCACATTATTATTATACTTTTTATACACATACATCCTGTTATAAAATTAATGAAGCAAATAATTTAGAAAATCATTGTAGATAGACGATAATACTTATTTTTTATAATTCGTTCTCTGGTAATTATCACAATTATTTTGGTTTTTAAGAACGTTCCAAAAGTTTATATGTTCAACTCAAATCCTTTCTCAGCCTCTGCCATAACAATGTGTAACTTTTTTAATAAAGTGATTTCACCAATAAGCCGGCTCTATATCAATGTAGCTCGTTCATAAAAATACAATACTTGGTAATCCTGTGTATTGTTGTACAGTATATATACATATATAAGTATTCTGAGAGTCTTTTCTGTATTGTATATATTTAATAGATATCTTAGTATTATAGAATTCCTTTTGGGTAAGTTTAATCTAGACGTTGATGAGGATCAATTTAATTTTTATATTTAGTGAATTAAAAAAACTTATAACCGTTCTTTTGGATGACATGGCAATTATAGAATGCGTTAACACCAAATAAGCCAATTACGACATTCACAATATCTTTAAAATGGTTATTTCAGTGTAAAAACCGGTTATCCAATCGAAAATATTATTTTAATATTAATTTAATATATTACCTAAATTAACCTGTACAGTACTATAGTTGCGTATATCAGCTTCGTCGTCTATCATGTCAATGTGACAGATTTTATTGATTTATTTCGTGTAAGTTAAATTTTTCCCAAACTTTTTTTTTCAATTTGAACTGATATTTTTATTATTACTTAATTTTCAGATACGATTGATTTTCATAAGGAGAAATTTCTTCTGACAACCAATGTAAGTATACATTTATTTAAAATGTAATTTATAATTAAAGTATAAGTGAAATAACTGCCACAAATTATTTATTTGTATGTGGATTAAATTATTTTTAAGAATTTACATATTATTTTTAAATAATTATTTCATTATCAACTTTAATAGATTTCACCCAAATATCTCACATCGTAATTCTTACTTCTTTCTTTCCATGTTTAAGTAGTTTTTGTATTTTTACACTGATATTTGAAATTCCTTCCATATACATGTTATACAGAAACGGTGTAATATATACATATATGTAACAGATAAACAAATCAATGTCTATTCGATTTCGACTATATTGATGTTTTTGAGTCCAAATAAGCGGCTTAGAGAATATTGTCTATCTATCAGCCCAATGTTATTTGTGCAGTGGTTTACAATCTAAGCGAGTGGATCATTGTTAATCAAATCTTGGAGTGCAGCATTATTAGGGCCATATTTCCGGAGGTTAAAAAAAAACTAATAATTTGGGTTTAGCTGCCACAAGAAAAAACACAACACCGTGAATATCTTATAAGCTATTTTTACCAATTTTATCAAATTATGCCTCTTATGATTAAAACAAAACTTTTAAGTGGTATTTATTAAAAAAAACTCTTTTTTTCGAGTTATCGGTAAAAATATTAATAACATTACTATTAAAGTTCTACCGATTTCGTTCAGAATTTAGTGAAATGTAAACATTAATGATTGCTTACGTTTAAAAAATTGCAAGTAGTAATATATCACAGTTCAGGAATATTGATAAAAATAAAAAATGAATCTTTACACCGTCATTAAAAGTACGATTTTAATCAAATAGGATTTTGCTCAGAACGCGTTTATGACACAACCGTAATAAATATAGGCTTTACTTAAATAAATAAATATTATTCCAAAGACGGTTCTTTTTAAATTTTTGACTAAAAGCTACTGAACTGATAATTTTGGATGGTTTTTATTTGGTTTCGGTGATAGATCAGAGATAAAGTTTGTGCAATGTTTTTGCTTTATTTATTACAGATTGGATTTAAAATAACTGGAACAAGGATTAGCCTTGATAGATTTAGGATTGTACATTTTGGGGTTTACCTTAATTTTTAAAAATATTGGTAAGATATCTTTTATTTTTCTCTTTACTTATTGTTGTTTTATTTCATTTATTCGTTTTCATTTCATTTTTTTTATTTACTTTCATTTTTTTTTTTAAGTAAATTATACATGATTTATAACTTTTTTTTTTAATAACTAGTATATGTATTTAATTTTTATAATTATTGTTGAAGAGATTATTAAGTATTTTACAATTCATTTAGTCACGTAACATTAAGTTTCAAATTTGGATACGCAACCTAAAAAACACAACATTTAAACAGTTAATACAGTATGCATTTATTTTCTTTTCTTTGTGATACTCAAATCTTCTTCTTATAATTCAAACAGTTAGTTTCGTAACATTTCCCCAAAAAAAATAGATTTTATTGGTTGAAGGGTGAAAATGACCAATGTACATCAATTTACGAAGTTCAATACTTCAATATTGGCTCTAGTTAATTCAATCAAATTTGTGAAGCATGTGAAGGGTAATGTTTAACATAAATTTTATAAAGGAGCCTCTGATTGGTCTAATTGCTAGAGCTCTTATTTTGTGTGTAAGGGGGTTTAGTGTTCGATTCATTGGTTATACAAATTTTTGCGGTGTCGACCTAGCATCGTAGGGTGAAGTAGGAAACCACATTTTATTGAATATACTGGTTACAAAAAGTAGAATCACAGAGAGGGGAATATTTTGTTGACTACACATCATCCGATGAAAAACCGAATAACATACCTAGTCCCTCATGCGAATTTTGAATTTAATATGACTTCGTGTCTTATATATATATAAAAAAAAAAAAAAAAAAAAAAAAAAAAACACACATACACACTATTATATTTAGGTAAATATAAGAGCCTCTACCGATTTCGGCTATTTGAAATGTCATTTTTGTTCATTTTTTAACAATTAGATCGTGAATTGTCATTTCCTTTGAGATATTGAGTACTTGGTATTTTTTGTTGGTGTTTGGTGATTAAATTACAAGAACATTAGGGTCATCGTTGCTTAAAAAAAAAAAAAAAAAAAAAAAAAAAAGCGTCAAATAGAAACTTCAATCCTTCGAATAATCAAATTACGTAAGGGTCGGAAGAGAACAAGTGTTGGTCAAAAGAAATCTGATGAAACGTTGAAAGAGAGGGATATAAGATTACAAGGAGAAATATTTAGATCTAGCTAGTTGCCCCTGGGATTGCCACACCTGTACACAAGTGAGGCCCTGCGGGGCAGTAGTTTTGTACAAGGTTTTGCTTATATATTTCTGTACTAATTATTGTTATATGCAAATTAATTTTGATGAAGTTTCCTTTGGTATTATACCTGTGAGGGAAATATTACAAAAGGTAGCCTAGGTGTATTATTAAAAGGTTATCGTCTTTCTAGTGAAATCAATATCAACGCTATGGCAGACGATGAAGAAATTAATTGTTTTTCGTCCTACGTTTACTAGACGTTTTTACTTAAAATTCAACCCACGTATTTTAGTTAAATATATATATCTATCTCAAAAATGTTAAAAATTTATATTTAAATTTAAAAATGAATAATTATTTCTATCTCTTTTATAAGCTTACATAAGACCTACGTCAAAAAAAAGTCGGTATGTAAACAATGTACTATATTCCTCACACATCACTTCACAAAACCAAATTTTTAAAAAAAATATGAGTATTCATAGAATTTTATAAATTATTCCGCTCAAAAATTAAAACCAAGAAAACGAAAAAAGCGATCGAATATTTTAAAATCGCCAGACAAATGTTGATGAATGTTTTTAACCAAAATATATTTTAAAGTTGTAAATGAAAAAAAAATAATTCTAGAGAAATTTCTATTAAATTGAAATCATTATCATTCATTTTGGTACTATAAATTCATCTCACAACCCGTAAATTTGTTTTTATTAGGTTTAACTCAATACTTTGAGCTGTAAACCATCACACATTTGTATAATTAATGGTAACATTTTGTTACAATTTTGAGTTATTGAAATTTTACTTCCGATCCTAATTTTTGTTTGCCGATTTGTAATAATCGTCTCACCTGATTTTGAAGCCAAATTTTATATTTAGGTCTATGTCAGTTCCTAATAGATTTTGAGATCCCCCCCCAAAGCTCTTAATTAAGAAATAAAAATAAATTGCTTCAAGTTTTTGGTCTGCAGATTAGTACAATAGGCAAATTACATAATTACATCAGGATTAAGTTCACAAAGACCTAGAATTTAAATTTTCCATTAACACAAGTTAAATAGGTTCCTAATTTTTAACACCTTTGTTATTTTGTTCTCTCGCTTCGTGGTGACAAGGTGGCAGAGGCTCAAAAAGTTATGGTGTTTACCTTAAATTGAGGATAAAAGAAGGACTTACAATTGGTAATGAATGCGGATTGCAAAGGATATACATACTGTGACAAGAATTGGATCTGCAAACTTTGTATTACCCCACTAGTTATTTTATTAAGACTGATTATTTCAGAACTGATATTAAGTTATAGTGACCATTACGTTCTACTTAGGCTCTAGAGACAGAGATTTTTTTTCTCAAAATTATGGAAAATAATCTCCCTCTATTTTGAGAAAACACAATCATTTTCTGGCCGTTAAAAAACCAAAATATCCTATTTATAGATATTAAAAATGAGAGAAATAACTCAAAACACCTTCGAAACCGATATATCCATAAATATGTTCAAACCAATTTGTTTTCAAACATAATATTATTTTTTAAATAGAACTTCAGATTAATATAGCGTCTAGGGCCGACAAGTGATGTGTGAGAAGTCCCGGGTTCATTGATATTACATGCTCAAAATATTATTATGTTGATACAGAATTAGTAGGTAATGTGGAGAACAATGATTGGTAGCGAAATCTAGTTGCAAAGTATGGAACTACAGTGACGGGAACACGATGTACTGATATTTATTTTCTACATCTAGCATGACTGTTTTGTCTTAGGTTTATTCCAATAACTCATTGTAAACATATATAATGTAAGTCCTACAACTTATAGAAAGTAAACTATGTATATTTGAGTAACTTTAAAAGAAATTGACAGTTAATGTAAACAATATTTCTTACTAAATTTAAAACCAACATGTTTTTATAACTTGCTAAAGATTCAGTTTATCACGATAGATTACTTATTTCATTTTGCTGATCTCTGTTTTCAAAGTTTATATAAAGCTTAGTTATGTCTAAATCCTCACTTTATGCCTCTTGCTTAACAATGGAAAAGTTTCCAATAACGCTATGAAACCAATAAGTCGAGATCTCACTCTTATATGATGATGAAATAATAATGTACTCAATGCTGACAGTGTTTATATTGCTGATTTTATTCTTGAATCATTCGTGTTATTATTAAATTGCAAATTCAGAGGTGGTTAAATATTAGTTCCAACCCCGACTATACTATCCCTGTATTTCTTATGAGTTAAATTATGTGGATAAATGTTTTAAAGGCACTTTGAAATTACAGTTTAATCATATACAGTATAGGGTTATGAACACATAGTAACTGATCTTACAATGTTCTGACCAAACGAGTTCAATTTTATCTAAATGAAAAGTGTTAGTGTTCTATTTATGAACAAAATTTTAAAATTGTCGCAGATAATTTTATATATTCTATCTATATGTTTGATGAAATAAATACCTAGGCCAACGTATTTATTTGCCAAAGTATTGAATGATTTTAATAAAACGTGATATGTGTCAATATTTTGGTAATACCTTTGAATTTTTTGAGTGCCATATGAATAAACAAAATTTTAGTTTCTTCTAAAACCCAAAACAAAACGTATTGTAGCTTTTTATACAAAATGCGTTATTGCTAGAAATTTTTTTTCAAACACACAAAAATAAACAGCTCTACCGATTTTATTCATATTGTAGTGATAAATACAGATTAATTACCCAAATCCGTTCACAAAATAGCAAGCAAAAACCTATTGCGCTTCAGGAATATCTGGTAAAAGGTAAAAATAAACGTTGGCCGCCGTCATTAAAACCCCGTTTTTAATTTACGCTATGGTCACTTTAAGCCCAAGTGAAGCTAATTAGGCCATTCTTGTTGACGAATAGTTTCGGTTGGATGATGGGTGAGTGAGAAAGTTTGTGCATTGTTTCTTAACTGTATATTTCATTACGAATTTAGAGATGACTACAAGGCAGAAAATTGCCTATTTTATAAACTTATTACGTACTTTTATTCTTCGGAAACAGTTTCATATCGAAATATAATAATCATTATAGTTGTCCTATAGACAGGTTTATCCTATTTCTGCTGAACATTTAGTGAATGCAGAATCCCATGTTTTTAATATCTTCTGCTGATGGTAGGAAGTTCACTTCAGCTCTTGTCCCTTGCTGACTCTTCCTGGCGATCAATCGTCGTTGATCCATGATTCAGTTCATTTAAGGACTTTTTTTAGTTAGGGATATTGGTATCTACACTTTGTGCCATAGGGGTATTCTTTTTTAGTCCCGAAATGGTTCAGCTATAGTGAATACGGAGGAGGCACAGAGATGACCAAAACGTGTGGGAACTTTTTAATATATACAGATCTACGATTCACGTTAACGGCCTAGCCGACGTCAAGAAAGTAAATATACACAATTACGAGGTTTAGAAACCTCTGTACCTACTGAGCATCTTTTGATCTAACAATACAACGTAAACATTTCTTAGAAGGCCCAAGAAACCATCTTTCATGTATTTACGTTAATAAGATCTGATTGTATTACATTTTAAGACAGGGCTATGTAACTACCATATGGCGCCTATAACTTTGATTATATTAGCTCTCTTATTTAAGTCCTTGTGGTGATTTAAGTAACAAGTCCATTTAGCAATGACGTCATCAGCACCGTGATGAAATACAGAACACCGATTTTACCATTGTGAAATCTATGGAATTAGGCTTTAAATAATTCTCTCTGGTATTAATTATGTGTGACATTGACTACTTACATTTTAAAGTCATTTTACTTCAAATTGTTTAGTCAATTATTGAAGCAGGATCACTACAAAAATTGTTTAAAAAATTTTTATGATGATAAAACTAGAAAAGGAAGAAAATTGTGTTCAAAGTTGAGTATATCCATGCCACTAATGCACAAGATAATTTGGTACATATTTTATATGTTGGCCATTGTGTTTCATTGATTTTATGACTTTAATGAGCAATGATTACTCTTTGCTTTCAGCCTGATCAATTTACCGATTGCATGTCGTTGTGACATTATAATCATACATTTACGTATTATTAAATTATATTGTTGGATTTAACATATTTATATTAACTTTCATGAGAACTATTAAATAATACGGGTTTTAATTTATTTATGTAAATTCACAGATATAAACCATTTGTAGAAAACTATTTTGTTAATATTTCTAATTCATTTAAAATAATTTTCTCATCTTACATTCTCACATATATTTGGAATGATGTCAGTTTGTTATATACAGTGTTCTAGAGGGTAAACGCGTGGATGAGATTTAAATTACAATTGGTATGTGGTTTTTTTAAGCAGAACAATATTTGGTGGTAGCTGCCTTCTAAATATCGATTATAACGACTTTGTTCAAGCAGTCTATTCATATCAAACGTATTGATTGACACTTTTCCATAAAACTCACATTCCTTCCTCATCGGTAAATAATAATAAAAAAAATTCTTGTTTTGGCTGTTAAAGTAAATTCTCAAAATCTACCCCACTGATTTCTTTCTAATTTTAGTGAGTCGTAAAGATTATTTAAACACAAGTATAAATTATTACGGTACAGAAATAATTGGAAATTAAATTTTAATCAAATACGATTTATTTGGAGGACGTGTTATGGCACGATGAAAGTAAGATTAGACACATATTTTGTTCAAAGACAGCGATATTAGTATTATTTTAGTTAAGTTAGGTCTTCTTACATCTCTACGTTAGTTTTCTCTTTTTGATGAACGACCGGAGTAACATTTTTGGCCACGACTATTTTTGTTTGGTTAATATTTCGATTTCGAATGGGTGTTTGAGAAAATGTGTGTATTGTTTTTTCACAGTTTAATTTCAAAGATAAAATAAAGCAAAAGCTTAAAGTTTCAAATATTTAATAGTATAATATAATATAATAATATAAATATTTGAAACTTTAAGCTTTTGCTTTATTTTATCCTTGAATATGGAATTTCAACAAGAAATATCTGCTATTACATTCAAGTTCAGTTTAATTTATTTAAATTGAAGATACAAAATCTTTAAATGGGAAAAATGTTTAACATTTTTATTAGAAAGCATTTTGATATCAAATACATGTAAAAATTTCTTTCTAGTTTGAAATGGACCATTTATTTTGTTAAAAAGGAACCTATACTTTTGATTATATGGAGCAATTCCGTTTATCTAAATAAACAAAACGTTTCACATGAATGTTGAAATTTTGTCACTTCATACACAAATGGAAATTATGACGAGATCGAGGACTCTAGTTCGATTCACTTTAACTAAATAAACAAAACCTTCACCAAATTGATGACTTTTTACCACTTCATCAACTAACGGAGGTCATCACGAGAGCAAGGACTATTGAGCAATTCATTTCACCTAAAAAAACAGAACGTTCCACATAAAGACTGAAATTTTGCCTCTACATCCACAAATGGGATATATAAGGAGATCGAGGACTCTAAATTCCAGAACAATTCAGTTTAACTAAATAAACAAAACTTTTAACAGAAAGGATGAAATTTTGCCACTACATCCACAAATGGGATATATAACGAGATCGAGGACTCTAGATTCCAGAACAATTCAGTTAAACTAAATAAACAAAACTTTCAACAGATAGGATGAAATTTTGCCACAACATCCACAAATGGGATATATAACGAGATCGAGGACTCTAGATTCCAGAACAATTCAGTTTAACTAAATAAACAAAACTTTCAAAAGATAGGATGAAATTTTGTCACTTCATCCACTAACGGGAGTAATCACGAGATCGAGGACTATTATTGAGCAATTCATTTCACCTAAATAAGCACAACGTTTTACATAGCCTAAATACCGAAATTGTGCCACTTCATCCACAAATAGGATATATGACGAGATCGAGGACTATAGAGCAATTCAGTTCATCTAAATAAACAAAACGTTCCACAGAATGGATAAAATACTGTAGTCGTGTGGGTTTTATTAGATCACAATTGGATTTAGTTTAAGTTTCGACTATTCAAACTTTGATTTGGCTTTTCTTAGGTTAGAGATATAGGGTAATATTCAATCTGATTCTAGGCTATACTAGCCTAGGATGTCCCTCCCCTTTAAGATATGAGCTTTACACTTAATATCGAGGTTGGTTATACTTTCGAAAGTTGTGTATAAGGTTTTATAAGCACAAATGTTGGCAACTTTCCGTTTTAACCATATTACCAATATGAACAATCCATTGTTATCAAATAACTTTAAAACTTACCGCCGTCGTGTATGCATTATTTTATAAATTCCTGGTAAACTGTATTTTTATGGTCCAGTGTTAGATTGAGCCACACTTTTACAATTCTCTAATGTTTTATCGAAATATTTTACGTAAATTTTGTAAATCGATCTTGTAAAAGAGCCTCTTTCTTCCGTATTATCTTTTTTTATTGCTAAACTGATATATATGGAATGTTGGGGACAGATTTTTTTTATATGTTTAATGTTTGGTTTTATAGTTACAAATATAGTAGCATCGTTTAATTTGATTTCCTGCCTGATTTCGACATTATTTAAGTGGAGTCTTTCATTTTTCTTATGATTTTGTTCCGATTTAAACTGTGAACACAAATAAATGTAGATCAAATAACTGACTTTTATAGGTCAAGAATGTGTCTGAAAGGCTCCTTCAATGCTACACGTAAAGTAAGTGAGCGTTCATTATAAACGGCGTGGAAATAGAATGCATATTTTCAATTCATTTGAATAAACTGTTTCAACAACTGGTATAGCCTTAACCTATAAATTCACCAATACAGAATTTACAATATTTAGATAATTATTGCTTTTATTGTTATAATAAGTATACAAAATCATTTTTGCATTTCAACACACAAATTTAAATTCTATCTTATTCTGAAATTTGATTTAAAAGTAAATAAATCTTGTCATATATTGTAAGAAAAGTATGAATTGATTTTAGTTTAGGCAACAACCTTTCATAACTTTGTCTCCATTTTTCATTAAGAAAAAAGAACAACGTTAAAACACTACTCCCTTATACTGATATTTGAGTAGAAATAAATCAAACGGAGAACTCATATTTTGTAACTCATTGAAATATTTAACAACACAGAATAACTTTTGTTTTTTTAAACATTATTATTATTTTTTACTTCGAGATTAAAATTGCGCGTTTGGGTTAATTGAATCAAAGACGAATTACACCAATTTTACCAAAATTCAAAATAAACAGATTACAATAAATGTGTATTTAGTAACTACTGTGAACATAGCCAAATTCAAGGGAACGACGCTTGATCCAAAAGTTTTTGGAAAGAGCATTTTTAAATTATCAAGTTCAAGAAAATTAACTTGTGTTCCAGAGAAATTCAAAAGAGATCTACACAATCAAATGTTTTATACGTCAATATTAAAACCAATTTAGAATTATTGAAAAATACATCAATGTAAATAAAAAATTGCATGAGCAATAATAGTCTCCATCATGATCTTAAGGGGAAAACTGTATTAGCATAATATGTAGGAAAGCACAAGCGGAGAGTTATCAAATATCGAGTTGTTAAACAACAGTGAAAATATGCGCCTCTTAAAAAGCTCCCTTACTTAATTTGTGAACAGTTCAATCTCACACGAACTTTCAGGAACTCATCATGGATAATACTCTAATACATTGTAATTGTTCATATTATATGTATTCACTAGCTAAGCTATTGAAAACTTAGTAATATGTTAATTTAATTAAAAAATTTTTTTAATGTTTAGTTTATTTTAAAATCGTTGAACCATCGCGGTCGTAATCTTCAATATTAAGAGTCACACTGAACATTGATCTTATGTCCTTCATTTTCTGAAACACTATAGTATAATATACTGATGTGTAAACAATTAACAAACAAATATTTCCTCTACTTGGCAACTGTAGTTTCAAATCGTCTTATTTTTTATTTACATCCTGTTTGATTAAATACCCCACTTCACTATAACAATTGAGAAAAGCGATACTCAGTGTCGAGACATCTGATTATTAAAATGACTCTCAAGAACTTCACGGAATATTATTATTTATGCGTTCACTTTAACAAAAGATTTTGTGTCTACACTATTTCAACTTGTCATTTGTTATTCTTTTGATAACTGTACAATATAATGTACTTCATGTAGAAATGTTGTTGACATGCTTTGTTATAACCCACTTGATATTATATAACAACAAATATTTAATAAAGAAAGTCTGTTGTGATCTCTTTCATGGAAAACCAATATTATGAAATTTCTTAACAAAAAGATATTTCCTTTCTCGATTTGTGATTCGGTAGATATGTAAATATCTATTAAATGAGTTTAATGTATTTTATACACCTAATTTATAATACATTCTGCAAAATGCAAAATAATTTGTATAAATACTGCTTTTTAAATGTTATCAACTTCCATTTTTAGTCGCCAACTAAAAAAATTAAATACAACATTGAAATAAAAAGGTTGTAATATTTCATATTGTATTATATTATTGTATATTGGTTTTACGGGTAATAAGATATTTTTCATTAAAAATAATAAGCAGAAACAAGTTGTAGCTCACCTCTTAAATGAACTTTTATAATGCAAAATGATTTGATTACTTGTGTTATTGATAAATTTAAAATATAAAAGAAACAATTATTGGGCGTCATCAAGGTGTATTATTCAGTATTTTATGTTTATTTATGACAGTTGTATACAGGTTTCTTACATCGTAGATGTGTATACTACTTTAAATCTAAGTATATTTGTATTTCTTAAACGATCCCCACTCGATTCGCTTCTGTGAATATCTTAGCCCTGGAGAGCCTTGGAGCTGCGAATAAGCTTCCTTTCCCTATATTCGAGTCAGTGAATTGGTATGGACGCCTCTTTCACATACATTTCACATCAAGACCTACAGAGCAGAGACACAAACAGGAGTGAAGTGAGTGGAGACTTACTCATATATATATATATATATATATATATATATATATATATATATATATATATATATATATATATGTGTGTGTGTGTTTGTGTGTGTGTGTGTGTGTGTGTTTGTGGTGAGTGTATGAGACTCGTTAGGGTATAGCTAACGTCAAGAAAATACTGATATACACACTAATAAGAGGTTTAGAAAGCTGGTTTAACAACTGTTTGAAATAAACTAAGGGGTGGTGAGTACATCAATTGATCTACGAATACAATTTAACATATCCTACATGACCCAACAAACCAACTTTTTTGCATTACATTTATCTAATATATTCCATTGTATGATGAACCTGGGTAGGTACTATGATGGACTCCATCATTTTGTTCACTAAGAAATATTTATTTTATTAATAAATGAAAGGAAAATATTTAAAAGGAATCATATACAACCAAATAATACTAATTTACGCTCCTTGTCACAATTTAAATATTTTAAACACTATGTTTTATAAATTATGATGGATTATCTATACACATTTCCATTATAACAAATTATCCTTTGAAGCTACCTACTTGATGTTTTGCATGATGGTTTTTTATTATAATTGTTAAACGTTAGATTTATTTATCTCCACTAGGACAGTCGTATAACGTGGCTTTAGTAATTCATTTTACAACACCTCAGTAAAATAATGCAGAAAGCTTTCTGTTGTTTCCTGGTGTTTTATATACACGGATAAACACATAAACGTGTTATTCTCAAGTTTTATTTTGTGTACGCTAGTTAACGGATCTAATGTTTAACTTGAAGTTATTACCTTTGTCTGTGCTTCTTTTTGATTGTTATAATTTACGGTTTTATGTTATAGCTGTAATATAACTACAGATTTGAAGTAAATTATATTTTTTTTAAATTCATTTATGTACATAGGAAAATGTCGATCTAATTACATTTATTGCCAACAAATTTATGAGATATAATTGATTATTTATAACATAAGGCTTCTTATAATCATTATTACTTAAATGAATTTTTAACAAAATTCCTAACTGTTAAATATGTATATATATATTGTAACGTTGAGAAGCCCTAAGTAAAAGCTTTGTCCAATTCAAAATGTTTAAACCTTGTCAGTTAGAAATAAATGTCAAACATAAACGTCACTCCAACACATAATAAATTTTGTTAAAGGATTTCTAAGGAAACAATACTTCGAAACTACAAAATTATTGAAAGGGCGAGGGCAGCGTGACAAATTAAATAGGAAGAGTTGAGTTATGTAATGTGACAACATGGGAAATTAGAAAGTTTGTGTACGCCCAAGTTAACAAAAGAAAAAGAGACAAAAAACTAGGCAGAGGTACGTTGAACTCAGCTAAGAAACAAGATTAACGAACTTTGAAAGACGGTTAGAGTTTGAAAAATCAAATCCAACCAACCAAAAAGAAGCGTCATCCAGAAATAAGCGAAGAAGGGGTAAAACGGGAAAAACTCTGCGTAAGAAAAAAAAAATCAGAAAAAGCAGTGAAGAACGAGCGTCGCAAGGGAGAGGAACTAGGAACAGGGCGAAGTTCGCCAAATCGTCGTAAAGTTGAAGAAAAGTTTTAAGTCATCGAATTATATTAAAATCATCGTAAAGTTAAAGAAGAGTTTTGATTAATTGACCAAGAATTCAAGCAACAGAGTGAGGTAGTTCAAGCTTCGAGATCGTCAAAGTGCCTATAAATTGGATTAAGTTTCTTGTGATATCTGCCATAAGTTCGAGGGATCATCTCACCTGTAAAACTCCAAGAAGACATCATTCCATGCTACTGAACCACGATAAGTTATCTGATTAGTTATTGTAGTTCTTTACTTCAGGTTACCAAAGAAACCACGCCCCACTTTAAATAAAATCTGAGCTAGGCCGAGAGCCATTTAAACTTAAATTTTCAAAGAGCAATCAAAGTAACTTCATTATATAATTGGTAAATTATACCTGGCGCCCAACAAATCAATAAAACAATTGAGAATTAAAATATAAAGACTAAATTAAAATTACAATTAATGATACGATTTTGATGCACCTAATAATAATAATAAAATTGCTATGTTCTAGAATTAAGTATTTCATTGTGTTATAAATGTTTATGTCTAGTTTAAGTTGAATGGATGAGATTTAGTGATAAGATGAATAAATTTGAATACTCATATGTGCATCAATTAATTTGAAGATTTAATTAATTCAACTGTTATATATTGGCACCCAACTTTAGGTGCAAATTGTATTTTAAAGAATAAATAATTTAAATATGATAACGTAGTTGTGTTTTAATCAAAGTAATTAATTAAAAATAAATAATAAAGGTTATAATTGGCGTCCAACTCGTGGCTTAATTAAAATTAAAATTTAGTTCACGTGGTGTAACCTGAAGGTAGCATTATAAGATAAGAGACAGAAAGACTATTAGATATAATTAAATTAATGTTAAGACGTAGTAATAGGATAAAAAATTATAAAAAGATGGCAAATAACCAAATAACAATGGGGTTTGATGAGGAGATTAATAATCAAATGGGGATAGAATCAGAAATGGATAGAGCTATAGGGATTAATAATAGTGAAAGTAATACTAATGAGGGTAATAATTCAGGGGAGAGTGAAAATTTAAAGGTGTATGGGACCCCAACGGTAGGATTAAACGAATTAATCGAAATCCTTAATAAAAAATTTGATGAAAGTAATAAAAATGCGGAAATCCTAAAAACAAGCATCGATAAAAAATTTGAAGAAAGTAGTAAAAATGCGGAAGCCCTTAATAAAAAGAATTTCGAAGAAATTAATAAAAATGCGGAAATTCTAAAAGCAAGGCTCGATAAAAAATTCGCAGAACAAAATAAAAAGCTCGAGGAAAATAATAAAAAATTAGAAGAACTTAGTGGCAATGTTAGTCAAAATGCGGAGACAATGGACCGAAAATTTAATGAATTTGCGGAGAGATTCGAGAACAAGCTCGAAGAAATTAAATTAAGATCGGATACCACAGCCGAGACAATTAGGACGGAAATGAATGATAAATTAAATAAAATTGAAGAAAATTTCACCGATAAATTAGGTAATAAGTGCGAAGATTTAAGAGAAAATTTAAAAGAAATTGCAAGTAAAGTCGTGGAAGTAGAAAAGGATGTGCAAGAGAGCATTAAAGAAATCGAAATCACCGTAAACAAAAATTTAACTGAAAATCAAATTAACGTAGACGCTCAGATTGATAAGGTAAAGGAAAGTCAAGCTAGATCTAATAATAAAATTCTAGAAATCGAATCACAATGCCAAGAAAATTCACAAAAAATTAACCAATATCAGAAACAAACGGACGAAATGAAAAATAAAGTGACAGAAGTAGATGAAAGATTAAGTAATTTAAAAACAAGGGATGGTATCATAATAAGGGAACCAGAGATAAGGGATATTAGTTTTACAGGAAAAGAAAGATTCCCAATGCAATTTTTAAGGATCATAAAAGAAGTTAGCGTTAGTTACACACATCAAGGGAACATGTATTGGTTAGATAGATATTTAAAAGATGAAGCATGTGTATGGTGGTTTCTACACCGTAGGGAAGTTAAAAACTTCGAAGATTTTGAAAAAATATTTATGGATAAATATTTTAACGAAATGATACAAGCAAACATCCGAGACAGGTTGGAATTCGGAAAGTTTAAAGGAAAAATTGGGGATGAAGCTATCACATATGTGGAGAACATGATGTTGGAATGTTCAGAGTTAGAACCGCCGATTTTAGAAGCCCAGTTAGTCCAAAAAATCGCTAAGCACTTTCACCCAACTACACTAATTGCTGTTATCACCAGGGGTGTGAAAACAAAGCAGGAATTTGTAAAACTATTGATGGAATTCCGACAGGCAGATGTACGACACATTAATAGTTACGAAGAAAGAAATGGTAATTATAAGGCATCCTATCCACGCGACGAGAGAGAGGGAGAAGTTGTAAACAGGCCTTGGGGACAAATGAATGGGTACAACAGTAGACATTTACCGTTACGTCAGAATAGGGATGTTTACAGAAAACCAGATGTGCGTGCCGACATAAAAAATGGACCAGGGAACCGTTGGGAAGGTCGACAACCTGCAGACAGGGACGGAAGAGGGCAAAAGTGAAAGTTGGAATGGAATGTAGACCTAGCGGATAAGAACAAGGCAACCATAAATACCTTATTCACCGATTTAAAAGATTATTTAGAGGACAATCACGACACAAGCGATATAATTAATGACATTAATAAATGTCCAGAAATTAAGTTAGTTTTTAATGAGTGTGTACAGGTCAGAGCGTTAATCGATACAGGTTGTGAGGTAAATTCGATATCTGAATCTTTCTACAACACAAATAAATTAAATTTAGGAGTTTTTGAAGAATTACCGGTAGCAGGAGTAAAAGTTATTGGAGCATTAGGTCTGCGTTCCAAAAGTGTTAAAAAACAAATTTTCATTAAAGTTAAGTTAGGAACAGAATTAATCGCCGTGCATTTTATAATAGTACCAGAACTAATTCGAGATTGTATACTTGGGTTAGAGTTTTTATCAAGAAATCATGCAATCGTCAATTTTATTAATAATAAGTTAGAAATAGGAAATAAATTAAACTATGGAGTTGGTAGAAAGGAAATTAAATTCGAGGATTCGTCAGAAGTTAATATTGAAAGTTTGAATAATTGCCTACAAATTGAAGAGGATAAATATGAATTTGATATAAACAAAATAAGCAATTTGGAACATGTACCACTTGAGAATAGGCAGCGGTTATACAGCATATTTAATAAATATAAAACAGTTTTCAGCAAAAAACCAGGATTAATTTCAACTTATTACCATAAATTTCAAGTAACTGATAGAACACCATACTGTCAGAGGAGTTGGCCAGTAGCAACTAAGTTTAGAGAAGCCGTTGATGCAGAGATTCAGAGAATGCTAAGTTATGGGATCATCGAGAGAGCAAACAGCGCATACATTAATCCTATAGTACCTGTATGTAAGAAAGATGGGAGCGTAAGGATCTGTTTAGACGCCAGGACTATAAATGCGAGAACCATACCGGATTACGAAGGGATTCGACCAATCCAAGAGTTATTGACAATCGGTAAGAAGATCAGTTGGATGAGTAGTTTAGACCTAACTAGCAGTTTTTGGCAAATCCCGTTGCACGAAGATTGCAAGGATTTCACGGCATTTCTGTACAAAGGATTGTGCTGCAGGTACAAAACCGTTCCGTTTGGGTTGAGCACAAGCTTAGCAAGTTTAACGCGAGGTTTGGACTCAATTCTGACGGAAGAAGTTAAAAGGAATCTAATTATGTATGTGGACGACTGTTTATGTATTTCGCAAAACTGGGAAGATCATGTGGACCAATTAGAAAAAATATTAAAGGTATTTCAAGACGCCAACTTAACAGTAAATTTTGAGAAATCTATGTTCTGCAGGAAAGAAATAGATTATCTAGGTTTTGTTATCACCACAGATGGTATCAAACCGCAAGAGCAAAAAATGATGGCAATTCAAAATTTTCCGCGTCCTAAGACACCAAAACAATTAAAAAGCTTTTTAGGATTAACAAATTTCTACCACCGGTTTTCAAAAAATTACGCACAAACAACAGCTCCATTACAAGGACTACTGAAGAAAGGAACAAAATTTAAATGGACAAATAGTATTAACCAGAGTTTTTTAGCTGTAAAGGAGGAATTTATTGAGGCTGTAACGTTAAAGCACCCAAATATGGAAAAGATGTTTTACTTACAGACAGATGCGTCCGATATTGCGTCAGGAGCACAACTGTACCAACTCGATGACCAGAATAACATTGCTGTAGTAGGATTTACAAGCAGAACATTTAAAGGGGCTGAGAGATTTTATAGCACTGCCGAAAAAGAATTGTATAGTGTAGTATTAGGATTAAGGAAATTTAGGAATTATTTATTAGGGAGAAAAATAACCGTTATAACTGACAATAAGGCGATCACTTTCATTAACCAATGCAAACTACTTAACGCTAGAATGACGAGGTGGATCTTATTAATTCAGGAGTATAACATCCAAATTCGACACTGCAAGGGAAAAGAAAATATTGTTGCAGATACATTGAGCAGATTCCCAGAGGATGGAGAATGTTCACAAGAAAATGGGGAGGACCGACTTGTACAAATCCAATTAGTGTTACAGAAGTTTAATCCAGAAGTGGGCGAACAGTTACAAAATATAGAAGTTTTACAGAAGAAGGATACAAAATTTAGGAATATAGTAGGTAAATTAGAAGAAAATGATCCAAAAATTTTAGAATGTTATAAATTGTTTGAAAAAAAATTATTTCGCAAGGAAAGAGGAATGTGGAAATTAATGATTCCAGAAAAATTCATTGAAGTATTAATTAAGGAAATTCATGAAATTTGCGGACATATAGGAATAAGCAAATGTTACCATAATTTTAAGGAAGATTTCACGGGAGACAAAGTCGCTAAAAAGGTCAGGGATATAATAATTAAATGTTTACGATGTCAAAAATGTAAACATGACAACAAAGGTAGAAACGCAGAACTTACGCCTATTATACCAAAAGGTAAGGGTGAACTAGTGTGTGTAGACTATTACGGACCATTGCCTCGGTCAGTCTACGGGTCAAGGTACATCTTAGTAGTGATTGACGCATTTTCTAAATACACAAAATTGTATAAGGTAAAAAAAAACACAACAACCGTAACAACATTAAATCAAATCAGGAAATACATTAAAGAAGTCCAATTACCAAAATACATACTTTCGGATAATGGTACACAATTTACATCCAAAAAATGGACAGAAGGGTTACAAGAACTGGGAATTAGACAAAGGACCGTTGCAATACGAAATCCACAAAGCAATTTGGCGGAGAGAGTAATGCGAAATCTAGGTCAACTTTTCAGGATCCTGTTACCTGACAATCACCAAGAATGGGGAAGGCTACTTGAAACTGTGGAAAGTTTCATGAACGAATCATACCATGATACAATTGAGTCAACACCATTAGAAGTACAATTTAATACACGTCCGACACGAATTTGGAAAAAATATTTAATTAATCCAGGCAACACAGAAACAAACGACATTGACCACGGAGAAATATACTTACGAATTAAAAATAAAAGGGAAAAATTCGCTAAGAAGTTCAATGAACTGCATCCACCAACCGAATATCAGATAAATGATTTAGTACTAGTAAGAGCTTGTATTCCGTCAAGCACAATTGAAAAACGATATCACAAGTTCTGTGAACTATATGAAGGACCATACACCGTAATCTCTAAGATAGGAAAAACTACTTATAAGTTAGCTAGTATTAAAAATAATAAAACTCACATCCGAGGTATATTTAATTGTAGATTATTAAAAAGGTTTCATAATTAATTAGAGAGTTAAGTAAACAAAAATAAATGAATTTAACTGTAAAATAAAATGTAAACAAACACATGTCCTACAGTTGAAGAGGGTCAAGGGAACAATGTTAATTGGGGTTTACAAGAAGGGTTTGTTGACGTGGGATTCTAGACAATGCCATTGTTAAGAAAAAAGGTTGACCGCAGTTTAGGTCATAAAGTCATTTAAAGGGACAGTAATTCTAATGGGTTTTTAAATGAGAGTAAGAGTAGGTCATAGTCCATGTTACGATATGTATATGTGTATTATTAAAATAAGTTTAGTGTAAAGGTGTATCAAAAGCAAATTTTATCATTAATTATGCAATTAACATAAAATTTCTTGGGACTTATGTAACGTTGAGAAGCCCTAAGTAAAAGCTTTGTCCAATTCAAAATGTTTAAACCTTGTCAGTTAGAAATAAATGTCAAACATAAACGTCACTCCAACACATAATAAATTTTGTTAAAGGATTTCTAAGGAAACAATACTTCGAAACTACAAAATTATTGAAAGGGCGAGGGCAGCGTGACAAATTAAATAGGAAGAGTTGAGTTATGTAATGTGACAACATGGGAAATTAGAAAGTTTGTGTACGCCCAAGTTAACAAAAGAAAAAGAGACAAAAAACTAGGCAGAGGTACGTTGAACTCAGCTAAGAAACAAGATTAACGAACTTTGAAAGACGGTTAGAGTTTGAAAAATCAAATCCAACCAACCAAAAAGAAGCGTCATCCAGAAATAAGCGAAGAAGGGGTAAAACGGGAAAAACTCTGCGTAAGAAAAAAAAAATCAGAAAAAGCAGTGAAGAACGAGCGTCGCAAGGGAGAGGAACTAGGAACAGGGCGAAGTTCGCCAAATCGTCGTAAAGTTGAAGAAAAGTTTTAAGTCATCGAATTATATTAAAATCATCGTAAAGTTAAAGAAGAGTTTTGATTAATTGACCAAGAATTCAAGCAACAGAGTGAGGTAGTTCAAGCTTCGAGATCGTCAAAGTGCCTATAAATTGGATTAAGTTTCTTGTGATATCTGCCATAAGTTCGAGGGATCATCTCACCTGTAAAACTCCAAGAAGACATCATTCCATGCTACTGAACCACGATAAGTTATCTGATTAGTTATTGTAGTTCTTTACTTCAGGTTACCAAAGAAACCACGCCCCACTTTAAATAAAATCTGAGCTAGGCCGAGAGCCATTTAAACTTAAATTTTCAAAGAGCAATCAAAGTAACTTCATTATATAATTGGTAAATTATACCTGGCGCCCAACAAATCAATAAAACAATTGAGAATTAAAATATAAAGACTAAATTAAAATTACAATTAATGATACGATTTTGATGCACCTAATAATAATAATAAAATTGCTATGTTCTAGAATTAAGTATTTCATTGTGTTATAAATGTTTATGTCTAGTTTAAGTTGAATGGATGAGATTTAGTGATAAGATGAATAAATTTGAATACTCATATGTGCATCAATTAATTTGAAGATTTAATTAATTCAACTGTTATATATTGGCACCCAACTTTAGGTGCAAATTGTATTTTAAAGAATAAATAATTTAAATATGATAACGTAGTTGTGTTTTAATCAAAGTAATTAATTAAAAATAAATAATAAAGGTTATAATATATATATATATATATATATATATATATATATATATATATAAAATTTCCTGAGCGTTATTTTTTTTCTTCAAAATTGTGCATTATTTGTTTGTTATTAATTTAAAACTTGAAGTTTATTCCAGGAATACAAAATAGACATAGGTGTTCTAGATTTATACTCAATGTTTAAAGTGTCTTTTGATAAATTATTAAAAACGCTATACTAATAAAATGCTTAGTGTATTATGTTTATAGTTCATTAATTGTTCCGCAAATAGTCTTCCACGTAAGTAGGCCATTTGGTACTTTATTAACTAACTGTACAATTATTACTTTTATTCTCTTCTTCTGTTCATAGAAGTACGTTTAGTAATAATAATAGTTATTATTTCTGTTTTTTAAATTAAAAAACATGTTTCCATGTTTATACTTGTACCTCAAAACCATCATTCATTTAAATGTAACGAACAATTTATAAGAGGTTATTTAAAAACAATAATTGTATATTTGCTTTATAGAAAAATAATAATAATTTAGATGGAAGTTTAGATTAGGTTTCTATCCTTATTGTGTGCCATCCAGCAGCATTCTATCCTAGGTTTGGTTTACTTCAGGCAAAAGTATACAGTGAGGGTTATTTATGCCCAAAGAAACAATTAGGCTTAGGCTTTGTTGAAAAAAAGTTAATGATGTTGCCTTGTTTGATTTAGAAATTTGAGACATATATTCTAGGCTATCGTATGTTATCTAGTCATGGCATAGGTAGAATCCAGTAGTTGAGGTTAGTTTTAGAAAAAAATAATTGTCTTTTGCTTTTTCACAGATCTAAAGAACAGTTAGGACTAGTGAAAATCATATTTTATATGCGTATAAGATTAAAAAAATAAGATTTAATTTTTATAATAAACTTCAGATTGATCTTGTTGTTAGATATCTTATTAAGGTTATGTATTTAGGTACTTGAATTTACTATTTACTAGTGACTGTTTAAAATTTTTATACTTTATGTTCCTTATTGAAAAAAACAATATATTTTAAAGGAAAATTTACTTAAACTATTTCAATTACGGTTTTCAGGAATGTCGCAAACAATACCTGTTGGTTCCTTATTTCTTCCGTTCAATGGTTTAGAGGGAAGTTAAATTGAACAAACTTAATTTATACTTTTTAATGTAACTATGACAACCTGGAGATAAATGTTCGGTATGATTATTCTATTAAAATTTTGAACTCAAGTTAGATTTTACAATTCTTTTAATTGGTTGTCAACAAAACAAATTATCGCAAATTTTCAAAATAACAATAATAATAATAATGGTAATAATCCCCATTTATTTTAATCATACTACTTGTAATTTTTTTGAATTTGTAATACAATTAAAATACAGTATTTTATATATAATATATTTATAATATCCATATAAATATATATATATATATATATATATGTCCGTATACAATGATCGTACAAAATAAATAATAATTAGAATAGAGAAATAACAATAATAAACAGAAACTTACGAACTATAATTAGAAAATAGTATCATATACACTTATATATTGAATACATATAGTGTGCCCTATACAAAGCAATTCACATGAATGATATATCATAAACACGATTAAAGATAAAAAATAAAAAATATAATTAGGCAAATATAGCCTATTACAAAAGCTGAAACTATTTCGCTATAAACAACTATAAATTCCTGTAATTTGAAACAGGTTATCTAGTTTCATCTTATCTGTAAATACTCTCCGTCTTTTTGACAAGCGTGTGTTTCGATTGTCATAACATTTCTTATTCAGATGAATGTAGTCCTATTGTCCAAGAGTATTTGTTTGTTTTTATTTATGTGTTATTACGTAAAGATAATTTCGATTTTCTGAAAGTTATCTTCAATTATTTTCCTCTCTCAATATGACTAAAATTTAGCGTTTACAATAACTCAATCAAAACTAATTGGTTTTGTATATCATAAAAGATATACAATTAATTTAGAGTTGTTTGTCAAAATCGAGTACAGTTTATTTTACCGGATAGTTGTAATAATATTGCACGGATAGATTGGCTTAAGATATAGTGACAGTTTATCAACCATATGCTTTAATAAATCTTGAAAAACTACATCTCAGATTTTAAGAAAATCGGAATTTTCAGTTTTGGTGTATCGCATCTACCTCTTTAAATTTTCATTGCTAATTTTGTTTATCAATTTGTGCACAGTTTATTATTATATTTTTAATCATGTTAATTTTGTTACAGAAGGGATAATGTAAGTGTAATGATGCATACGGCAGCTTCATTTAACATGATTTTCAATTATTTTTATTACTGAGGTATCGAATTTATGTCAAGTATAATATTTAAAAACCAACAAAATGTACGAAGTCAGTCCAAATAAATTAACTGTAAATGATAGTGGGAAAACATAAATATCGATAAGTCATAAAGAAAAGTAGAACGAATCAGAAGTAATTAATTAGGTTAGAAGGCGCAGAGGTTAGGTTGGATTGGTTGGATGCAAAAACTAATCACTTATCGAAATAATTTGAGATAAACCAATGACAAATAGAGCAAAGGGGCGACTTTAAGAGAAATGGATTACGAGGGCGAAGACTAGTAGAAGGTTGTCACGGATTAACTGGAGTGTGTTTATTGTGGAATGAGAGAGAGGGGGGTAATTTTGTCGATTGATTACTGTTTAAACAAAAATCGGTAAATCAGGTCTTCTTTTCCTTAGAAAAAACAATACTAATACAAAAATTTAAAATAATGAATACAAAATATAATTATTATAAATTAAAATAAATTGCGGTGAAGTATATTTCTTTAGAATGAGAATCGAAACCATTAAAACTCTTCATGGAGTCGCGATTTATTAGGATTTATCCCCTTAAAATGATTAATACTTCATAAAATAATTCTAAATGCGAAGGATATATATTAAAAATTAAAACAGCTTTAGCTTCTTGCCAGTAAGAACCATTCAGTCAAGAGATTAAGTAGCTTGCGATTCTGGCCAAACATTCATATTCTACACACTTATGATATCCCTTTATATATTATGTAAATACAAGCATTTTAAGACCACAGACTCTCTTTATGAAACCAGATAACATCTTCAACAAAACTTATAATTGTCTTTTAATAAACACAAACTTATTAACTATTAAAGAACACAAGATGAGAAGTTAAATGAAATTAATTAAGAAATAATGTATTAGAAAATATCGGTAATTTATATATAAATGTATTCTCTCCCGGTTGGCCTAGGCTCAATTTCCGTAAGGTCTAAAAGTTACGGTGTTGACTCAAAGTATTTATGTGTATCGGCGGCGTTATACTTAATAGAGAATCCTTGCTACGAAAGATTGAATTACGGAAATGGGAACTCGATTTAATAAACCCCACAGGATTTATGATATAAATATTTACAAAGGTTTTTGCATACTTTTTCACCTACATTTATAAATTTTGAAACATTTAAATATATGCTTTTTTTATTATATAAATTGTGTTTTTCTTTGTAGTGAAAGATATAAAGTTGTGGAATAAAATAAAAAATAAAAAATAATCTTTATATTTGATTTTCTGCTTCTTCAAATAAAGAAATCATATAAATAATTTATGGAAATAATATATTTTTGTATTTAAAAAATCCAGGATATAAAATATTATAAACGATTAATCACCTAATGATTGAAGGTCAAATCTACCATATGCGGAAGTAGGTTGTTTTATTTAATTTGAATTTTAAAGTATACTTGAATAAACGTATTGTTAATGGTCCATAGTAAACATTATCCATTATTTAACAACTATTAAAACAGTGGTCGTTTAACAATTTACACTTATAAAAATTCTAAAAGATGTTGTACCTTATCAGCTTTATAAATTCATTAGCACATTTCGACGTTAGGACTTCATAGTTTAGAAAGAATGCAAAGAACTTCTGCGCAATTCCAGACTAGTTACATGAGAATAGATGAAGATAAAATTACGAAAGTATATTAATAACAGCTTACTTTGATTTTTATGTCTTATAAATAATGAAGATTAATTTAATTTGTTTGTTATACATTTTAAATTGAAACACTAATACACGAACTGATTTTACTTTTTTGAGTTGATATCTGAAATTGTTTCGTAGAGGCCTTGTTATATAATTATATGTAATTTTATTATTATTATTTTACTCAATTGGAATCTATATTTTTTTAACATTATGGACTTGTACAATGTCAAAGTTTTTTAATGTCATTTTAACTAGCATGGATATTAAATTCGTCCTGTATTATTGTTTATTACAACAATTACAGTAAATTTGCTAAATTGGATTGTTTATGTAATAAATAATTTAGCTTGAAATTTAAAACATCTGTTAGTTTCTATTTGTTATTTAGTGGGATCATTATATTCCCTAAGCTGATTTTTCCAAATTTATATTAGTTATAAATACTTTGGTTTTTAGCTTCTGTCTAACTTTTTGAAAAATAAAATAGCTATAAACAACCGGTTTTAAAAAGACGTTGACTTGTCACGTAAAATTTAAACAATAACATTGAACACAACACACAATCCAATTCAAGTAAACGTGAATAAAAATTGGCTAAATATTTATTTTGTTTAGAAGAAAAGCAGTACAGATGAATATGTGGCTACAATAAATACTAATTTTAGTTCACGATTACTTCAATTCAATTGTTAATTGTATTGTGTTTATATTTAATTGGCAAGTCCACACATGACGAACTCAGTTGTGTGCAGCGAAAAATAGTTAACATGTAATAACGGTAATGAATAATGGTTGTAAAATGAATAATAACAATTCTAGAAAGAAGGACAAAGTGGCCACTTCATCATCTCGGAAAGAAGATATTAACAAATAACCTAAAACACGAAATATCCCTTTCAGTGAAGATGAACGAAAGCCGTCTATCAACGTCTATTAAAGTGTTCTATCAACTCATTCGTCTACACAAATTACCTTTCATAACACATGAAATCGACACCAAAGTATCCGAACTAGGACACGAAGTTATCCGTCTACCTCCATACGATTACGAATACTACTTAATTGAGCAGGCTTGGTCTTATCTCAAGGGGTACCAAAGAGAACACAATACGACTCACATATTGAAAGATGTGAAAAAAAAATTTATACAGCTGTCAGAGTCTGAGACGCCCCACGAATGTGTGTGTGTGAATAATAGGGGCAGCTAGACCCATCTCCAAACTCCTTCGGTATTTGAACAATATACATTGTATAGAATACGTTTTGCTACTTTTTGTAAAGAGAAAATGAAGTCTGGCAAGAATGCAACATCTCAAGGATATTCTGTCCTCAGATTTTCTACTAGGAAATGTCATTCCCGTTTACTTTGTCGACTTTATAAACTTTTCTTCTTTTGAAACAACACTAGATGTAATGAGGAAACTTGTGATATTCATACAAGAAAAGCGTCGTAATAGTGGATGTTTTCTGCAATTTTAGAATTTCGGTTTAAAAATTATGTTTTTTCTGTAGATATAAACCTTTTGTTAAGATAAATTTAGACTTGTAACACCACATCTTCTGAAACTAGTTTTTACTGTGGCGATCAAATAGAGACCAATAATAAATAAACAAACTTATGAATAAAACTATATGGTTTAATTGATCTATGGAAGGCTATAAAAATAAGTTAAATTACGTTTTAAATTAGAACCGTGTTTTTCTTACATTTGTTGTCGTAATTTATGTCAAAAATATTCTAAGTTCAAATAATCTAGATAATAGTAATTGAATTTATTGTCAAAGTTGTGGTTGTACGACATCTATAAAACAAAACCAAAAAACTAGAAAAATCAGAAGGTAAAGACAATTAGCACAGACAAAGCTAATAACTTCAAGTTGAACATTAGATCCTGTAACTAGCGTACCAAAAATAAAACTTGGCATTACCACGTTTATATGTTGTAATGTGTATAAAAAACATCAGGAATCAACAAAAAGCTATCTGCGTTATTTTACTGAGATGTAAAATGAATTACCGAAGCCATTTATACGACTGTCCCAGTGGCTATAAATAAATCTTTAATTATAACGTGTCAATTTGTTAATTAAAGGTTTATAATTTTAACAAATAATATTTACTTTTAAAGGAATAATTTGTTAGTTATGACTAAAGATTTCTTTATGACACCCTTAATTTTAATTTAGTCATATGATCTGCTAATATGACAACTACAAATATAAAAAAAAAATCCAATTAATAATTCTTCAACATTATAAAATAATTTGACGATTGTCTCTTTTAAAATATTAGATTTCAAAATTGTGTTTTACCATATACAAATATCATTGGTAATATTATTAACGTATTATTTGTGATATCCATGATGAGAGTGTGGCTGCTTACAAATAAACCAGTTTATCTCTACAAATCGATAACAAGAGTTCATATGGCTCTATGGATCATTTCTGTCATCCATTTCTTCAGAGTCATTTTTGTATACACTAAAAGTTTTAAAATCGGAGGTAAAATATTTAAAAAATCCTATTTTTTAAAATAAATATGTTTATATTTTCTATTTTTACTTATTCAGCATAAGGTAAAGTGCGGAATCGATCTTCGACTTTTTACTGAAATCACGCTTTACCCTTTCATGATTCTGAAAAGTTTTCAATTCATGCTGTTAATAATTCGTTTTCATTTCTTCTTAAACATGATGAGTTTGGAGTAAATTTGAATGGCCCTATAAAGAGAGTTCAGAAAATGTCGCGTCAATTTTTTTTTGTGGTGGTACCATAGGTCAAAAAAAGAAGATGAATTCCTATAAACATATATTCGGTAGTACTTCCTTTTCCATCTATCGGTAGTTTTGTGTGTTTAAAAATATAATTATAGTTTTTGAAATTGTATGGTTTTTGAGTCAAAATTTGATATACAAAGTTATCATGTTACAATTTTTATCAGTATATAAAAATTAATCTTGTAAATTTTCGAAAAGGTGACTGTTTGAAACGTTTAAAATCGAATATCTCTAAAACCTTTAGCCTTCCAAAACAATTTGATTCTTCTACGGTTAAACCATTGCATACAAAATGTGTATACTTAATTTTACTGGAGATCTTAATAATATCAAAAGCCAGAATTATTTAAAAAAATACACAACAAATGACCAACAGCTGGAAAAATAAGCGTTTCCAGACATATGCTTATAGGAACTGTCTTCTTTATTTTGATCCATATAACCAACACTTAAGTTTGCCATGATATTTTATGAATCTGACACACTGTATAAAAACATGTTAAAATTCATTTTTTTCAAATAATGCAAATTGATGGTAATTTAAAACTTTTTAGACCATATCGTTCAAATTATTTAATTTGCAATACCTAACATTATTCCACAATTTGAATAACCTTTTAATTGTATACTTTCAACAACATCAACTATCTAAAATGAATAATGTAATTTCAAACTCTGAACAAAAAATATTTTCTATCGTTGCGAGTGATCGAGACCAAATTTACAATTATAAAATATATCAAAATAATAGCTTCGAAACACTGTAGAGGAGAAGATGGTAATATGGCCCCTGCATATTATATGGCCCCCTTTCGTATTTTAAAACCAATGTGCAGAAATAAACACAAAATGGAGGTCCATATTACCACCTTCTCCTCTACTTGGGTATTTTACTTTTTGCTTAATGCTATCGTTTCTGTGGGTTGTCCTCGTCATAGTTCTTCACTCTCTGCGGTTTTCCATCAAGTGTCTCATCACCTGACGCCTTTGGATTAACAACATCATTAAAGCACTTTTGTTATTATCTTTGCTTGCCTCTGGTCCAATAATAACATAGCTTCTTACCTCCTCCTTTCTCCCATCCATCATAGGCTCAGCCATTTCAGTCTTCTGGTTTTTATTTCGCATAATAAATCCAGAATCTTATAAAAACTTCTCATTTATTTGTTTATACTATAACGCAAGTGAGTTTCTAGGCATGAACAATTAATTACAAGATTTAATAAACTGGTTAAATTTTAATATATACAATAGGGTTGGAAAACCACAATTACATTTTGTCCTTAAAGTTATTTTGTAAATAAATTTATAATAAAAACCTCTATTTACCAAATTGATGAAATATTATTTTCATGGAATTTAAATACAACGTATATTCTATTCAACACATAAGCTACTATACGTAGCTACTATATATGTCAAAAAATATACGTACAACATTTATTAAATGTGTTTAAACATATAATTTTTATAACTTCATAAGTGAACTAAAATACTTTATAATAGTTTCAACTTTGATTTAAATGCCTCATAAACACACACTTTCTCTCTCATCCCACAATAAACACACTCCAGTTAATCCCTGACAACCTTTGCCTTGTCTTTGCCATGTAATCCATTTGTCTTAAGGTCACCCTCTTTACTCTATTTGTCATGAGTTTATCTCACTTTATTGCAATAAGTGATTACTTTTCACATCACACCAAAGTGACCTAACCTTCAAACTATATTAATAACTTTTTCTTCTTTCTGTTTTAGTCTTTGCACGTCTATAGTTATTTATTTCGGAAAATGGTTAATTTTTCCTAATTTTATTACTCTTGTTTATTATTTTTACTCTACATTATGTTTTGTCAATAATTAAAACAGAAAACATTTGAAATTAGCTGATATAAATTGTTTTTGTCTTCGACTAAATTATTTTTATATCAATAAAACGCTAATTGTACCACTTAAAAAAGGTTTGATGAATAGAGAAAGACTTTTTATATACATATTTTTTTGTGTTATATCTGATTTACGTGAAACCATAAAAATACATTTTCATTCAATAATGTACCATATTGTTATTATGCGCATGTATTTCTTATGGGAGATAGGTTGGTAAAACAATTCCCATAGGATGCTCAATACAAATTTTGTATGAGAATATCATTAAATATATTTTTATGGATGCTAAACTTGTCCCTCTTCTTCCATACATTTTCGCAAGCGTAAATCTTTTTTGACTGATTTTTTTAAATATATTTTATAAAACAGTTTAAAAATCAAAACAAATAAAATAATAATTTGTTCAAGATTAATTGCCAAAAAACTAAAAAGGAGACCTGATCGTGGTTAATTAAAACTAAATTTTAGTTCAATACGATTAAATTCTGGAAAATTGTGGAACAAGGAAAGCACACTTAGGGTTTTATATATTATATTAAAGATAGATATACATTAAATTATTTTTCAAGATGTTGATAAAGGGATCGTTATGTACCAACTTAGGTCCAATAAAAAATATAATTTTAAGTACAAAATCGGCAATACTGATAATTTATTGATTTATATCTTACACATAAATAAAATAAAGATATTACCACAAGATATAATATACTTATGGTTTTATGGATGGCTGCGTGAGAAAGTTAGTGAAATATTTTCCATCATTTTAATTTTTTTATATTAAAACATTTTTTAATATTTGTTTATGATGTTACCTTGAATCGTTTGAGTTCTCTATCTTCAACTGTACTACTCAGTATGGCTCTTATGATTCCACAATAACTTGGACAGAGAAGTAGACTGGGACAGTGATGCAGATGGATCTAGGAAGACTAAGCATTATGTAATGGAGAGCATTTAGGGATGGAGGATCCTAGAAGGAGGACATAATTGAAGATTTGTATGAGAAGGATGCCACAAATTGTGTTCTGTACCTACAAGGAGCACGTCTTAGATTTGGTGACAGTCAAAATGGAGAACTAAAATTGAATCAGTGGAATATATTCAATAGAGGTTCTATCCCCGATCTTCCAAATTTAAAGGAAACAAAAATATAGAAAAAGGGAATATATATATATATATATATATATATATATATATATATATATAATTGTTCAAACTGTATTTTTATTAGAGCTATAACTTAGAACAATCAGAAATAAACAAAGAAAAAGGTAATAACTTCAAGTTAAACATTAGATCCGTTAACTAGCGTACAAAAATAAAACTTGGGGATAACACGTTTATGTGTTTATCCGTGTATATAAAACACTAGGAAACAACAGAAAGCTTTCTGCCCGGATCTGAATTATTTTACTGAGGTGTTGTAAAATGAATTACAGAAGCCACGTTATACGACTGTCCTAGTGCAGATAAATAAATTTACCGCGTAACAATCGTAATAAAGATCTAGGAAGCTCACGTAAAATTGTTATTTTTTAAGGGCTACTCTGTTTACTACTTAGGCTATATTGTGAAAGAAAGAGAAAGTAATGAACTCAAGATCATGTTTTTCAAACAAAATATAAATGACAAATAGAACTTTAAAATATTACTAATTAATATTAAAATTTATTAATTAATATTAATTTAAAATATTCCAATTATTAATTTTTTTTCATATTTACGTAATAAAGAAAATATTTGCAATTGTGAAAAAAATCATGGTGACATCATAGATTAATAGGTTTTAAAACCATAAAAATATAAATATTTTTACCCCATGATTCATGTATGTCATTTGCGTAATCATCAAACCAAAAATTGCCGATATTGATTAAACATGGTACTGTAGGCCATACATGCAAAGATATTTCTCAAAATTTGGAATGTCTTGCATTAGTCAAAAACTCAAACTCAGTTAGTTCTTACTGTATTGATAAAATTTTGTTAAAATGTTGAAAATAAATCAATATATTTAATTCGCCATCACTCCAAAAAAACTGTTTCTAGAGTATCACAAATAAAATGAAAAAGAACTATAGACACCATCGTGAAAGTTCCTATGTGAAAAAATCAACTCAATCAATATTTATATATGTGCTCATGAAAAGAGAAAATAACTCAAAGTAATGAGTCAAATTTTAGGTAATAAAATAATAATGTTTTGTGTTTAATTTACAAATATAAAACGTACTAGATTGCGGTCAAATTCTATTTTACTCCTCACCCTTAATTCCGAAAAAGACAGACATTTCTCGTGAGATTGTTAACTTAGTGAGATAGGTGACCTGTAAGTTTTTTTATTCTTGGTGGTAATTTTTAGCAAAATTTATCTATATTATAATTGCCAATTTTTAGAATATTCTCTTTTGGTTTCGTGACAACTTTTCCCGGAATGAGTGCTATTCGTTTTTGTGTATTGATATGTGAGACAGTTTATGCATAGTTTTTAGTTTTAATTTAGTTGTATTTTTGTATAAACGGATACACTACAAAAAATTAAATTATTTTGTTTCCTATATTAACATCTTACCAAGAATAAATTTGGGGCGGGGGATTTAAATATTAGAGCTTTACGGTGGCTATAAACATACTAACTAAAATCAATTCTGACAGTACTATGTTATGTCCCCTCAGGGTAACACAGACTATCTACGTTTAAGAGGGTTGGAGTACCATGTAACCTAGTCAAGAGCTCACAACACATAACCTATCACCCGCAGAGCCGTTTAGATATAGATTACAACTTATTTACATTTTCACCTTCTATTAGTTTCTTGTACTGCCTCTCAGGGCCTCACTTCAAACAAGTAAGGTTTGGCAATCCCGAGGTTCCTAGCTGGTTCCACACCATACCTTGAATTAGATCCCATTTATTTATCGTCCTTATCAAGGCTCTCTTCACCAATATCTGTTTTCTTTCGATATGGAAGTTATTAAAATTTAGTATTCTAGTTACTGAAGTGTTAAAGAGTCTCTTTTCATATAACTTATCTACACAATTTGTAAATGAACAGTGAAAAGAAGGCTTCAACTACCGTTCAGGAGTCGGGTCAACCCGTATTTGTTATAGTATTATTTTTTGTTTTGTTTTGTCGATTTGTTAGCTTATGTTGGAGCAATTTTTGAAGTAATTATCTGGCTTTAAGTTAATGTTTTACAATTGTAAATTTCATAAGATTTATTTTTTGTATTTTTCGTATTTAGTGAAATTATTAATTAAGTTAAATAATTGAACAGTCAAATATCTTATACTTGTTTCCGGTTAAAAAGGTTAATGATAGTTGGAATCCAACAAAAATAATGTTGTACGCAAAAATAACGTCAAAACACGATTTAAGATTTTAATGTTAAGGCAGTATTGTTATTGTATTATGTTCAATGACTTTGCTCGCTTTAAAAATAAATCAACGATTTTTACATGGCTGCTGTTTTAAATATTTTTGTTAAAAAAAAATAAATAAAATAAAATAAAACAACAACAACTATAGATATAATTTTTTGATTGATTGTCACTACAAGTGGGATGCGTTATTGGTTGTTTCATACAAACGTCTGTTATAAAAATAGAAATATACTAAACTGTAAGAAATATGTTTTACCATAAAGTCGTGTTTATTAAGAAATTTTAATTTATTTCAAAATTTAATTCACCAAAACACAAATGTATAAATAGGCTAATTTTAAGAAAGTCCTGCGATTTTTATAAAATTTAAAATAATGTCAAACGTGTAAATAATAAAAATAAACAGTGCTGCTCAATTAATTGAGTTATAAAATATCAGTTTAAATATAATACATTAGTGTCTGTCATAGAAATTAGTGCAAATGTAATTTGCTGTTCTTAACAGTATGATTACGTCAATCAGAATGAGTTGTGCTTCTTGTTGCGCATTATTGATTTTATTCCGTTCTATAAAAATAACTGTAGAACAACCAATTCACGTTAAATGGAAGAATATGCTTTTATAATTCATGGTATCAATTGTAGCCTGTATTAGGAATATATAAAAATGCCTACTATTTGTTTGAGTCCAAATTTGAATAGATTTCTTAAGCTTATGACGGATATATCGACTTTTATTTCTACAAAAAGATGCCCGAGGATATACCCCCATAACGTTTGGGTTTCTTGGTAGCGGAAATATCAAAATTATTATAGCCCGTTGTTTTTTTGAGTGTATATTTCAGAAACTAGTTCTTATAGCGTATAATGAAAATAGCCAATGTCAGCAATCGAAGTAAGCGAGAACAATTTTGATCGTTGAAAAATAAATTATTTCCTTTATAGTGTAGGCCTAAAATAATATTGGTATTTTTCACTGGTGGGGTTTAATTATATTTTATTGTTAAATTTTAATATATGTAGCTAGACGATTATCGGTGTATTTCGTTTTTCACTAGTTGCGTTTAACAACACTGTTGGTATCGCCATTACCATGTCGCTGTCATTCCTACTTGGCAGCAAACTTAAGCTTACCAATCTTTGTCCTGTATTTTCACGTAACAGTATTGATAAAGTTTGCAATACCATTGAAAACGAACAATTCTGATTATTCCCAGAATATCAGAAAATGATTGAATCAGCCAATTTTGGTAGCTGATTTTTTTAACGAATTATGAATATGAAATCGACGTTGATTGTGAATGTGAGAGATTGTTGAGGGCGAGTAACGTGAGTAATTTATCTAATATAATTACTTTCAAAATGAAGATGAAATTGTGACTATATATAGTGAATGTGAAATTGATAGTGGCAATGGATCTATGAGAAGTGACAGTGAGTGGAACAATACCAACGATGAAACAGGAAGCTGTAATTGATTACACCAAACATATGGGCGGTGTTGATCGTAGTGATCAGTACATAGCGAACTACCAATTTATAAGGCGTACCAAATTATGGTATCACTAGATGTTCTTTTGGTTTTTAAAAGTATCCGTAATCAATTCTTTTATGTTATACAAAACTATAAAAACAAAGTTTGATACAAGACTTATGTCACACCAGCAATTTAGATACAAGTTAATTAATTATCTGGTCTTAGAAAAACTCAAAAACGCCAACATTTCTACAAAATAAACAAAAAACTGGAAGACCACTGCAGATAACAAATGAGCTAAGACAGCACTCTATATCTCATTGGAAAAATGAAACAAGTCTCCTATATATGTCATGTGTGGTAACATAAGAAAGTAAGACTAGTATTTCTTTGTAAAAATTGAGTGGATAAACCGTATTTACATTAAAGCAACTTTTTCTAGGACAATATGTACCGTCTTAGTGCTAATCTCGCCTAATGGTGGGAATATCTTTCTGGAAGTTTTTCTGAGACCTAAGGGATACCTCTAACGTTGGATTATTGAGACAGTATTAAGAGGGGCAGACTTCTGAAACATGGATTATTGAATTAACCGAACATAAACATGGTTATCCCTATTTTTACTTTCTCTTTTACTCTTGGATAACACTGTTAAAGGACTGTTTATCCATCACTACTTCGTATCCTTTCTTTTTGCCTTATATGTCCTTGATGTTTGAGTCCATAACGCCCATTGTGAACAAGTGTTGGCCGGGAAATGAGAGACCTTCGTCATCCTCTTACAAACAAAGGAAAAGACTAATTAGTTTCAAGCCAGACAATAACCCAAATTGTACTCTCTGAGCAATATAAATTATAATCTCCAATAAGCCATTGAAATTGTTGAAAACATACATAATATATTATATGCTTTTTATCTGCATGTTTTCTTTGCTGCTTAAAGGCAACAAAAATCATGGACATTATCGCCATATAACAAAAAAGATAAGGAGATAAAATAAAGACACTTTTCCCTCTAATACTCTAATAGTTTCGTGGTCCGAATAGAACAAGGGTTGGTAAAGAAATGCCTGATAGCAAAGATTATAGAGAGGGATCTAACCCGAGATTATATGGAAATAAATGTAGTTGAAGCTAGGTCCCTCAGAACTGCCAAACACCTGAACCCATGAGGTTTCCACTTAATCCCATTACTCAGAACTGAAAAACAACGTTTTTACAATTTATAACCTTCATTTGAGGGTTGATAGATTATTCAAGGACATTGTGAGATTAAACGTAGAATAAAATATCCATGAAAACTACAAAAAGAACGCCTTTCTTTCACAACAGTAATTCATTTTACTGGCACATACCGAACGTAAAAAGTTGGAGAAAACTTTTCCCCTCAGTTTTATGATTCTACTAACGTGTTTTGAAACGAATAACGAAAACGTATAATTTCTGTTTTACGATGAAATTATTTTATGAAGTTTGCGCGACTTTTCTCACTGTTTTATTCAGAGTTATTATGATATCACGACAGCTTGTCAATGAAGGCTTTTGACAAATAACAATTAAATGTATACTGTTAGGAAATGAATGTCAGGTTGTGACATTGAAATCTTGATTATGTTATTTTATAAGCTCAATATTTCATGATGTTTTTACAGTGGATATTTTGTGTTGAAACCTCCAGGAAAGAGAGTGAGCAAGGTGAGATGAAGAAGGAATTTTCATATTTCAAAGCAACATATATTCAAAAATCTGTACCACAAAGACGACTAACTTTCAATGGACCCATTGTGATGAAACTCCAATAATTTTCCAGGAAGCTGAACACGATTAAGTCCGTCTAGTTTGATAGTAAGCGCTTACTATGTGAAAGGTCCATAAATTAATACACGTGCTTATGAGCTCAAATTGTAATATTGACCGAGCATACTGATATACGTGAAAACTAGTTTTTAAATTATGGGCAACGGGAAGTCAATATGCCAATTATACATTTCCAGACTGAAAACCAACAGAAGATTCTATGTCGTCCTGAGCTGTTGTTACATCCCAGAATTCATCGATTTAATATCCTTAATACTATTTAAAAGTTTTTGTTAGTCTCCTTTTAAAAAAAAAAAAAACTTTAAAAAATGTTCCTCGTCAAAGAATGATTTTGTTTATTATCATATAACCAATTAAAAATGCAACAATATATACAGACAAATACCAGTACACCTCTTTTAATGTAACAGATTTCTGTCAGTCGCAGAAATAACTGTACCTGTAATTTGGTGTTCCCAACAACCTATAGATTACCGTCAATCAGAATGATTTATGTTTCTCATTGCGCATTATTGATTTTATGTCATTCTATCAAAATAACTATGCCATAAAGCATTCACGGTAAATGGAATAATTATAGATACTGAAGTTTTAGTGTTTTTACTGCATTTTGGACGTACCTTGCACGAGTTGTTTATTTTATAATAGACATAGCAAACATAAATTTAATTCATTTCATGTATTTATCAGAATTTAGTAAAACTAAAATAATTGTGGAAGGATAATGTTCAGGACCATCTTTTAATATTTTCCTAAATATATATATATATATATGTAGGAAATTATATATTTATATATAAGGAAATTATTATTTAAAGGAATATAATTCACAGATATATCAGGTTTCAGGACCTATTGGTTTAATTAAGATCCGTGATGTCTAAAACATAAACACTTTTAAACCGATTTTGATCAATCTTTTTATGTTTCTCGAGCCGTGAAATGTAAAGATACAGTAAGTTGTGGTCGAAATGTTTTTCGATTAATAAACTTAACCTATAATTCATACTGGATAAGTAAAATACCACTGCTTAGTGTAGATGGATAACCTTTCGTATATTATTTTGAAACAAAAATATCAATTAGAAAAGTGGATTCGATTATAATACAATAAGTGAAGTAACATACAATGTACGAACAAATTAACAACCTTTATTTTACCCTCTTTTTACACACAAAACTTACATGTAAACAACTGGAACGTTTTATGTTTTTATTTAAATTTTCATCAATACAATACTGATGTCACTTCACTGACAACCAGCGTAGATTATGCGAATGAGAATGATTCCTTATCTTATCTCACGTTACTATCAGTTTAATTTTATCCTTTCTGCTTCATTGGAGTTCTGAAAAAGTAACTAACTTCCTCTATCTAGCTTCTTCCTACGTTGCACAAAACTTTGTTTTCAGATTCCTTTTGATAAATTTTCGTAATTTGGACATCAAAAAAACTTCTCACTGCTAGATATGGATATAAAATTTTTATTTTTCGTAATGAATAAATTTAAGTTACAAGTTAATTCAACTTTTCAATGTCGCTTATTTGATTGGGTATTGTAACAGGTTAATTCCCTCTGAGGTTCCAAAAAGTGAGAACTGCCATGACAATCCCGAGGTAACTATATTGTCATAGGTTATATCCCTCTGTTTAATATTTAACATTTCTTGACAAATTCTTGATCTCTTCAAACCCTGACACGTTTAGAATAATTGAAGGAAGGATTTTTATAGATATTATTTATTACTTTTTTTATAAAGCGATGATGAACGAAATATCTTTTTCTAAAACCTCAAATAAACAAAACTTCTGAGGGTTAAAGTAAAAATCAAACCGGTAACAATAAACAGTGCACTGACTTTCAAAAACACACATCTCCAAAGCTAAAACTTTAAAATTTATTTATATATTTTTTACCCATAATTTACGTACATGCATTTTTTAAATAGATGACAACAAATACTTTTTTTTATCTCCTTTAGCCGCTATATTTTTACAAAAAAACTATTAAAATAGATTAAGTTTCTTTTTTAACATAGCAATTTTGTGTTTTGACTTTACGATTGCAGTATTTATGGATTCTTAAATTAGTTAGTTCACAGAAAAAAGACACACAGACACAGGTCAATATCTAAACTATTTGATATCGATCCAAATAATATTAAGATGAAATAGTTTTTCCTTTACTTTGCCCAGCTAATTATATTTAATTTGATAAATTGAGAACTAAAACGTATAACGGATAACCATGTATAAATTCATTTGAGAAGAAGGAAAGATAATGCATCGGAAAAAAAGTTATATAAATGAAAAATATATGAAGGCACATATGTAAAGTTATCAAACAATACTATCAGACAAATCAATGAAGATCATTATATGTTCCGTTAATAAAATTTCACTACATTAAAAATTAAGGCTGTTTATTTTCTTTCAAATTGTCAATAGGAATGACAACTAGATGAAAACGCACCAAACTATTTAATCGATAACCAAAAGTTTCTTAAACTCGAAAAACGTTATATCGCAACTCCGTTGGCATGCAAACCCCCATCAGTCAGCTGTTTCCTGTTCCTTGTGTATTACAGTTTTGGTATAGTTTTTTTACTTTAAGCCTTGGTTTATTTTTTAGGTTACTAGTTTCAGTTTTAGTTTCCAGCTTAAATTATTAGGCAAAGTTGGGATTTTTCGCTTTTTTCATGTTATAGTTTTATCACTTGATAACGGGAGTTTTTGTATGCTCTCAAAACATCGTGTGTAGGTTTTTATATACGTAAATTACGGCAAGTGTCCTATTAAATCTTATCAAACCACTCAATATATGACAAACTAAAGTCTTAAAAAAAAAATTAAATTGCCTGAAACTACTGTAGTTATGACTGAAAAAAGGTTATGTACGACCTTATTACGTGTCATAGTAGAAATAATAACTACAGAAAAATTCGAAAGGGATAGCCTTTTTTACTAGCGGTGTTTAGTTTTAGTTTAATATTTATAAAAAATTATCCATATATACCATATACACTAGACATTTATTATCTTCAGGTAATTTCATTGCAGAGTATGTCCAAGTTGACTATTAGTGTAATATAAAATATAATTTTAACCTTTTTATATTGTTTTGTGAGCATGCCCTGGAAAAAAATATATACATCTTTGAAAATGATTATGATAATATTCATATGTTGATGGTTTCACACTAAGATCTCTAAATTTATATAAAATTTAGTTATTCTTGTTATTCTCACTAGTCAATAAAAAAGTGCATAGTTTTTAAAGTGTGTAAGATTTTTTTGAAGTTTTCCAGAATAAACAAGTATATAATGGTATTAAATGTAGAATAAAACTACAGAAAGTGTAGTTTTCACAACAGTAATTCCTTTTACTGGAATATACTGAACGTAAAAAGTTAGGGTGAAACGTAACCGTGTATGTAAATCTTAAAAATACAAAACTTTCCCCTGAAATTTTATTATTCTACAAAAGAGTTTTATAAAGAATTACGAAAACCTGACTTTACGATTGTCAACTGATGAACATTTAAAATATTGGTTTTACGATGAAATCATTTTATGGATTAATTAATTTATAATTATCATTTTACTCACCTATCTAAACGAAGTATATAGTAAGTCTGATAGGTTTTGTTGTCTGTACGTAAGAACAATAGCAGATACAAATATTAAGATAGGTATTGACATTTGGTACAGTGTATAAATGAAAAATATATATATATTTTTTTAATGGTATTGAAAATATCTAAATAGACATTGTTTTATTGTTTAGTTAGATTTCTTTGTTTTCAATAACAATCGCAAATTGTTATACAATTGTAGTGAATTTAAACAGTATTTTGTCCATATCTTGAGCGTTATTAACTTCTAAAACATTAAAATAGATACAAATTTGCAGAATTTAATTCCACATGTGATGATACCAAACTCCCTCTACGATGATAAATAGCGAAGACATTTTTTTCAAAAAACCAATTTCTAACTCTAAACTCATAAGAAAACGTAACATTCTTATAGTTACGAGGTCCAGCAGGGCCGAGCTATCGAGACGAGTGTAGCGAGTGAATGCTCAGTCACATAGGTACAGCTTTGAGGCTCATATGGGCTTAGACAACACGAGCGAAGCGAATGAAGACTATACACATCTACGAGGTCCGTTAGTGCTTAGCCGTCGTCATGAAATTAGTGTTATACACAATTACGGGGTTCATAATTCTGTGTAACAACTGTTTTAATCCAACTTAGGGTGTCATAAGATTCCTTTATCAATTTACCATTATCATTACAAGTTACCATTTACAACGCCCAAGAATCCATCTTCAGGTCATTAAACTTAAAGGACACCCTTTCAAAACATTCTGTGAAGGGTCTGATAAATACCACGATAATGCCCATCAACTTGTTTGTTTTGGTATGTTAAGATTGTTGAGGTTGTGATGAATGGAAATGGTTATACATTAGTTGACATTTATGAGAGTATGACGTTTATGATAAATAATGGGTTCTTCACCCATTAGAATTTGAATTGTTTTACATGGAGGCCTATTAGGAAGGTGTATTCGGTTATATATTAGTTTATTGAAATAGAGACTATATCATTTAGGACTTTGGTTGTTGGAGGATGTAAGGGTTTCTGATTCTGTTTTGGACCATTACCTGTTAGGAGTTAAGGTATATATCAAGTAGGAAGACTAACGGCCGATGGGAGTGTGAGTTTTGTATAGTCTTGACATACTGAAGAAGGATTCGAAAAGACATTTGTATCAACCGAGTTTAGCACAAAGTAAAAGATGGCAATACAGAACATATGTATTAACAAATTTGGGTTGTTATGCAAACAGCGGCTAAAATAGCTATGGGAAAGATGACGTTAAGGATGACCTTATGGTGGAGTCAGGAGATATTAACCCTGGTCGAGGGTATGAAACTGACTGTGTTACAGAAAACAGTTGTTACTAATCAAGGACAAGTGAGGACAGGAAACGGTATGCAAGAATAAACAAGGGGTATGATTAAATTGGCGTAGTGTAAGGAAATGTGGGAAAGGAAATAGGAGGTGTATAGATGTGTGAGAAGAATCAAGAAAATGGAGTCCTGGAAGTTATGGGAAGTTCGAGAAATTATAATTACACATTTTGTTGTATAAGCTATTTTATGCCGTTGGTTGACACACATGATTTTAAGCAGCACTATAGAAATTTCCTTACTGAAGATAGAGGTGGAAGTTGCTTATAAGTGGAATTATGATTTGAAAGGGAGTGTGGGGGAGTGATGTGGAATAAATAGCAACAGATGAAGTTTAATGTGCTCTTGAGGAAACCGAACATGTAAGGCACCAGGTCTAGAAGACATATCCATTAAATCAGTGAAATAGTAAAATGTTAAAGAAGAAGTGTGATAAACGTTTTGCTAAGTGTTTGAAAGACAATTATAAAAGTTTGTATGAGGATTTTACTATGAAATATTATTTCTCTCTATCTGTAGTGGAGGATTCCAGGAAGTACAGAGAGATTAGTGTCACTAGTCTTTTGGGGAGGCTGTATGGCAGAATACTGGAGTAGGTTAGAAGTTTCGTCTCAGGATATGGAGGAGCAGAGTGGTTTTCGGATTGGAAGGTTTTCTACTGACAATGTTTTTTTTTTCCTTATAGAAAGAAGGATGTTGTGAAAATTAGAAACACATTTAGTTTTTTGGGGTTATCTAAAATATGAATAAGAGTTATAATTAATTGTTGTGTAAATAACGGTAAGCAAATATCTTCGAACTTTTAAAAAAGGTTTTACAAAGGGTTGTTTTGTGTGGCTGAAATTGTTAAAGAAATACATTAGAGTTGGTTTGAGAACTTGGAAGAGGAAATACAAGTATATACAAATGGGAAATTGAAAATCTCAGATTAAAAATATTTATCAAAATCTGTTTCGCGGTCGATTAAGTTGTTGTTGCAAATGATGATTAAATTGCCTCATTTATGTTCATACAATTTTTGTGAAAAGTGAGGAATGGGGATTAAGAGTGAACTGTGACGAAACAGAGTACTTAGTGGTTGGAGGAAGAACGGAGGATATTATGATAAGAAGTTGTGGCAGTTTTATGTACTTAGGGAGTAGTTTTAAGGGATGAATTGTTTGAGAAAGACATTCGGCAAAGTAATGTTTAGGATGGTACTTTCATAAATACACTTTACGTTTTGCTCTGGTCTAGTAAAATTATACCGAATATTAAACGTGTGTTACGTAAATATTGTGGAACTTTTTGCTACGTACGGTGTGGAGTTCTGACAGATAACTGGGAGGAAGAGGGAGTTGCTTCAAACTTTGTAGATGAATATTTTTAGGAGGTTTAGCGGAGAGTTTATGTGGGATAGATTACGGAGTGTGGATGAACGAACACTGGTATATTGTGAAAGTTAAAAATTATAACTGATGTGTTTGATAGTATAACAAATATGGTCATGTATGGTGGTAGAGTGATGACAGGTGTCAATACGATTGTTTTTTAACCAGCCGGTTACTAGGAGGAAGCAGGGGGGAATGTGTGACGTAGAGATAAGGTGTTGAGGATGACATTCAGAGCAGGAGCACTGGGAGGAGGAATTTTAGATAGGCATTATTGGAGATTGGGATGTGGGAGGCGGAAGGTGGTCTCTGCTGCAGTAACCTCACTAAAAGTAAGTAAGTTTATCATGAAAGTATGCCAAAAAAATATTTTGACTAATATTAGATTTATATTTATAGTATCTGGAAATGAATTTCAATGTTTAGTGTTTTTTCCCATCATTCATTCGGGAGTATTCTTATATTCAACCAGACATACAATGACACAAACACACATACATTGATATACACTTCTTACGTAAACGTACTGCGGGTAAAAAACATGTTAAATTGTTTATGGTGTAGATATGTTGACAAAGTTTTCATTGGAATATTTGTTCGTCTTAAAAATATTACAAAACATCCATACCAGTACGTACTATATATAAACACGTACAGCAACATAATACAATCAAAATCTGGTGGAGTATATTGCGGTCCGCTGTATTCTACAGGCAACGTCAATATAATAAACCACTTGTTGGACTTGTACAAATTGATGGCTTATTGACTGTTGCAAGTGACTTATTAATAGCATTTTTAACACCAGTTCCTTTTAGATAAATTTATTTTATTTGATAAAGATGAAATAAATGGATTTCTATTTCTTAAATCAGGCTATAACATCTGCAAAGTAATGAGACAATTAATAAAGTGATGCAAGTAAAGATTGGTGCCTAGTGTTTAGTTTTGGAAATAATGTCCTGATGGATAAGAAATGCCAGAGGAATAAAATTATATTTTCTAATAATATAATAGTGGATATGATTTAATGAATGGTTGGTTTAATAAATAGTTTATTTAAATGGTTTTGATAAGATTTAACCCACTCGCTTTTCTATTTTCCATATCGCGATGAGCTTGAATTATTTCATAAAATATATATTTTTTATGGATCCGTACAGTTAAAAGTTTTTTTCTTATAATCTCGAAGATTTCCATTGTGGTAAGCACTAATATGAATCTATTACGCTTATAATGGTATATTGAGTTTCCAGTTGCAAATAACGAACGCGAACTAAGTAAAGAAAAAGGTAAGAGAGAGAAATGAAGTACTAGACTGCCGAATTTATGCGGGAACACTCTACTATTTTAGTATATACCTTAAGCCTTCAATACATTTGTCTCATTGAATTTTGACACAATCAAATATAAAGTTTCTACGTACTGTATATAGAGAAATTAGTGTTTGTGTTATCGTAACAGCAAACGAAACTAGTCTGTTTTGATGCACCACTAGCACAATTAAGTGAAAAATCAAAAACTAATTAATTCCCTTTTTTAGCTTTATTGACCTTATTAAATTGGATAATATTTTTTTGGACAATACATTGTGGTGGATTGCATACAAACTCGTATCTTAAACAACGGTAAGAATATATTCACCACTAGATTAGGTGAAACAATTACAGGTATTTATTATCTATTTGTTTAAGGAAATAACTAAACCGGGCTCACCATGATCCAGGCCCTGTTATCAGTAGGCCTAATATTTATTATAATATTTTGTTAAATTTACTTGTCATTTTAATTATTTGATGGTAAAAGACGAGATTTTAATATTAAATCATTGAACAATTCTGAAAAGAAGTGAAATATATAAAAAATATTAATTTTACCCTTTAATTTATAAATTGTTTCTTGATGTGTAAATGCAAAAACCTCCCGGTCTTCATCTGCTCTAGTGTGTCCCAAGAGTTTTATCAAACGTGGTAAATATTACACATCTTGAGATGGAGTTAAGACATTAACAATTGGTTCCAAGCAATAATTTCAAATAAAAAAGAAGTGACAAGCTACGTTTCAAATGATAACCTTCTAAATGTTAAATGTAATTTACAGAGGGAAAACAATTCCGCCATTTAAAAAGGTTAAGTGGAAAATTATATGACTATTTATAAAACTACAAAGTATAGGTATAAACGTTCTGCGAAATTTGGTATTAATATTTCATTGAAAAAATTCCAATTGGCGGACAGACTGTAAAGGAAGCGTTGTATAGTAGGACATGTATTTATATAGACATTTTTGTTACTTTTGGCCTCCCAAGATTTGCCAAAAAACATTTTACGAACACTCTGTATACTTTTTAATAACTGTTATAACAAAATATCAAAAGTTTATAAAAATAAAGAGTTATTGCATAAAATAATCAAATAAGCAGTTTAAAAATATTGCTCAAATAATGTGTATATTCCTTTGTTATGCTGAACAGGATATTAAAAAGGAATGAGGTGCTTTTTAAGTAGGTCACTGGTCACTGAGAGCCGTAAATAGTTCCTTCGTATAACTGTGATGGAATCCGGGGGACAGGTCGTACAGAATTTGTAGAGTTAACCTATCATGAAAATTATTAATGGTAACTAATTTGTGTTTGTTTTAGTCTGGGATAAGACCTTATTATCATTTCTTTCTCTCTGACAAGGTGGCTTAGTACATAAAGTAATTATAGCTAAAGTGCAATCTTTCTCGTCGTTTGCGACTACACCATAAATAAATATTGTTGTTTATCAAAAAACCTAAACTAGTTTACGCAAAAAGGTTTGTGAAATGTTCACGCAAGACTATTTTATATTTGTTGTAATTTTAAAGGAATGTACACTAAAGTTATTGTAATGGTTTCATCGTTACGTGCATCATGGTTTCGTTGGAATTTAAAACCTAATATAATATAATTTATATTCATAATTAAAAGTTGTAAAATAAATTAAATATATTTATCACATACATATACAACTCAATATTTAGAAGCTTTTAACATAATTTAGAGAGTTAACAAAATACGAGAGGATATTGTGGAATTAAATGTGGAATATAACATCCATGAACAACGGCAGAACGAACGTATTTCTTTCACAACAGTAATTCTTTTCACTGGTACATAATGAACGCAAAAAAGTTAGAGTGAAACGTGCAGGTGTTTACCCGTGTATGTAAAACATTGAGCGACAAAAACTTTTCCCGCAGTATTATTATTCTACTAACGTGTTTTAAATCGAATTACAAAAACCTAGCTTTACGGTTGCACTAAGTTAATAATTAGTAGGAGTTTGTTCACAGTTTCGGTGTTATTAAAGTGTCACAAAAATTGTCGAAACGAGATTTTGACAGATTATAATTTGATTTATACCTTATGATTGGTTGTTAAAAAACTAGTATTGTTTACCATCTTTATTAATATTTCATTTCTACCTCGTATACACGTAGCTACGTGATTGAACAGATAATCGATGTTTTCTGGGGAAAAAACAGTAAAAGGGTTTTTGTCGCACAATAATGGATTTGTATTATCTCGGTGGGAAATGTTGTACCCACAGTGTTTTTATTCTGTACAGACAGATGGATTGATTTTTATCAAATGTAGTTTGTAGGGACATTTAGGCCATATCTCTAAATATCTTAATATTAAAAATTTAGTACATCTCGTACGACTATAAATTAGTATGGGATGTTTTAATTTTTATGTTTTATTTTTTTATTTTTATTTATTTATTTTTTTTTTAAGCAAGTTTCATCTAACATAGCGTTCTAAATAATAATAATATTTTTATTTACAGTTTTAAAAACGACGGTTTCAAGTAATCGGTAACAAAATGAAAAAAACAATAGGCGTTATTATAACGGGTGTTCAAAAAGTCTGGAAACCACTTAATATTTATTTTATTAATAAACGCAGAGCAATGAAACTTTAGGATTATGTCCTCACTGTAGTTACTGACTATTTACTCATTTTACCTGTCTTTTTTCACTTTGGGGGGACGTCCTGTGAAGGAAGTCTAAAAAAATCTTAAATGTAAGCATAGGTCGAATTATACCTCATTTTAAAGGTCTTTGTTAGAGGAACACATTGCCGCAATCCCGACTGAAAAAGGACCATTCGTTTGGAATGGCAGCCACTTAAAGTTTGTTTGATTTTAATGCTAATTCAATGGCAAATTTTTAGTAAGCTTTAGTTTAGATTACAATGTCACTTATTGAGACAGAGCAAATAACCATTCTGATGATAAAAGATAAAGAACTATCTATTTAGACACAGAAGGTTGAATATTTCTTAAATGATGTTTTTGTTTTTTTTTACAAATTTTATGGTTTACTACTTAAACATTTCTAAAATATAAATTGTGTCCAATGACTGTGCACTTATAAACAGTAATTTTCATGTACGTTTTTCACGTCATTGGGTTAGATCTTAAATTTTTTTTTTTTAAATACGTGATACACTTTGATGATACTAAACCTTCTACTTTGATGTTCATAGCTTTATTCATTTTCTTTTTGGAGTCCGTAGGTAAAACCACGGACCCTTACAATTTCTAGCGTGTCTGTACGCCTCTCTGTAAGTCGAAACAAGCCAACACAAACAAAACGATAAATACTATGTATTTTTATAATCATGTATAAATTATCTAGTTGAATACTTATATTTTTTGAAATATAATCAATAAGTAGACACATTATTGGACGGCCAACAAACAATTTGTGAAAATTTCCACACTTCTTTCATAAGCATAAAAATCCTCCGTACCCTTAAACGTACGTTAAAATCTTAAAGTTTGTCCAATCTACAATTTTTTTCGCTCTTCTACGTTTATACGATCAAGTTGTAAAATATTTACAAAAGTGAAAAATAATGTCGTGTACAGTAATATTACATCAGATTATAATGTTTCAAACTGAAAATAAGTTTCTGAGAGTATAAATGTAATTTTGACATGTCAAAATCTTTTATCGACAAGCTGTCGCAATATCACTGTAACTCTGAAACACTGAAACTCAAACTGCCTTTATAAAATAATTTCATCATGAAAAAAAAAAAAAAAAAAAAAAAAAATTTCAGTAAAGCAATCGTAAAGTTTGGTTTTGGTAATTATTTAAAAAATGCTTTAATAGAATAATAAAACTGCGGGAAGAGGTTTTTGTCGCTCAATGTTTTACATACACGTTAAACATCTAAACGTATATCTCTACCTTCTTATAACTGCGAGTGAAAAGAATTACGGCTATGAAGGAAATACGTACTTATTCTAAGTTTAATTGGACATATTTTGATATTTGTTAAAACCTCCAAAGAAACTTACAAATTTCGAAAATATATTTTAAGTTACTGAATATTTAGAAGTAACAAGTAACAAGCACAATTATAAATTAATTAATTTTATATTTTCATATATTTAATTAGCAATATAATTTCCACTTCACACACACACACACACACACACACACACACACACACATATATATATATATATAAATATATATATACAACAACTTGTACAACTTGTACTACCCCTGGAGGCCATTTTAAAAAGATGGCCACCTCATATTTAACTTATTTTGTTTTCAATCGCACGCAACCGTACATTTATTTTCATAAGGACAATTTCATTTCTTATTTTTATCACCGCCACCTCAACCTCAACTAAGCGGTGATGAAACTAAATATATTTAATAGGTGAAGATAGATGTATTGATATTCGGCCATATTGCTCTCTACATCGGATTTCAGAAACGAATGTAACCAAATAACTCCAGAATGAGTGTCAATATTTTCAGCAGAATTAGTATTAGGCTTCTGAAAAGCTGGAAATATATATTTAAAAATAATAAAAAAGTAAAGGAAATAGCTAGAGTAATTAACGCATTCAATTTTAAAGATTAAAAAGATAAAATAGATCGATAATCATTTACACTTAAACTATTAAATTTGTAAGAGTAGATTCCACACAACATATAGAAGTCGTCATGACGGTGTTAAAAATAAGAAATTAAACTGTCTCTCTTGAATATACAATATGTATCACGTACAAACTGATCTGTACGGTTTACGAAATATGATAGAACACGAGTGTTTTTTTGATAGGCCTACGTATAAAGTACAGTACTTTTCAAGTATATCAACTAAACGTCATAAATTCGTAGAGTCGTTGCTCTTCACAGGATGTAGTCATAGGATTATTGTTTTAATTACCTAGTAGACAAAGTATAAGGTAATTTTGGTACATTACAAAAAATAACGACCTCCATTTTTTTGACTGAAATTTCATGTACTCAGAAAAGTGATATAAGACATTCTGTCTGTATGTAAGCACTATAGCGATAAAAAAAATAGTATAGGAACATTAAATTTGCTTTAGAACTATATTGAAATTCTAAAATTGGAATTTACATTTACATTTTAAATAGTTTATTATTTATATCTCTTTTGTTTTTTAATCTAAAACTTCTAAATGAGTTTTCAATTTCGGATATTTCAATTTGCTATGTAATGGTACCACCTCTTTACAATGACACATAGTAAAGCTGTTATCAAAAATGTAATTTAGAACTCTCACCTCCTAAGGAAATGTGATATTAGTCTAGTTAAAGGGTCTATTAGGGTATGTTAACGATTCGAAAGTACTGAGTGAAGGAGGCTCCTTCACCATAAATACATCTTCTATGCTCGTCAGAGACGAGATAATAACACGAAAAAAGCAATTTTATTATTTTTATTCTATACACATTTACAAAACCTGTTAGAGCTTAGCCGACATTATGAACGTAGAGATATACACAATTACGAGGTTCAGAAAACCTTTGTAAATAATATTATAAACAAACGTACCTGAATGAGACATCAATCTACCAATAAATTTTAACCTACTATGCCTAGGAAACCAGCTTTTTAACATTACATTAGAGAATCTGCTTGTATTTACATTTTACGATTGGGTTGGGTAGGTAACATGATGGCGACAATAAATTTGTTTAACTTAGCCTACATTTAAGCATCATCAATTTGAATATCTACATAAACCAATAATTATGAACTCTGCCTACTTTGTATAGATTCTGTCGTAACATATTTGAACAACAATAGTTTTTAAGCTCTGATACATTTACTCAACAGCCAAATATTGTTTAAAGCAACAAGTAATTAATTGTTAGAAAAAACCACCTTTCGTGAGGCGTAACGTATTTGAACCACATCTCAGAGATCTGATTCTTTTAATCTTGGAGAAAGCTTTCAAACCTGAAACTTTTAAGTGAAATGAAGCAGAAAGGATAAAGCAAGTCTGATTGTATCCTGAGATTAGTTGAATGAACCGTCCTAATTTGCATAATCTGCAATACCGGATGTCAGTGAATCGAAATTATATTTCGTACACTAAAACAGAAGTAACGATCCTGAATGACTATATAACACGAAAGAAATGTTGATGGATTATAATAAATGTTTAAACTTAAATACAATTTATAATATTAAAAATAAAAAAGTTTTGATGATTAAAAATCTCTGAAAAAATGTTAATAATACACGGGACAATGATCTACTTTTACTTTCTTCTCAAGTACGCAATAAATAGAGAAATGTTTGTATTTAAACTAGTAAATATCGTATTTATCTCGGAAATATCCGCCAAAAAGTACTAAATAAAAGTACTTCTCTTGGATTAAAAAGAAGAGGTCGTCGTCTGTGCTTTTCTCTGCAGCTCAGACTAGTGCTTGAATTTGATTAAATATTATGTCCATTTTTGTCATGTATCGATACATACTATTATATTTTTTGATAACTCCATATTTGCAGATAACTACTAAAAGATAAAACTAATAAATAAGATTTTCTCAAAATCATCTCAAACGATTTTATTAAAATTTATTTTAAAATATGGCCTCTAAAGATTCAAACCAGATCTATTGGTCACTTTCACCCCCATAATGCTTTTTTAGGAGTAACTGTGAAAATAAAGTCATAGAGTTTGTTATAAAAATCAGTTATAGGTATCAAATACGTTCGAATATCGGCGAAATATGAAGACTAATAACTTAAACTGGTGTAAAAAAGTGTAAAAATTGTAAGTATGAAAGTTATGATTTAGGAATAATTGCAAAAGAAGAAAATAACCTTCGATACAATATTAAACACTCGATTAATATGAAATACGATTACTAAAAACTTATTTTGTTCACCTATTTTTTGTTTTAATAACTTCAACGAATTGTAATCATAATCGGTATTATTATTGTTATTATTATTATTATTATTATTATTATATATATATATATATATATATATATATATATATATATATATATATATATATATATATATTCGACCAATTCGATAATTGTAACAGTTTATTTTCATTTTTTGATCTATAATCCTTGGGAAGACTACTAGAAAAGGAATGTAGAGGGTATTTAAAATGGCAGTAAGTAAAACTTAAAATTGTTCTAGTTTTTTTTTACTTGATGAACAATCACAAAAAAAAAACTATTAATAGTGTGAAAATATAATTGGGCTTGGATTTATTAAACATCAGCTGTTATTTTAATTACTATTTATTTATTATCATTCCAACGAGTTTTGTCATTCTTGATTAATTTCAAACACAAGAATCTTGTAGGATGACATGTAGTAGTTTACAATTAATTAATTGATTTTTTAAATTAAATCATGAATTTACCCGTCATTGATTCAGTTTTAATATAAATGTGAACGGAATTCATCAGCCAAGTTAAGAAAGTTTCATAGTGACGGTTGCATAGAATAAGCTTTATAGTATGTTTGAAATCACCTGGTAAGTTGCAAACATCTAGAGACCAGGAACACCTTCAATCGTAAGACAAAGTCTGTTGATGAACTGAAAGAAGCAGTTACTCAAAACGTATCGGAGATAAATGTCAACAAGTTATGAAAAGCCGCGCATAGCTCAGGGAAAGACTACTAATTCTACAGGAAGATAATGGTGGTCAGTATCTTAACAATACTAAAAATATGACTGTTTTTGTTATTAATGCCCGTTTATTTCCAAAGGATTGTATGCACTTTATTTCGTTATATGTATATATGTATATAAAACAAATAAACAGAGGACAAATAAAGTTTTAACTTATGTACTTTTGAAAGACCCGATATCTCACAAGCTACATTATGTTATTATTTTAGCAGGTACAACCAAATTTAATGTTTCACTCAAATTCGCAATACTCACAAAAGAAAAAGACTCACAATATAAAAAATATTTTCACATAATGAATTTAACGAAAATCTTTACTCAGATAAGACTAGGTATCTTTATTTTATATTCTTTTCTTCTTTTTTAATAAGGTTATGATGACCGTAAATATTTCCCAACAAGGAGGAAATAATTATCTTAAAAATGTGGCACAACTCGAGTAGTGTTTACATTTAAACGTTTTTAGTAAGCCCTGCTTTCCCCAAATTATGTCGCATATAATTATTGTTCTTTTCACAAATATAAAATTCACAAACAGAATGTTAATATCTGGAACAGAAAAAAGTTGAAAGGGGAATTTCTATGATTAACAAACTCCTTGGAAAGTTACGATTGTTCAACATAATTTCACAAGAAATTACGTAACTCGGTAGTAGTCTAGAAAATGGTAATACCGGATTTATGATGAGATTTATTATGATTTTTGGGGAAGTTTAAAAGTTTTTTGTTTAGGCCTATGTAGTTTTTGTATTTTCAAGCATTATTCGTTATGTATTATTTCCTTTTATCAATTTGTGGGAAAATATGAAGTTCGTTCAACTGTAATTGTTTTCTCAGCAAACATAAAGGAGCCTAAACTCAAATCGTGCATTATTCTACGGCGCACGTTTATATTGGGAGAATCCTGATCGTGCTGACAAATCACATTTGGTTGCTGTGCTCCCTAGATTCTACGGTTGTTTTAGTGTAACGCAGGCATTTACGACAAAAGTTGTTTCATCTTTGAGCATCATTCAGATCAGGTAACTTTCATCATCGCCTATTGCTATTAGCATTGTTATGGCGAGTTCATCTCGTTTAGGACGATATGCTTACTTAATTTTGTGCTTGATTTTGTAAGCAACCGGTATCAAACTTTCATGAAGGTGGTTCTGATTCTTTGATTTATCAATTCCAACTGCGTCGATCGATAGATATTTGACAGCTAAGGAAGAAGTGTCTCAAACGCTCCACATTATCGTCCAATGTAGGTACGTGTTGGCCCTGGGTATTTATCTGTAGGATCTTGCCCCTTTAAAATTAGTTGCACAGTAACTACTAAATTCAGCAAACCTTAAACCACATATAGCTCTCTGTTGTACAATCACTATTACTAAAATGACTACATCAAGCCAGCTAGGCGCAACGCATTCCCAAGGTCATCAAAATGACAAATAAAAAAACTCAGTTTATTAACAGTTTGTCATTGAAATCAAAAATATTGATTATTAATGCTCATGCCATTTACAACTGAAATTACGGAGACCTTTGAAATGACCCTGGATTGTTTGCAACAAGTTTTAATTTCATTTTATTTTGGTTTCGAGTAGAAAAAACTCAAACCCCCTTGAAAAGTTTCTTACACAATTTTAAAGATCTTAAACTGTCACTAGAACTTGCTTCTTGTACAACTTAGTTTTAGTTCAAATGCATTTATAAGAAAAATGATTAACAGTAAGTAGTCTACATCAAAGAAACATTTATTATTAAAAGAAATTAATTTTAAAACAAATTTTCATACAATTAAAGATTGTTAACAAAATGAAACAATATATTTACATTCTGAATTGCTTACAGAGTGATCGAAACTGCATCTTTATTTATGACAGTATTTTAATTTAAAATTAAAGATTTACCTGTTTTTACAAACGCGTGATTCATCCTCTGTTAATAGGTCTAATATCACCATTTCCGCCACCCGGGACTCCCTTCCACTATTGAACAAATTATTCAATATAATAAAAAATTGTTAATAAAAATATCAACATTACTAATTTAAAAAATAATAGAATTAAAATGAAACAATGAGAAAAGTAATATTAATTCCCTAATTTATAAAACGTTAAGAAAAAAAGATTGTAATTGAATTTGTTTGTAAACAACAGGGCCTAGACGACCAGCCAACCAGGGGGCAAGGATATGCCCACCGGACCCAAACGATCAAAGAGTCAGGCCCGAACAACCGAGCAACTAGTTGCTCGGTCGTTCGGGCCTGGTTGGCTCGTCCTCCCGGCCTAATTGGCCGGACGTTCGGGACCGGTTGGGCCGTCCTTCCAGCGTGGTAGTCATGTCGTTCAGGCCCTCTTGTTTACAAACAATTTCTATTACCATTATTATTAGCTATTTGGATCTTGCTTGACCCGTCCTTCGAGATATAATTTTCCCTATCTTTGTATGTACCGGTAGAGAGAGTACTTTATTTATATTAAATTTTCTTGAATTGAATAATTTGAATTATTTTAATTAATTTAATTTAAGAATGAATAACAAATATATTAGGTAATAAAAACCGTAGCAGTGGTGGAGTTTTCTGTCCGTTGAGATGATGACATCTGGTGTTCTGAAATCGAATAAAAACAACAGAAGAATAAATTTTTGTTAAAATTACAGTTTGTGTCATTAAAATTTCATAAATAAATAAAGATGCAGTTTATAGATAGAGAAGGTTATAAATTTTGTACAGAATGAAATTCAATTATCATTATTTTAAAAACTTTTTGAAAAAGTGAAATTGTTAGTTTGATTTAATAGAACTTTAGTTAGATTTTAATTGGTTCTTATTTTAAACAATTCGTTAGTGTTTTGTTTACAATAGCAAACTCTGGTTAAGGATCACTCTGATATGAACAATGAATAACATTATTCTTGGTATATTTGTAAAAATTCATCATTTTAATCTATTTTACTGATGCAGTAATCAGCAAACGCAAGTGTTCAAATTCACACATATACGCAGGCCTAAACTCTTGTCGTTCAATTTGTTCTTTGCATTTGAGCTGAATACATGAAGTTTGGAATCCAGATGCACTTTAAGTACCAACACAATTTAAGTTATGTCCTAAGCCCTGAGACAAGTTTCTCTCATATAATAAATTCAGTTAGATTTCTTTATGCCGTAAAAAACCTATTTTTAAAATGTAACACTGTATTTCCAAGGTCTTCTCATTAATATATTGAGTTAATTCAAGTGTTTGTTTCTATTTCAGAATTGATAGTTTCTGTCGTCTATCTTGTTATTTTATGTTGTGCTGGTTTTGGAATATTTAACTACATGAACTAGTTTCAATTAAAGTTAGGTTATATTTACAATGCAACAAAACTTTGAAGATTTCTTCCGTAGGTATAGCATTCAGTAAATTAGTTACTGTTATCACATTAAATGTAATAATATGGTTTCAAAGTTACTTTTATTAAGAGATTATAAAAAGTGTGGTATTTAATTGGTAAAAATATATTGACTAATAATTGCTGTTTTTATGGTTTAATTTTCAGTCTCAAAGATTTAGCTTTATCTTCATTGTTGTATGATTTAGCGTGTATGTTGATATTTGTTTTTATAAAAAATTATAGTAGTCTAACCAAAAAAGTTAAAAGAATCATGACACCGCTGTTGAAAATTTAAATGGGACCTAAAGTTGTTTTGTTTGTGCAATAAACCCTTCTCATTGTAAATTGTATTGATTAAAAAATTAAGCTTATAATTACGGCATTGAAAGGTTCATTTATTACCAATTATTCCTGAACAGTATTTGGTTTACTCGTGATTTTGCAAACGAATTTGGATAATTATTCTTCACATTTATAACGATACTAATTTTCAATAAAGGGCATCTTAAAATTATATCATTCATATATTATGTCCTTAAAACTAAGTTTTATTTTTATAACCTGGTATAATAATTAATTTTTCAAATATATCTAATTATTGGCATCAAACAATATTCATCTGCATGAAAAAAAAATATCATGCATGCTTCATTTCACTCATTTCACCCTGTAGATTGGAAATAATTTTGTAAATAAGTTAAATAAATGTATATACCGTGTGTCCCAAAAGTCCCGGACCGGTTCAATAACTTGAAAACAAAAAACACATTTTATATGTTCATTCTGGTAATAAAAAACTACTTTTTAGTAAATGAGATATTTTTATATATCCCCCAAAAATTGGGGGTTTTGGAGGGAAACTCAATAATATTAAATGAAAACCCCCATCGAGTGACCCAACAATTTAAAGGACTTATTTGTAAAACTAGAGGTCGATATCTAGCTCCAATCTAAAACGGCGGCCGTTCAAATACTTGAAAGAGCTATTGTACTTTATTTATTTCATTCACAAATAGATGACGAATACGGGATCAAAATGTATTAAAAACATTTGATAACGTTAGTTGTAATCATAGTTAGTATTATATCATATTTAAAATAGTATGAATTCCTATTACAGGGTGTACAAAAGTGATATAATAGCTGATGTCATTTTAATATTTCATTTTGCAATGCGGTTTCCCCAGTTGCACAACACATCAACAAATACAGCAATAGATTTTGAGAAGTGTAGGTTTTAGTGGGTTTTTCACTTTGACGTACAAACGTAGTTAAAAGTTCTTTTTAAAAGAATTAAATACTAATCTCGGCACTTTAACTTGCCCTAAACGTTAATGAATTGATACACATCCTGTACTGGGAATTTGTGAATTAAATAAATAAAGTAAAATAACTATTTCAAATATTTTAAAGGCCGCCATTTTAGATAGGAGGAAGATATCGACCTCTAGTTCACGCAGTTAAATTATTGAACCGGTCCAGAACTTTTGGGACACACGGTATTTAAACAAATGATTAAAAACTACTCTGTTATATATAAAATGAAATAATAGCTGGTAATAAAGAAGACAAATAAGTATAAGAAAAGGAGAAGAGAAAGTAGGGAGTTCAAAGGGCAACAATAATTTTAGGATTTGTTGACTTTGTGAGGTTGTTACTGAACTGCTTGAAATAAAATTATGCAAAATAGCATAATATATACAAAAAATATTAGGCCTACTTGTAAATATAAAGTGGTATAACATCCGCATTTGATTAAAATGAAAAACTCCATACAAACTCTTTAATGTACTATATTTATTTGAGAACAAATCAGAGACATTTAATTTATAAACTCTAAAATCATACTGCTTCACAACTTTTTGTTTATATCAGTATAAAATTCAACCTGTGTCTACTGTCATAACATGGAAAAATATCAATAAGTTCCAAGCATTCATCCGATCTACACCTCGCCACAACGACGTCAGTGCTACTGCGACAATCTTACGAGAATATTTTTTTGTATTTTAATTACGATTATTAACTTCTATTGGTTTTAAACTGAATAATTTCATTATTCTATTTGAATCATAACATAACCTGGCAGAATAACTTATTCGAGTTTTTTGATAAATAAAAATGTACATTAGATGTGTGGTAGCAAGAATCACCACAAATAGGTTTGGTTGGGTTTGCGTGTATGTGTGTACTAAAATTACATTATTATTTTAATTAGTTACTCTTTGATGTACAAAAAGGAGAAGGCTCCGTATAATACACAATTATCAAAAATTGTTCTCTGACCGGTTATTATTATAGTAAAAACAAAATTTGTAGTATAGACACACAAACCCGCATGTCCACTGGTATTTATGTATACAGAGTCAATTAGCTAATAATTAATTTATTCTATAACGCCAAACATCACGCAATGACAATGATCTTGAATTAAAAGCCTTCAAAAGCTCATTTCCAGCCTTTAAGAAAGCCAAACTTAGAAGGACTAATGGAAAGAAATAAGTCGCACTGGCACTGATAAAGGGTTTGTTGCACAAACTCTGTTGCCATAGAAACTGTCAAATAACTATTCTCCATACTTATATAAGTTCTTAGAATTAAATAACTGATAACAGATTTTCTGACGTTGATATGATACAAATTTATTTTGTGTTCACACAGTATAGAAAAAAAAATTGTGGTGGGTCAACAAATTGATTTTCTTATGTACGAGGAACAATCAGTTTTAAAGACAACTGAGCCTAAAAAGTATTTTTCTTGAATGATATTTGTCTGTATATGAGCACATTTTGGTCATTTTCCAGGGTCTTTTTTCAATAATTATAAATTTGGTGGTAGCTGTCTTAAAGTAATAACGGTACTGAGCTAATAAAAAACAACTCCAGTACAGTGTAACACCGATGCCATAAATTATAAAAGTAAATTTAACGTAAATTCATCGTTCTTCAGTGATTTTGATAAAACGACATAAAATCAATAATGCGCAACGAGAAGCACAACTCATTCTGATTGACGGTAATCTATAGGTTGTTGGGAACAGCAAATTACAGGTACAGTTATTTCTGCGACTGACAAATCTGTTACATTAAAACTGATATTTTATAACTCAATTGCGTAATAGTTTTTTAAACGTAATTATTTAACAGCATTTTGGTTAGTAAATAATTTACTAAACAAATGCAAGTTTTATAAACATATCAGTATTTGTTAAGTTTTTTGTTGTTTTAATCGTAGAATTTATTTTAAAATATTTAGGTGTAAATGAGAGGTATCGTTTTTAAATTATCTTATTGCTTAATTTCCTAATTGTAAATAAACAGTACGATGTTCTTTTTAACATTTAAAATCATGATTAAATATGTTATTGGAAATTATATACGTCAATGATCATTAAACAGTTATAAATTTAATGGAATTTTGACAATTTGTTTTTTATCGTTTTTCTTTTAATATCTAATGGAAAAGGTCGCTCCAAAGTAATGTTTGTTTTATACTTCTGCCATTTTTATTCAAAATTATCGTATTTAATTCACAGCGTTTATGATACTACGTTAAAGTATTTCTTAATTATTATTTTTTCTTAACTGTGTAGTTGAGGGCGTAGTCCCCCTCAACTCAGGGGTTCTGTTGACTCACTGAAACTCTGGAGAGAACCAACTTGAGGGTTGTAATGGAAAAAGACACCCTGTAGGGTTTAGGACACAGAGTTCAGAATTCTAGGGGCTATTTCTATAACTGTAAAACCGTTTGTGTTGAATCGATCCTTAGATTCTATGAGGTTGAAAATTGTGAGACATAATAATGTAAACGAGTGGATGTTAAACTGCAGATAGCAACAACGGCGCTATAAATCCACATGAAACTAGAAAACAGGCCTTTAGGTGTACCGAGTTCCCGAAACACATTCCTCCTAGTTACTCCGCCGTACGTCTCTCACCTGTCCTTTCATACTGATCTTGTCCAATGTGGTTAGGATATATTGTTTGTTGTAGACATAGAACTGAAACAGTCCTATCAGCTGACTATGGGTCATTGGAGAATAGCAATTAGATCGTATTCCGCATTTTTTAAAGTCCTGGAATCGTCAAGTAAACAATAAACCATCCCTCACTAAACAGAATTTGGGACTGCTAGTTGGGTATTAACCAATAAGAAATCATTTAAAAGTATTATAGTTTTTATATGGAATTGTTTGTCTGTTTAACTCCTACGTATCGGAAAGGACAAGCAACGACGATTCACAAACTTAGAAAAGGTTTATACAGGCTAAAATTGTAGAGGCGCCGATCCTAAGCTTCTCATCTACTTTTTAAGAAGCCTAAGTAGGATCTGAGAGAAATACTAGACAGGCTATAAATATAAATTCCACAATCAATCGGCTTTTGTTCACGTTGTACTTAGCCAATGGCCTTCCGACCCAAAGGAAAATAAAACATTGTTTTTTAGAGAGTCTATACTCAATTTATTTCATTCAGTAGCGACTAATCACGATTACGAAAGAATAAACCATTATAGGCGTGTCTTGATTAACGTACAGCTTATCTTAATCTTGTCTCATTTAATTACTTCTCCAGGGAAGTTGCTATTTTATTAGCTTTTAATCAGTCAACGTTATTTTGTAAAGTAGACAATCTACTTAAAACTGTAGAGTTAATTAGGAATTAGTCATTGGGGGGGGGGGGGAAGATTAAACTTTTTAAAGAAATTTTTAAAACAAGTGCCTTCTGGGTTACCCTTGTTTTAAAATTTCCAAAATTTTTATTGTTTTTATTTGAATGTTCCATGTGACCATAAAGTCCCACCCCCTCTTATTATTTTTATTATTGTAAATAGAGAGATTTGCTTTGGGGAAAGTTTAGATAACCAAAGGAGGAGTTTTTTAAAGTATCAAAATTTTCAACCCTTACCCCCAAAATGGGGTAGTTTGGGGGTAAGTCAAGAATTTTAAAAAGCAACCCCTATTGAGTGATGCCTCATTTTAAAGGTCTTTTCAAAATAAGAATAATGGCGTAAACCAGAGGTCTCTAAGTTTATCCTACCCAACATAGCAACCAATCGAATTGTGAATTTTACGTTAATCATTAGACCAGAAATGTTACGAAATGTACAACAAGCTTTTGAGTCCAGAATCTATTTCTGCCAAAAAGTAAATGGTAGCCATTTCAAGAACTTAATATGAGCTAAAAAAACAATGTAAGGCTCTTACCATCATTTTACCAACATAGAGCAGTTTGTAATGTAATAAAAACAACCGGAGTTTGTAATTTAACATTCACAATTCGATTGGTCGCTATGTTGGATAGTATGAACTTAGAGACCTCTAGTTTGCGCCATTATTCATATTTTTAAAAGACCTTTAAAATAAGGTATAATTTAATAGGGATTGATATTTAAAATTCTTGACTTACCCCCAAACTACCCCATTTTGGGGGTAAGGGTTGAAAATTTTGATACTTTAAAAAACTCCTCCTTTGGTTATTTAAACTTTCCTCAAAGCAAATCTCTCTATTTCCATTAATAAAAAAAATAAGAGGGAGTTATAACCTCTTAGAGGTTCTCATATTGTGACTACAGGCGTCATTTTTTATCTTTTCTATTATTGGCGTCTCTTAATCAACTTTTGTTCTTTACTGGTCTTGATGCTTTTCCGGATCTTGTATTCGAGGGCTAGGTTGGTGTTTCCCCCTTTTTTGCTACCTTAAAAAAGTGAAGAAAAAGGAAATGATGACCCAGATGTTTTGCCTTTTAACATTAAGGAAAAGAAACAATAAAGACCAGGTATATTGTAGTTATTTATGGAACAAAATAGCTCACAACAGGAGTTCAAATTTATAAGACTACATTTAGAATCTGGGAATACTTACATAGTGCGGATAAAATGGAATATATCATTTCCAAATTTATAGCTAAATGCACACGTAATCTCAGATTTCAACAAATAATAATAAACAAAGCTTAAAATAAAAATTAAATTTAATCACGAGTTTAATATTTTTGTGAAAATTTTCCTCATACATTTCCAAAACAAACAACACAAAACTCAACTGTAGGACTTGCAAAACAAATAGTCGGAAAATGTTTAATTGTAATAATCACATATGCAGAGGTGTATAGGAGGAAAAATCATTATTTGAAGACATATAAGGAAAATTTAAATAAATGCAAAAAGTATTTTTATTCTGTATGCCTGTTTCTATTTGTACTTACAATGTTACAAAATTTAATTTAGATAAAAAGCCCAAAATAAATTGAAATTGAAATGATAATTTTACTAAAAGCAATAATTTCTGTTCCAAATAACATATCTGAAGTGGGATTTATTGAAAAATAATCATTTTAAAATTAATGAATTTTTGTTTAAGCTAGTAACAGTACAGTGTTCAGCCTCAAAAACTACTTAGTTTATTAAAAATGTATTCATATTAAGAAGACATTTTATGAGTCATTCTTTTAAAATTTTATTTTTTCCTTAGCTTATACTGAAATTATTGATATATTGTGTGTCGGCAATTTAAAATCATTGAAAATAATTATAAATAAAAATAAATTTTTAAAATGTTAACATAACTACCACCAATTTGTTAAGAGATGGAAATTATTAATTACGTTAGTCTAATAAAAATGTCAATTTTGTTCACTTAAAAAGTCGAAATTCAAAAACAATAAGATTAGACAAGGAATAAATATATAATCAGTCTCTAGCATTACTGTCTCTAGATGAATAAAAATAGAATTTAAAATTACTAATTTTGTGCTCTAAATTTAAAATCGGACCTTATAGTAAACAACTAGGTCATGTAAAAAGTGATTAATGATATGGGGAATAAAAATTGGTTCAACCGTTTGGCACGTAGAGGAAGTTGGATAATTTTAACAGACATGCGATCCTCGTTCTGGATTCTGTCTAATTAATTTTTTTTTATATATTCATTATTTAGAATGGTACGAATACCAACGCTACCAACGCCTCGAGATAGTAGCAGCGTAAGATCTCTATATGTAAGGCTACTATCAAGTATAGCCTTTATTCATTGTTATAAAAAATAACTCTTATTGTGAAATATAAGTACATAAGGATATATCCTTACAAATATAAAACAAAAAGTGTCTTTGTTTTTCTATCTGTATCTAAATTTATAATTATTCAAGAACCGCTGATTAATTTTCTTGGCGTTTTGTTTCTCATGTAAATAAACGATGCTGGTCAGGTTTTAATCTTTACTTGGTTACCATTGGTTCAAAGTTACATCTTTATTTACTTTAAATTGATTAAATACATACCATTTTCATTTGATTCAAATTAATTCCCATGTTCCCGAGTTAAAGTCGTTATTTCATTCAAATTGATTCGATAATTTCCAAGAATTAGTTATATTTGTCTGCACTGATATATAAAATCGACAATTTTTTACTTATTTTACTCCTTTTATGAAAATTTTCATCTTCAATATGTTTTGTCAGTGATATATTTAATTTGGTAATTGATTTAAACAACAATTGAAACTTATTTTTATTTCGGTGCAGTAACTCCTAACTTTGAACTATTTTTTTGCTAATGGTTAGAAGGAAATCCATATTCAACAGTATTTTTTGCACATTTCATCAACAACATACAATTCGTCAATAAAAAACTTGAGGCCGTCCTGTAAAGACCCATAAATTATCCTGACTGTTTGCTGAGATATCCCACTTGCAGCAGAACCGAGAGGTGTATGGTTCTTACAGTGTCCGGTTAGCAGAAGTCTGTTTGTTCAATTATTGAAGATATGTGTTCGTTTAAACAAATAATCACGTAATAGCATTACAGACTGCTTCCCACAGAAGTAAAAAGAGGTAGTTTTTTAGTGTTCATAAGCTCCTTCTGAACAGTTTCAGAATAGGAGAGGAGATTATAGAATTAAACGTGGAATAAAATATTCACAGACAATAGAGGAAGAATGTATTTCTTCACACCAGAAGTTCTTTTTCATGGCACATAGGATACATAAAAGTTTTAGTGAAGTGTCTATTTATTCATGCATGGTTTGTATGTTTTGTAAGGTAAGGACACAAATTTTCGCCTTCTCCACTAAAGTATTATAAAGAGAAAATGTAGCTTTACGATAGTCCTAATGTTAATATTTTTATACGATACAATTTTATAACATAGACGTTGTGATCTCCACTTGGAAATGCTTTGGACTTACCATCGACGCTACCAATTGGAATAATTACACGAGAATTTTTATCACCATATATTACACGCCCTAGAAATGTTAGTTTTAGTTATTTTTATTTTGAATTTTTTTATGTAGTCTTGGTACTACAAATAATTGAACAAGTACATTAAGCAAAAACCGTGTTTCAAAGTGACGTTGTTTTTATGTTTCAAAATAATTCTATAAAACAATACTGTACACCCAAAACGTACAGGTTCCACGATACTTATGTACCATAAGTTCTTATGTAATATTTTATTTGTGTCATAAACAAGTCGTCAGTGTGAATCCTATTCGATTAAAACCGAGAAGTTTAAGTTCATTTTTAATTTACCCTGAAAAGTATTTTAATTACCTATTTTTAATGTTTAATTACTTGTGATTTCGCACATAGGTTTTGACACTAATAATTTATCTTCATATTTGTGAGACTAGAATGTCATCGTTACCTGTTACGGTCCCCTTTGGTTGCACTTCAGATATCAACCAAGCGGCAGCCTATAGCAAAGCCTTAAATCAACCTCCTTGCGGCTAAACTAAATTGTGATTAAACTAAAATTTCGTAATTTTCTATTGTATCTTATGGCAGGTGGCATCCGTAAAATTTGGATTTATAGATTTGCCTCCAAGACATAGCCAAAATATGCCCACATACTAAATTTGATTAAAATCTGTTCACGTGTTTTGTCTGTATGGTACTGCAAAGACGACAAACACCACCTAGTCATATAGACAAACAGACGTAGTTCTTAATAAAACACTTTTGTAAACACAAGGAACATCGAAACAGATATGGCAGCGAAGAACTTTATAAAGTTATTTTAACTCATAGCATAACTTTCTATATACTTGGAATATGTGAGAAAGTAAAAACAAAATTGTTAAAAGAAGATAGTTTTCTCTCCGTTCTGTTGAGTGATATGATTGTGTAATGACTGTTTGTCGATAAAAGATAATTAGAAATTATATTTATACTGTCATTAAATTAATATTGGTTCGTGATATTTTAATCTAGATAGTATTATTTCAAAACAGGTAATAGCTACCTTGTTTGTTGATATTTTAATTTTGTTGCTTTCAGTCAAATGTTAAAAAAATAAATAAATAATTTATACAAATTATACTCATCATCAAATAAGTTGTATGATCAGTATTGTATCATCATTTTTGTATCAAATAAGTTTGTTTACTTATTTGATACAAAACAAACTGAGAAAAAAACATTGCAACCGATTTTGTTTAAAATTTTGGTCAAATTAAAAAAATAATGAACCACACGAGTGTTATAAATTGAAAAAAAATCAAAATTTCAGGAACAAAAATAAAATTAACCTCAATTCACAATCGCAATGGAAAACGTGATATCAATAAAATACGATTTCTGCTTAGGAAATGTTCATGGCTCAGAGCAAAGTAAACCTAAACTTTATTTATGTATAAAATAAACAATTTAAATAAAAGTTGATAAAGCGGGCCTTTTAATAAAATATCTCTCTGAAGTATCCAAATAGCCATACAAGATAATAAACTTCGAGATAATGAACATTGTATTGATGAGATATTTTTGTAGAGACAGAGACTAATTTTCTGTTGTTGTTAGTGTTTGGTTTTGTGAATGGGTGTCCAATTTATGAAACGTTAATATGTTTTACTTCTTGTGTAAAGGCAAAACCTCTCGCATTCTCAAGATATCTTTGTAAAGTAATGAAGAAACAACCTTTAGTCCTAGAATCCTTTCATACCGTAAGAGTTAGAAAAGAACATATTATATAAGAAAGGAGAAAGATGGAGATCTAACCCAAGAATAGAGGAAATTTTAGAGATTCAGTTAGGTCTCTTGGGATTGGTATGCTCACTATTCAAGACTATGCTCACTAACGGTTAAAAATGACTATATTTTTTCCAAAATTATTTCTATGAAATGTCCGTGAGGTTTTTTATAATTATAGTTCTAGATACACGTTTCATATAACCATACATTATTAAATTATTATTCTGTCTCTCGCTACTTGTTGAAACGATACCAAAATTCAAAAGTGGTTAGATCATTCATGCATAACATAAATATCACAAACATACTCATTATCACCAACTAAAAAACATAACCCATTTTATCAAAATCCGTACCACAGTAGGTATAATTATCATTCATATTTTGTTAACAACATGTATTATAATTTGAGAAACATGAATAAGAAAAACTACTACTTGGCAGGAAAAAATTTCTATGGTGAAAAACAAACAAAAAGTTTTTAGACATCCTATTTCAAAACATCCAAATAGACAGCATGATTGTTATAGATCAGGAATATTAAGTATTTTATATAATTATTTCAGTAATTAAAAAAAAAACTAATTAGTTAAAATATAATATTCGAACTATGAACCATTAGTTTCTGGAAGATGCAACTTTGGTTATCCCTTCGTAGAATTGATTCAAAATTATAAACTTACATGTCTTCGAAAATATATACGACCTAAATAAAACAAAATGCAGCTCTCTCAAAATACATGAAAGGCTATAAAAAGGAAAACAAAATTATGAACGATAGCACTTTTATTTCACCTATAACTTATTTACTTCCATCACATACCTTTCATTGTTTTTTAAGATATCACATATCTTAATCATTTAGATTACGTTTTATAGTTCTTATTAATATTGAGCACACAAAGGTGTTGTAAAAATTGCCAAGGAAAGAGTTACATACAGACTATTGAACTTCTAGACCCTGAAATTCGGGCTATTCAATTTGTAATAGAAAAATTTTAATATAGTAATGATAGTTAACTAGTTAAAACTCGTTACACATCGAACGATATATTTTATCTCATAAACTGATCCGACATTCCGTGCGTTTTGTGCAAACTTTTCTGATCATTTTATCACGGATTGTATAGTTTTAAAGAAATAAATCACACGACAACACGGAGCCCCTTCAGCTACGTGATATTTCTCCTTGTATTATTTGGCACTTTAAAAAGTTTCTCCCCAACCGTTATAAGTTTATCAGATATCTTATATTTCTGCGTAATTAATGTTTTGATTTCTAAGTTTAATCTGATTGAGGTCTACCTTCATAAACAGGGTAGTAATTTAAAATGCTGCTGCAATTTTTATTTTCTGTAGATGTAGATTTTAATTGTACATATTTGTGTTCAATTTGACCTTTTCTCATATACATACTACAGAGATTATTATATTATGATGGGTCATAAACATTGGTGTATGCCTTGTTTTTATATTTTTTTTATATCGTATAACCTCTCGTCAATTGTTGCCCTAGAAAACAATTAAGAAAAGAACATAAAATATTCACACCCGACCTCGAATACTTTTACAGCTTGAGGGTAGGAAGAAAAAAAAAATGGTAATGACAGGTGGAAGAGCGGGTGCTAGCCTAACCCAATGCATGAGGTGTAGATGCAGCTAGGATCCCTCTTATTGTTCTTACCTTTACACATTATAATGAGTCCCTGGGTGTGTTTTGAGTTTTTTTTTGGGTATATATCCGTTTAGGTTTCATGAGTTCAAAAATAGTCTATTTTTTATGATGTTTGTAGCACCCTCCATTTGCGCTTTACTCTACAGTCCCAATGCGCATACCGATAATAATTATATTTCTTATGTAAATATATTTTGACATACCTTAGGATTTTCTTAATTTTTTTCGACAGTACAAAATTTTGATACCGCTGGTATAAGAAAAACAGTAAAGAACAGTACTTTCGAAACGGCTCTAATAATTTTATCAATATTTTCTCAATTAATTGTATTCTCTATGGACTAGCACTAAAAAAGTATTTGTCCCCATTTTTCTAAAATATCGATTCTTGAACTATCAGCTAAAATAATAAACAAATAATCGGTCGTGATGCTTTTATTAAAGATGTTATTTCCAAAAATAACCCCTACCGATATCGTTCATTTTTAATTGAAATGTGAAGAATAATGACCTAACCCGTGTGGAAAATTGTAAATAAAACATATTTTAGTTTAGGAATAGGTCTAACTAGCAAAAACAAAAATAACACTTGACAGTCCTTATTAAAAATTCGATTTTAATCAAACACGATTTAATGTGACGACAGGTTTATGGAATAAGCGAAGTAATTTTTGACCCTCTTTATATTAAAGATATTTTAAAAATACGGCGTAAATTTTTCATTTTTTCTTTTATTTATGGTGACAGCTATCGAACCGATATTTAGGAAAATAATTGTTTTTTTCTTCGGGTTGGTGAAAAAGTTTGTGTAATGTTTTTGCATCGTTTATTTTATGTCATTTGACGAAAATAATCTGGAAAAATTTATTAAAATATTTTTATTAAACGCAGTAGCCTCCTGTCCACCATTGATGCTATCATATATGCTGACATCAAAGAATAACAATGATTCATATTCATATATAAATGATCCATCATTTTTCTGTTAAAATGTTTTATTTTCTCAAATATTCTGAAACATATAACAAACAACAACAATTAGAATTACGTTATTGTTTATAAGGAAATAAATAGTAATAATAATTCTGAAATCGCGATGGAATATTTTTAAACAAACACTTTATCTACAGAAAATAATTCGTGTTATGACACCCCAGGTGCAATAGAGATAGTAGAGTAGATTGCTTTTTATTACCACCCTTTCTTTTAGTAGAAGTATTATCACGTTTAATCCATGCCCTATATTTTACAGACTAATAATTGAATATTAAATATAAACATGAAACGGGAGCGAGAGAATGGGTAGTTTGCATTGGGGGACGAATTGGGTGGTCCGCGGATCTACTTTGATAATGTATAACCGGGTCCCGATCGCATGGTAAATTTAATATAGTACACTGGGCGAATCTCAACTTAGGGTAGCCATTTTTGACGAGTATTACTAGAAAATAATTAACTAAAAATAAGACAATTACACTAATACCAATGTTAATATTAACTACACTGTATTGCAACATGTCGGTCTATAGCAGGGCCTAACGTAGCCGCATATAGTTCAACTAATAATTTTACGATAACCAATATCGCGATGCGCCCAGATATAAACCCAAGGGCCGAACGGCCCTAATCCTTTGGGTTTAGCAAGGCATGATAGAAATTTACCGCACTATAATATAATTAGGAAGATCACTGAAGACGTCCTTAGTCACAGCTGTTTCGAGCACTACTCTCCTCTTATCAGCTGGCCGGGCGGATATGTCCAGATTCACGAAGGGGAGGGGGAGTGGTGGTAATCACCACAAACATATGTAGGAATAAAAAAAACTATATTACTAATAGCTTGAAAATTAAATATTGGTTAGGTTTATTTATTAAGAAAATAATATAACACACCATTTATCTATTGCAATTATTTCATTATAATTTATTATTTACTTCTTGGTTTTACATCCGTTTAAAAATTGATATGTAGATAATGATGGACTGTTAATATTTTGTATGTATTTTAATGGAATATTTTTCCAATTATTTGTGTACATAAAAATATAACATAGACCTATGATAACACGATAATACATCTTTAAACAATAATAATTAATGTTCAAATAAACTCTCTTCGATATGTTAAATATAATTTGATTATATTCCATGAACGATAAAGTGTTTAGTATTATACATTATAGGGAGTAATATATATATAATGTGGTATACTGATCAGAAGAATAAATTAACATTATCGATATTATCAATATATTATCGGACATTAAAAACAAGTTATGGGCGTTATATTGGTACTTACCCAGCCTACAAACTTACAAACAGATTCTCCAAATATAATTACGAAATGTTTCTTTCTTGGGTCAGGTAGGAAATGTTAAATTGTATTTGTTGATCAAGGAGTCTTATCCAGTAGGGTAAGCTTATTTAAAACATATGTTCCATACTTTTATTGGACCTCGTATTTGTGTACATCACTACTATCTTGGCATACCCTAAGGCCCTATCGGACCTCATAGATGTGTATATGTTAAGACGTCTCCACGATCTAAATCAGTGTCTCAAGGACTAGCTGGTCGCTATAAGTTCAAAGTTCTATATATACTAACAAACCTCTACTCGTCACTCTCTTGTCGATGACTTGACCTGCAGGATTTCATATATACAATTATCTTTTCTTCCTTTTTTTAAAAAAAAAAAAAAAAAAAAAAGATCATATTTCGACATTAAATTTTTTGACAATAACTTCGTTATTTGTCATCGTAGAGATGTGGGTTTAATACCATTACATTCAGAATTAAAATATATAAATATTCAACAACGTAGTTTGTTTCAAGTTTAAAACCAAATATATGAACATAAAACTGTTTAAAATGGCCGCCGTTTGATATTTTCATCTAGATTTATCACAATTTCTATAAAGTTCTGTATTTGCACGGTACATACTTCGTTACCTATGCTTATTTTTTTGCAGCTAATGTGTTTACGTACAGACGATAACGACTACTGACGAACGGTTGTCGAAAATCATTATTTCGGTGTCTTGGAGATCATGAAATTTAAAGATTAGGAAAACACTGTGGGCGATTTTTTTGCAAAGCGAAAGTTATTTTAGGAGTATACTTTTTATACTGGGTAATTTAAAAAATCAAATGTGCATTCAGTCTAAGGGACGATTTACAGATTCATTAAAAATGAACACCACTATACAGTTATTATTCTCAAAAATATATTTTCTGAGATTTACAATCTATGTTGATTAGAGAAGAAATCGAAAAAGCACAACAAAATATTGTTTTCAGTTTTACCACCACAAACTGTAACGTGAATTGGATTAGTACGTTCTTATCTTAGTATTAAAATGTAAAAAAACACATCTGTCAGTAATTAAACAAATTATACTAACACATACACATTAAAGAAAACAAATAAGAGAATGAAAAATTTACCATTTCAAGTATAATATCTGTGAAATACAAATAAATTCGTGTAAAATAAATTACTTTTAATATTTATTGAGAGTAATTATTTTGTAGTAAGAAAAGTTTAGTAAAACGTACTAATGATAAACTAGACATACCTAGAAGACGACGTTTCAATGATTTACTCGTTATCTTCAGTTATTAGTCGCGTAGGAACTTTGTGCCACTGACCAAGCAAGATTACGCTAGTAGTTTATAATTTTTGGGCCTAGTCTCGTTTGGTAAAGTGACATAACGCTTGAGTAACAGCTAAAGATAATAATTTGACTTAACCACTCAAATTCCGTTTAGTATGTCAAATTTTTGTTAAAATGTAATGTAATATTACGGTAGGTAAATTACTTTTCTTAATTAGTATTAAATTTGTATATTTATAAACGGGACCAACTACTCGGAAAAACAATTCCAGTTTTAAATAAATCCACACACTCATTTTTGAGCTATGTGTGATGTACATTCATGGGACAGACACAATCGTACACAAACAAGTAAAAACATTTTTTTATTAATGAAACATTAAACTCTCAGTAAATGTTCTCGTGTTTAAAAGTAAGACTAAAAATTATTTGTACCTCAGAAACAATCACAAAGCTTTGTGATTTTTGACGAAACAATACTTTGCCTTTGTGTGTTAATTTGCAGTTAGTTACACGTTGTACTTTAATGGTTGGAATTCATTGCTGTCGGCTAGCGCTAATTCCGGGATTTTATTGAAGCTAGTGCTAACAACTCATACTTAAAGCTGACAGGGTAATTGTACATGTAGCCTACACTGTTTTGTGAAATAGTAGTAATTATTGCACTAATGTTTGTAATAATCTATTGTAATATGTCCATTAGTAATTGTGCAATACGGACATTGTTTGTTTTACGTTTTAAAAATTAATTTACAAATGAAAGACGACATCTTTAATTTCAATGAAACAGATGAGGGTTTAAAATGTACACATGATTTACGTTATTTCTGTAAAACATGGATACGGCCAATTTTTGACTCAAAAATTTAAGTGTAAAAATGAAAACAGTTTTGAAATCAGCAATTTCAAATAAATACAGATTGTTATTAAAATACTGTTATAGGCGACAAAAGCATTTATCAATACATATATCCTAAACGCTTCCTCTTCTGTCTGTCCTCCATTTTGTGTTATTTTTATTATCAATCTATAACTCCACAATTATTAGAGATATCGATACCATATTTTTCAGAACGAATTGAATTTAATTTGCACCTTTAAAAGTATAATATTTTACTTACCGGTTTCTAATGGTGGCAATTAAAACAAAATTATAATTTATTACACAGAAAATATCTTTGTCACTAATATAATTACGAGAGACGAAATTCTCAGCTCTTTTCATGTTGAACAAGGTGATGTCTTTACTTTTTTTATTCTGCTCTGTTATAAGTTCTATGTGTGAATTAATGAGTTAGAGTAATATATATATATATATATATATATATATATATATATATATATATATATATATATATATATATATATATATATTAGTCCGATTGTTTACACTTCCAACGTGGAGGGTGATCTAGTGATAACTGAATCACTACTCTTGATTATAAAAAATAGAAGTTCTTTGGATTTAGTTCAAGTTGTTAGAGAATACACTTAATTAAACTTTAGAGAAACTTGAAAAATATTTAGAGGTATTTTTTTGATTTTTTTTTTTTTTATCACGGCACGTACAAAATTTCAAGTTACGATTATTATATCTATTTTTATTATAAATATTAGTAAAAAAATAACAGGTTAATATTTTGAAGTAAATCCCTCTAAATATTTTTTAAAACGTCGGTGACCCAATACAGATATAGAGATATCTGATACATAAACAAACAATTTAAAAGAACTGAAATATCTCTTTGGGATACAAAATCTAATAACATTACAACACTTGTTTTCACCAAACACAACCCTGTCTATATTTAAAGTAACGTTGAAAACGGACATAAATCTAGAATAATTGTGTATGCTTAACACATATCTAAGTACAAAAGTTGTTTAGTTTCACTGTTTATATAAGTCTAATACCGGGTTTCCCATCTCTTGCTTTACAATGGGAAACTTTGCCAATAAAGGGATAATAATAATAATCCACGATGTCACTCTGCCATTAGTAGACTTTAGAAAATAGATTTACTTAAGGAATATATATACTTTTGTTGATATTTTATAGTACCGAGTCTTTAAAAAATAAGTTATATCTTTAATTGACTTTAAGTCCTTTTTTTTCTTTTTTTTTCTTTTTTTTTTTTTCATCTTACAAAAAAAACCGAAAAACATTAATTACTTATGAAATAAACGGGATTTAATAAAACACATTTCAAAATTAAGCCAAATTCTTTTTTTTAGTATTATTACGACATGTGTTAGAGAGTAATTAGCCTTTCCTTTAAACTTTGATTTGCGCGGCATTTCTTGACGTGTTTTCATTTATCTCAGCTACTTTTTAAATAACTGCTTATTTCAGTTCTTCAGCAGACCTTTCCTTACGATTAAAGATCGTATTGACTTGATGATGTCTAAAATGGACCTTATGGTTTCAAACATACTAACAAGCTTTTTATACGCGATTACACTGCTCGGTAAGCCTTTCAAAATATTGTAACTTCGGACTATTTGAATCAGGCTGACGAACTATGCTGACATTCATAGTAAGAATGAATGAATGAGTTAAGGATATAGTCTTGATGGAATTTAAAAAAATCAAATAATTAAATTTAAACTGCCATAAGTTTACCACCTACAAGGTTCCTGTGTTTGAAATAATACCCGTTGCTATGACAACAAATAAATAGAAATGAAAATAACAGGTGATGGTTTAATAATCCCAATTATATTTTCATACTATAAAGAGGTTTTTAGAGGACTGGACAACAAATAACGAAACCACAAGGAATTAGAGTTTTAACTTACTTTAGAATGAACAGGTATATTCAGTTTTGAACGGAGCTGTTAAGAACTCTCGGTCTTATTTACAGTGATAAATAATTACATCTATAATCACCTAAGATCTTACTTCAAGCAACCTTGCTTTTCATTTTAGGCACATGTATGCAACTAAAAACCACGAAGAAAACTTCAATTTTATTTCGTAGAAAACGAATATCATGTGATGATCGACTGTGTTTTGCTTGCTATTCTACGATTCAGTTTAGTGCCTGCCTATTACATCAGTTTAGCTTTACACTTTTATGAGAAAGAATTAAGATTACAGAAAAGTGGATTGACCAGTTTCGTCCAGGCACTGCGTATCTTTAATCTGATATGTTATAATGATATTACATTTTAAATTCCTAACCAATATTGAAAGTACAGTGGTAAGGAAAAAGTGGACTGTTAGAATATTTCACTAAATTAGTTTTGCACCCTTCCTTTTATATATACATCAACAGTACCTTAGACACAGTTTGACGGATTTTATTTAAAAAAATATACCTAAGGGTGTTGTGTCTTAAAATTTGAAGTTACCTTTCATTAACTAGAAAAGGTTTTGTGTACAGAAAGGTTTATTAGAGAAGAAACTGTTGCTCCTTTGTACTCCTTAAGATCTCAGATAAAACCTAACGACTCAAACAGTTACAGTTCCCGTAGTTCTCAATAAAAACCCAAGGATAGAACTAATTTTTTAATTTTTTTGCTACAAATTTTATAAATATTTTTGATGAAATATGACGATAATTAAATAAATTACAAGTTTAAGACAAAACTAATACTTTCTATTATTTACCACAAAATGTAAACATGTAACGGTTGTCAATAACAACTCCGCGGTAGGCAATTATTAGACTAATCTATGACAACTTGTGCCACTGGCGAAACAAGTGAAAGTTTTATTTTATAATTAACAGCTGTCAAATTTATTTAAACGTAATTGTCGACACGAGCCAATTGAAAGTTATCTATCTCGGTAGTGATTAGTCTAGCCAAGAAATTGAAAATCTTTTAACACAAACATAAATAAAAGCTAGAATTACACGTGGAAGAGTTCTGCAGTATGTAGCGTAAAAATATATAACTAGTTTAGTTTGCATTTTTAAAGTAAATAATAATCATTTGACTTGATATCCCATAACGTGCCAAGTTCTGTGAGACAACTTCGTAACCTTGTAATATGACGTCAACAGATCGAGTAATCTTGGCTGTAGTTATATGTTTTACTATATTTTGTTACTAGTTGTATACTCCACGATGCTGAGTTAACACCGTAACTTTTCGAGCTTTCGTGGAGATCGAAGATTGAGTCTCTCAACAAGGAGAAACAATGTTTGTTACAATATCCACTAATTCCACTCCCGTAACTTTTTTTTTCTTATTTTTTTTCTTTTCATAAAATGCGAAAACTGGGTAATTTCAAAATATGTATGTTTAACTAGGTTCTAAAACTCATGAAATACGTTCCTTGGGTCAAAATAAAAAAAGAAAAGTACCTATTAACATTTTGTCCCAAAATGATTAGTTTTCCGTTCTTAATATATTAATTTGTCTATAAAAATACAAAATCACAGCTAGCCGGTAAACTAAGCAATATATTTCATTATTACTATTAATAACATCACAAAATCAAAAATATTTTGGTGTTAGGTTAGTTTTGGGTGTTGTAGATAAAACCAAGAAATTATATATTTTATTTTTTGGGTAATAACTCGGTTATCCTTTAAGCTTCTGAGATTTTTAAAAAAAAAAAACCTCTTTTTTTATTAAAAACGATAACCTTTTTATCCCCTGTAATTTTTGTGTGAAGTTGAAACTGTTTTGTATATTCGACACTACAAATTTCAAAAAGGTCGCCATTTTGTAACTATACAAAACCAAATCCTGGTTTTCGTTACATTGATCAAAGGTTATATACATACTGTGTATACAAAATTTGGACTCGATTTCTAATTTATATTTAAAATACAATAGTTTTCTTGAAAAACGCAAAATAGTGGAAAGAAGAAAACTAAGCATTTTATAACATATGTTTATAAGAACTCTTTTATTTAATTTGACCAAAAGAACCATAATTTGAAATTTTGAAAATAGCCTATATAAAATTTTGTGAAGTAATATTATAGTTAAGACTGTAAAGTATGAACTATTTGATGTAACGATGTGCTAGAATAAGATATCTGATATACAAATCAGAGTAAAAGCTATGGACTTAGTTTTCTAAAGAGTGCTAACACGGCTTATTGGTGGCATTCTTTTATTGGAAAAGTTACCCATTGTTGGAGCAAGAAGCTTTGAGACGGGATTTAGGATATAATACATTTTTTATATAAACGTAGAGAACTCTAAACAATGGAACTATTCTTTTGTTCTGAATAACTTTCAGTATTAAAATATTTCCAACGTAGCCGTCAATAGTTGATGGTTTTCATTAAATGAATTACTAGAAGTAGTTTTAAATCTGTTTTAGAAACACTTCATACGAAAGACACTCCATGAACTGCGTCCTTAAGAAATATATAATAAATATTATACGAACACTTTGCATTCAATTCTGATACAAATGATACCAGATATAACATAAATAACATTAACCATTCAATATCATAGAAATAAAATTGTTACTCAAACAGATTTTATAAACGTTTTACATAAGGATTTACTTATTTTTATTTCAATTTTATTTTTTAAAGATATTTATTGACGTAATTTAAATATCACCAATTTTATTCTCAAGTTGATTATTAAGAACTGTTATTGTTATACTATCACTTGGTGTATAGCTGCCAAAAAATATTTTAATATACATATTGACATGCATCATTTAGATGATTATAACATAACAATATAATATTAATTAGTGTATTAATAGTAATATAATATTACTATATTTAGTGGATTGAAAAAAAAAAACTGAAAACAAGGTCTCACACAAATTACGTTTAAATAATCAAACACGTTTCAACGACAAAGTCCCCATCCTCAATGATATATAAACTACAATAACTAAATTATAACCATAACTAATGCTTATTTATCACTAAGGATGGCGACTTTGTTGTTGAAACGCGTTTGATTAAGTAAACATATTTTTTGTGAGATCTTGTGTTCGAGAATTTTTCTATCTAATATTATCTCACAAGACAAGCACAATTTTTGTTTATATTATTTAGTGATTAATCTTAACAACCCTTATTCATTTTGTTCCAGTGAAGTTGAAGAAACGATAATTTCTTGTATTTGTATAAAATATTTAATTAAATAGGTAAAGTCCTTACATTCTACCCATTATTGAATTATTTTAGAATTATAACTTAGCATTTTCTATTTAAAAGATAAAAGTTTCTCACATTTCACCAACAGTATTTTTGTAAAATAGAAAATATATATGTTTGCTAGGTAATTTTCCTATACATTGGATATACGGTAGTTATAAATAACATAAAATACCTCATAGGTATGTAAAGTTTGCGTTTATTTTCAACTTACAGTTACAAAAGAATTTAAAGACACCTATAAATTAACAAAATATTCATAACTGAGTAACGTAAAATTTGTAATAAAATGTACCTATTACTTGAGTCACGACTATCTTTTTTGACATGACTGAATTTCACAACCATCTTGTGAGTGTTCGTACCTAAGAGGGATACTTCCATGTAGGGACCTTACCTAACCTAACCTAACTGTAGCCACTAGTGGACATAATCTAAAGAAACCTAAAATTTGATAGTTATTCGGTAGAAATCTGTAAATTAATCATCGGATTACAATATTATAAATTATGAAAACGTTAACTATTTACCTTGTGTTCAAACAATGAATTCATATTTTTTTTCGGAATACTCTCTTCAAGTAACAAAAGACATTTTTTTTTGTAGAAAAGAATAAATATAATAGTACGAAATCCAGTTTAGTTTACAACTGCCTAATAATGATAACTACGTTTGTCAAGTCAGTCAATGTGTAAAATCTTGTTAAATCTCAAATCGCTCGATGAGATATTTGAATCTCAGTTCCTAGCAAAGTAACTGCATGTCTGGAAATGTAACTATATATACAGTACAAGTTACCTTACCAGACCTTCAGTTCATTTAAAAGGTCTGATGAGGACAGTTAGGACAATAGGTATATATATATATATATATATATATATATATATATATATATATATATATATAGGTATATATCTAGTGACCTGCCGAGATCTAGTTGGCATCATTATGCTCATATAGCGTAGTGATAATTAAATCTGTCAAAAGACATATAATGCGCAAGCGTTCAAAGAAATTCTATTATCGGAACCTCACACTGCCAGGAATCTGCCGTGACAAATGATTTTTTTTACTTATATTATATTTATAATAATATTTATATTATATATTTTAATAATAAATATAGAGCAATGCCACTAAACGAACGTAGTCATAAATAACAATTTTTAATAATAAAATCCGATGATAATGCAAAAGAAATATTTAACGGTAGTCTAATGAATCAGCTGATATTAGTTTTTTTTTTTATTTTTGTTATGGTAACGAACTTTAAAATGGTTTAAACTTTCCAGAAACAGTCAAATGTGGGCTAAGTTACTTACTAAGGTTCTAGGCTTTGTAAGTTTGAAATTTGAAGAAAATAATTTATTTTTACACAAGCTAAAATATAAAATCCTCCTTCCTTTGAACCGATTTATTTTCAATGTTTGTTTGTGTGCAAAAAAAACGTAATGAATAATTTAATAGTTAACGAGTTTCAGCTTTTTTTACATTCCGATTTTAATCATCTCCCATCTCCTGTCTCTATTATGGGATTTATTATTATAATTTATTCCGAAATATTCAATAATTTATCTTTAAAAAATATAACCAATGTTTTTATAAATATATCGTTTGCAGGAAATACATTCTAAAAAGTAACTTAAAGTTATGTCAGTTTAATTTATTTATTAAGTTGTTGTCGGTTTGTAATAATAAATAATAGACCTGGACTTGCAAGAAGATGTATTTCGAAAAAAATGTTTTGTTTAATAACGATAAATTTCAAAAATATAAACGTGCATAATTTGTCTGTAGTTGTAATTGATAAGGGCGATATTGTTGTTGATACGCGTTTGATCATTTTAATTCTTTAGAATTTGTGTTCTGTTGACCTTAATAAATTGTTGATGTATTTTGTGGCAAATATTGTGTGAATAAAAATAGAAGTGTACTTGTTAGAAAATGAATTTTATAAGAATAATACAATCTCTCTAAATTTTATTATTTTTAATCACGAATAATGATAATTATTTTGGTTCCTAATGTTAAGGATGGATGTTGTTATTGAAATGTATTTATTGAAAGATGTTTTTTAGAGAATTTATATGTTTTTCTTAGAACAAATATTAGTCTCCTTATGTGTGAAGAAAACATTTTTATTTCACCAATACAAATTATTCAATATAATAATTGAATGGAGTTATAAATGTAATTAACAACATTATTTAAAAAAATAAGATGAAATTTTAAAATAATAAGAACAAAAATAATTTATTTACACTTCACTGTAAAACGTTGGGGATTTTATAAGGTTACCATAACTGTAGTATATGCATAATTTTTGTGTAAGATTAATAGGAACAATTCATTATAATTACCAAATACTCCATGGCTTTCTCCTAAACCATAGGAAACGTCCTGTTATTGTCCCATAGTATACCATGTTCCTCCATCAGAACATTCTTTGGGATTTTTCCAAACCATCCCATATTTTCAGGTCATGATTACATACTATCCTGCAGTTTCATGGAATGGAAGTAGGAGCTAACCAGAATATTCTGTTTTTAATTGTGATTAAGCTTATCTCCATTGCAACACTAAAGATCTATTTTTAATCATATACATATCACCAGAATAAATTATTTACAATTATTTATCACAGATGCATCTTTCCTTTTTTCAAGTCAAGTTTAGTCAAATATAAAAATAATAGTTTGTTTCACATTTTTGAACACACATGTTTTAATGCTGGTATGGTTTATTTTCATATGGTATTTGCAATTTATTTGATGATTTGAATGTAATAATTTTATTTTATTTTAATTTATTTTACCATCAAACTATACACAGATAATCGCAGAGTCATATAAATGACAAGTACATATAGTATGTGCAAAAAAAGAAGATTAATATCAGTTATAAAAATATTGTTACCCGACCAGCAATCTCCAGTTTCCTGACGACATTAATTTCCAGGCTGTGGTAAATTTAACAAGGTTTTCTCATTATCTTTTATTGACGAGCTGTCATTATATGCCACAATAACTCGTGAACCAACCAGGGGAGCAGAATGGGACAATTTCCTGAAAGGATCATATCATTTCTTCGTAAATCTAAATTTACTAGTTAGATTTGCAATTTATTTATGTGAATATTTCATTTGTTTTATAATTGACCTTGCGTAATTTAGTATATTATAATTCAGAAAAATATTCAACATTTAATTATATTCTTTTTCATTAAATATTATGAATATTTATATTTTGTTTTTACATTAACACTTCTTTGGCGTTTTTATTTATTTTTATTTTTTATAATCTGTTGCTTTTCAAACCAAATACATTACCCGTTACCGTATTAAATTTTCAGTTTATAGTTATCCATTATAATTAAGTGTCATTATAATCCTGGTCATATTGATTGATACAGTTAGTAATATTTAATATACGTCGTAACTTTTTGAAAACTTGTCACATTTATTATTTAAAAGACGAAAATAGATATACAATTCTGTATCAGGATATTTATTTAACTTTTGTAGGAACCTTAAAAACATATTTATTATTTTTTTAAACCCTCTTCCTAACACCAACCCGATCCCAAAAAGTGTAATAAGTCAAATTAAACCCCTATAAAACCAAGAATTTCTGTAACAAGAAAATAAAAATCGGCCAACGCGTAAGGTAACCACATTTATTTTCTAAAATTTTACAATAATAGGTTATGTAATATAAAAATTACAATATAGAAAAATTAATTCTTATTGGAATGAATCTTTCTGGTAAAAATAAGAATGAGATACATGTTCGGACAACCTTATTTATTTGGGGTATTACAAGAAATAATATTTGGGTTAATATTACAATTGTTAGTAATTGAAGTTCAGATTAAATAAAATGACATTCTCAAATAGCAAGGAAAGCTGAGACAAAATAAATTGTAGATTTACCGATAATTTTTAAACGAATGCGTTGACCTATTTCTATTTCCCTATTACAGAAATGTATTTTTATAAAGTACTTTAATTTGTATCACAAACCATATGTGTCTATTAAACATTTAAAGAAATGGTGTATTGGGTTAAAATGTTTTAAATAAGTTTTTTTAGGTTCCTCTTAAAGTTGAATAACTGTTCCGAGAACAGATATCATTAAAAAAATCACCCTCAATGAGAAGTAGAATCTAATCGTAACTATTTACATTATCTATTTCTGTAGTGGTCAACACCGTAACGTTTTGAGCCACCAAGGGAGAAAGTTGGATTATGTCAAAATCAAGGAAATCTGTCACATTTTGGGAATTGCAAAGATTCATAACCGAAACCAATGTCCCAGACCACAAACAAACAAAAATTACTGTTAGTAATATGAAGATTCAAAAAGTTCCTCTACAGGATTGGTTACTTTTTCCCAAATAATTATCATCTGAATCTACACCCTTTTTTACGGAGTCTTGGGTTAAAACCCTCTCTTTCAACTTTTGACCAACTATTATTCTATTCCAACCCAACACTATTATCGAGGCCTAATGGGTCATTATTAAATCTTTTTTTTTTGTAAAATCATGATGGAAGAGAGTTTTTTGTGTTTAATATATAATATAGTTTTGAGGAAATTATTCTTTAGGTCTTATTAAAATTTAAATAATGAGTCATAAAGGACAAATAAACAAACATATTTGTTGAATTTGGCTAAAAATGTGTTCACCTCTATGGGTCGTTTACATGTGATAAACCAAATATAAAGCCAAGTAACTCTTAGCAAGTAAACAAAAGAGGGATGGGGGTAAGGAGAGGTACGTGATGGAGATGATTTACATTTGTCATATTACTTTTTAACTTTTGTTTCCTATAAAATTATCTTTATAAATCTACACATTTATTTTTGTACACGTTTCTAAAACAGCAATTTATATACTGGAAATAATAATTACTGTATATTATCATTAATTCAATTGCCTCTGCAATATGCATTTCTATCCTCTACCTATGTTTGTTGCACCTACATGATGTTGTTTTCGGTTAAACCTGTCAAACCTGTTTTTTATTATTTTTATTGTAAATTAAATAGACTTACATAACCAAAGAGTTTATGAAAATACCATAATAATAAAAATTTTACCAGTTATTACAGATATCGCCCTTTTTAACGAAAATTCAAATAATAAGAAATTGATGTTATTGTTAATGGTTCCCAGCCCCATCATACAATGTAAAACAACCTATATTGCAAACTAGGTATTTTCTTGGACCTAAAAGAAAATGTTAAATGTGATTTGTATATAAAAGAGTCGAATCTAGTAAGTTTCATTAAAACAGTTGTAAATAGGTTTTGTGAGCCTCGTAATTGTATCGTAATATTCTGTACGTAACTTTTTAGACGTCTGTTGGTCCCTGATGGACCTCGTCGAAGCGTAGGACTAAAGTCTCTACTCGATTCACTTGTGTCGAAGGTCGGCACTTGCGACCGTCAAAGCAGGGCATGCATGAAGGAGCCTCGTATAGGTGATTTGATTAGTCCGGATATCGTAACTATTCAAATTTAGAGGTTTCGTGGTTCGAAATTACATTTTTAACAATATCTGCTTTGCTATTTGTCATCTTAGAGAATTAGGGTTTGATATGAAATCTGCAAATTTGATCAAATATAATGAGTTAAAAGTAGAAAAACTCATGAGATATGAGAAAACCCAGTTTAAGATCGCTTTAATGTTGACATTTTGAATTAAACTTTTCTCAATTTCAATATGGTTCTATATGTTGCATATAAAACAATGTAGTTGTCTACCAAGTTTCATATTCACATCTTAATTGTTGTCCACAGAGTACAACGACGACGGGCGGATTGCATTTCGATAATCACGTTTTCGGTTTTCTGAGACCATGAAAAATGAAGATTGGGCAAAAGTTGGAGGTAAAAATTCGTGTAATTAAAAATGGAAATCAGAGACATTTCATAATACAATGTAGACGTAAACAGCGTATTTTGAAATGTTTATTTTAAAAGTTATCTTAAAACCCCCGATGAATTAGTGTTTAATTACCTCCACAGTTTTAAGTAGGGTATCTACTTTACTTATGATGAAAAGTTAATAAAATTGTAACTTCCCTGGAGAAATAATTAAAAGGGACAGATAATACAAGATGAAGAAGATTAGCTGCACGTTAATCAAGACACGCATATAATGGTTTATTCTTTCTTAATGGCGATTAGCCGCGACTGAGTAAAATATATAGAACACAAACTTTTTGAAATAAAGCGTGCTATGTGTTCATGAGCTATAATTACAAATGTAAAAGACTGTAGCATACCTAGTTTTGGAATTACTAATGCCCAAGGGCGTATCCATTTCAAAACCAAAGAGAGGGTTTCCTTCGGAATGTAACTGATTTCATGGGGGAATGATAGACCATGAGAGGGGGATGCTATACAATAATACACAATAACAAATGGAGGAATAATATATATATATATATATATATATATATATATATATATATATATATATATATATAATTATATAAACTAATTTTTAATAATAGGTTACAAAGGATTAGATGCAAGTTGTCTAACAACAGCTTCAAATTATTGCTCCCTTATAGTAAAAACCCGTCATCGGTGAATGCTCAACATAGCTGTCTCAACCTTTTAACTTTCCAACTCAATTATCGACACGTTCACCTGTTAAACCAATAAACTGGAGATAAAATCGTCGATTTTAACAAGTTAAACATCGGCCGCATTTAGCTGCTTTTTTAGCTGCTATATACACCGCATCTAGCGGTGTATATATAATACAACATCTTTGAAGTTTATACCATATGAATCTGAAGTTTCAAAATTTATTTTGTGTCCATTTATTTAGTTATTCAAAATAGACTGCAAATTGTAAATGATTGACATTTAGAAGAGCGCGCATTGCCGCCGCTTGTCGACGACGCCAAATGTCAACGGAGTTGTGTTTTTTGTTGTATTTGTGTAGTTTTGGTAATGTTCTATGACTACAACATGTCATAGAAGGGTTGAAATAAGAGCCACGTTTTATTTACTTACGGTACATTGTATGTTAAATAAAACCATATAATAAACTCAGAATAGGCTGGTTACCCAAATATCTTCTATTTACCATTCTTATAATTACAGACTACAAGACAAACAATTATTGTAACAAAAAACTCTTTCAAAGAAAACTGATAACATGTTTATATATATATATATATATATATATATATATATATATATATATCGAACATGTATTTTTTTACCCATCATAAAACAATATATCCAGTTACAATATGAAATAAAAACAAACTGCTCTTTCGAAATTTTTATAATGTATAGAACTCAAGGTTTTTTTTTAAAAAACATGACAATGTAACTTCTGAGATAGTCTTTAAACATACACACACGCCGATAATAAAACACTAGCATAAAATAGTGTAATTTGTTGAACATATATTTATCGTATCTATACTTGATGAATTTTTGTTGTAAATTTTGAATATTATCTTGCGAATCCGTAAGTAATATTTCTGCCCTAGGTGTGACCAAATGACAAAAAAAAGATTTAAAAATTAATGCTTCATGTAGGGAAAAGAAAAGAAAAGAACAAGAAATGTTTGGAATTGGTTGATAATGACAGAATAAAGAAAAAGACGGCAATAGATTATAATAACTTTTCCCTCTAAATTCCAAGATTTCAGCAAACAATAAGTCCGCCTAATTACGAAATCCTTTGGTTCCCTTTTTAGTCGGCTCTTTTTAATATAAAAAGCTTGAAATATTGAGAATGACTCTTTTGTAGGCCTCTAACAGTCCACTCTTTTGTTTGCCTTCTGTTTGTAATATTTCACTTTGAAATATTTTATATTATCACTAACATTTACATTAACGGATACCATTAAAATATTAATCATTCATGAATAGTTTACATTGGAACATACATTGGTATAAGTTATACATGTGGTAAAAAAACAGTGATCGAGGTTTTCTCTGAAATGTCCGTTTTCAACTAAGCTAAAATTTGGTTTTTTTAAATAATGCCTGTTTATAATGTGTGTAATTCTCTTCCCAAACGTGTTGGCCGATTCTGATCAAATTTGGTATAAAAATATATATTACTATATTACACTTAAATAATTTAAATTATATCAATAACTCAATATTTGGTGTACGTTTCACAGAACTAAAACTCAAAAATCAAATTTAGCCCTATAGCAATAAGTACTAGACAACAATTTAGAGAAAAAACCAATTCCAGAGTTCGGTATAAAATCGCCCATGGAGCTGAAAGAACAACCTAATTTCCCTACATTGGCTCTATCGATTTCGTTGAAATTGTTGTGTAATATAAAGATTAATTACCTAAAGTAGAGTATTAAATTGAAAGTAAAAGACTGTTATGGTTTGGTAAAAAAAGGAAAATGAAATGTGAACACCGTTAAACAACATATTTTCCTCTCTGACATGTGAATAGTATTAGAGATATTTTTCAACAGAGGCGAAGATAATTATTTTACGTCGCCATTTGATTGTATAAAAAGATATTTTAATGTTGTAGCGTAGATTATTTGTTATTAGATAAATGTTTATAAATATTTTAACTATCAAGTAAGTTGCGACTATATCATTCAGTAGAATTGACAAAACTTTGTCATAATCATCCTTTCACAATACTCCTCCCCTTCCATCCATTAGTTAATCCACCCCTATCACTGTTACATCATTACTGTAATCTTCCCTAACTGTTTCACATAACATTTCTGTCCTTTATCTACTATTAGCGAATTCATAATCATAGAAATATTAGTAATTGTTATTTCCTACATGGAAATACCAAGATGTTGTAAAATTGTATGAATATAAGATTGTAAACGACTTAAAAGTCACAGTTTTTATTGGTTTTTCTCAAATTCAGTACGTAACATCGATTTAAACAATCATTAGGGAGGTTCAATATCTATTAAAATCAACTGAAAATATTCATAATACTTGTCGACTTTAAAAAAAAGTCATTAAATTAAAATATTTCTACTAAAGGTTCTTTATATCTACATAATATCGCACTTTGTAAAGTTTCTAAATCCACATTCAATGGTACACACAATTATTTTATAGCCACAAAGTAATTAAATTTACAATCGTTAAAAACATTAAAATCGTAATAACATAATTAAATAGTAAAAATTACAATAAATCTCCATTACTAGATCTAGTAGCAAGAAATGTATTTGAGTTTTAGTGAAGTTTAGTATGTGCGGTTGTTTTACTACTAATTGAATATACTTGGTTTAATCACCTAAAAATATTGAGAAGAAACTAAAAATAAAACTCTATAATTTGCTCAGCTCAGTAAGCAAAAATAATAACAATATCTAGTACCAAGAATTTAATTTTCAGTAATCATTTGTGAAAAAAACTTCATTTGATGGTTTCATTGGTGGGTAATTAGTTTGGATCTCACCCTCAGGGACTAGCTTATAATTAGTGCAATCACGACGAATTCTAGCTGGTACTACATATATTTCTGATTTAGTTTTATCGTGGATCCTTCTCTTTCATCTTTCTTATCAGGCTTGTTTTGTTTTCTTTCTATCCTTACGCTATTAGTGTAATCGAGATTCTCTATTTGAAATTCTTGTCTACCTTATTATTGTTAACGTGAAGAGGACCGTGAGGTTTTCGCCTTTTAATGAAAAATGATTTTGGATCAGCTGTAAACCGAGTATTTCGTAATAAATCCTTTAAAAAACGGGAAAGTATTTGTACACTTATTGAACATTGTATATTTTCTAGAAACATTTCAATGTTGTGTGTATTGTTTAATGAATTTCAATAAATCATTTTAATGTGAACACAATGAAAACTTTTCAAATTGTATATTTTAATTTCACTCTTTATTTGAACTCAACTATTGCAAACAATGATCCTTACTTTAATCACAGAAAATCTCCCTAACCTTTGATCAATTAACATTGTCTTCAGAATCGGCTGAGACAGGCCGCAATTAGTACGCACCATTGTTCTCTCAAAACTCACAATTTATTGCTGAGACGATATAATTTTTCTCAGTTTTTTACTTTGTCATAATCATCCCCATTGTGAACGCCCCTTTCTACTTGATGGCATCTTTCCAAAGCTCCCGTTAATCCGCCCTTACGTCATTACAGAAGACACGGATAATTTATAACCCAAAGCATTGACAATGAAGGTTACGATTCTTAAAGGACGACGATATAATTTTATTACTTTTTAATATAGCAATAAAATATAACTGTTATTAGCATTAACAATCACAAAAGAATTTTAGTCATAGTAAATAAATAATACAAATTTAACACGTAAATTTGTTTAAATGAAACTATCTTTCTCTACAAAATAAATTGTGCAAAAATATTGCACTAAATTCCTCAGAACACTAATGTCTTAAATCAAACACACAAAAAAAAGGAAGGTGCGTTGTCATTTCAAAAAAGATTTTCTATACTGCTATAAACATACTAAAATAGACGTTGAACATTTTCAAAATTGCAGCGGTTTGAAACGGTTTTGGCTTAACCTTAGATTACTACTCTTAGTTCATTGTTACGTGATCACCATTCATTCGTAAATTTTACTGCTTTCTGTTTTTATTTTTATTATTATTTTTTAAACTTTACTTTAGTGTTGACTATTTTTTATATTAAATCCTTTATTGTTTTTAAGTGTTTTAAAAAATACTTAACAATGAACTCCTACATCTTTTAACTGGAAAAAAATGTCTTTTACCACTACTACAAGTACGTTACAAAAAAATAATTAATCTGCGAAAAAATTGAAAAAAATATAAATATTATTTTATTGGAAAAATTAATCGGATATTCATAAAATACATCATTTATTAGTGTTTAATTTATATAAAAAGAGAAAAATGATTTACAATAAGTTCATTAGGTAGAATGCCAAAAATGCCAAAAATGCCAAAATTAGAGTCCTGTCTTCAATGAGAATCACATTCCTTGCAGTGATTAATATACACTTAGTAGCTAAATCCAACACATAAACTCTAAAATCCCTATTTACACATTAAACTATTTACAACACTAAAAACTAACAATATAAAAACAATAATTTACAAAAAAAAAATATTCAAACACTTAATAGTTAAAACTTTCGCAAAAACTATTCTTTCGTAAAATATACGATGCGAGCTTGAGTACGGTAATAACGGTTCAACTTTGAGCTTAGCCGAAGAGAAAGTGGCTATTCACAATGGCAGGAAGGTAAACAAAAAGACAGAGCGTGTCCGTCTTTTGTCTACGAGTTCTCCGAATTTTACAAAGGGCGGGTCGTAATTTTGACGAATGAGTAGTGTTCTAGGGTTTTAATATCTCAATTTGTGTTCGATCAAAACAAATAGTCAAATATAAAATATAACTTTCAGGAACAAAACCTAAAACACTATTATTATTATTTGATTTTATTCCGTTAAATATCTGTATGTATGATTTCATAACATGGTTATCATCATCATAGGATTCTAATGTTAAACCAGAACTAACATGTAAATCTAATCTAAGATAATTTGTGACCTATTATTCTTCCCACTCCACAGACCTAATGGCCTATGTCACAGATAAATGCTAGGCAACAGATTTATGATAGATAAATGATCTATAGAGTAGTAGGTCCCAATTTATGTTAGTTTTGCTTTAGCAGTACAGCCCAATGATGATGTTAACTATGTTTTTGAAATGTACATATGGGTAATTTAACGTAATAAATATAATAATAATTATTTCAAATATTATATTTTTGGTGATGGATATATGGTTAGGCGAATAATAAACTAATCAAGTGAAATTAGTCTTTTAAAATATTTAATTCAGTTAAATTTTAGGTTAAAGTATTAAAAACTGTTTTTCCTTAAAACACATTGATGTTACATTATTCAATGTCTAATTTAAGTTTTTAATATTTTATTAAAATAAATAATAAAAAAATTAAGAAACTAATGGTTAAAGTGCTTCACTTTATAAAGTTCTTTGACAGCTTGATCAGCTTGAATTTAGCTTTATATGAATACATTGAATACATATTTAAGTAGTCAAATTAAATTCCATCGTAGACCACGTAATGGAATTAAAATATTAACAAAATAAGTAAACAGTAGTGAAAATAAAAATTAAAAAAAAAATTCTATTATTTATTTGTTGTGTTATTATTTATAGTTTTATCATTTGTGACATTATTTTGTATTTATTTCATGTATTATCTAATTTGTATAGTTTTATTGTAAGTATGTATTGATTCTATAGTTTTGGAAGAAAATATTGTTTATTATTTATTAACTTGTGCTATTAATTTAACTTTGTATTCAGGTTATGTTCTAGCAACAAATACTGATTGATTGTTTGACTGACTGCGTAATTTAGATATTTATTAGTTGAAGAAAACAACATGAACGAATGTGTCTAGCAATAAATTACTCTACTAACATATTCGACACGTATAAACGTTGTTTAAAGGGGGGAGGGGGTTGTTCATAAATATAAATATTAAAACTATCATTTATAGAAAACACAAAATAATAAATGTCAATATGGCCTAAATAGGAAGTAAAACACTACTTTTAAATAAACAAGTTAAATCAGTGTATCTTAATAATTATTTTTAAATTCCTACAAATTATTGAGTAAATTAGAGTTTTCTTAAAGTTTTTACTGTCTACATGTCTCTAAAATTAAAAATAAAGTTCCCAGAATTAAGATCTTAAGAGATGTTCCTGGAACTGTAACATGGATTAACTTATCGTCATGATATTTTTTTCCCCGTGTTAGTCCGTACCCTTATGATTTGAAAAAACAAGATTTCGAGCTAATTAGATTTTAAAATAGCTTTTGTTTTTTTTTTTTATTATTTTTGATTAATAAGGAGATAAATTTAAAACAATCTAAATGACTTCGGCCAAACTTTGGTATTATTCCTAAAGAAATATAACTCTAATTATCGAAAGAAGATGTCATAAATTACCCTCGTCTTCCTTAATGATGCTGGGGTTTGAGGGATGAATTAGCCATCAAGTTGGGAAGTTGCCATCAAGTTAGAAGAGTTTCTTCAAAATGAAGGATTGCGAATGGATGACTGTTACAGAGTTGAAAGAATAGAGAAAAATGAACGCCCTCTTCGGTTATAAATTCTCAGTTTTTGTGAGAACAATAGCCAATTCTAATTGTGGGATCCTTTGTTCAAGCTTCAAGAAAATGCATAAATGATGAAAGAGTTAACCGTTTTTCAATTGAGGTACCTTTGTGTTATGAAATTGAATGAAACAGTGATTTCTCTGTTTGTATAAGTAATATTTTATATTTGGAAATTATGTTTAAATACAGTTAATATTGTCTTATTCAGATTTGAAATCACCGAACAAGTACTGTAAAACAAGTATACAACAATTTTAACTTGGTAGTAAATTTTCTAATTGATATCGGTTTTTCAAAATTGATTAAATTTCCAAACAGCTGATATCTGATATACCCTATTGATTGTCGACCTCAATTTTGGTATCGATATTAGTAGATAACGAAACTACACAAATTCGGTAAATGTAGGATATGAAGTAAAAAAGACTCTACACAGACCTCTAATTTTACTTTCTGACATGCACGTTGTATGGAGAAATTAATGTGATGGGTCAAAAAATTGATGTCAGATTTTATATTCAAAAACTTGGGAAAAGCTGTCATTGGAAAAAAACACCACAAAAATTCGATTGTTTAAAGAAGATTATAAGTAATATTTTGTTATAAATTTACTTATCAAACACAACATACTGGCGATTATAAAAAACAATAAAATAGTTAATTTACACTTGCCTCTAAAATTACTTACGTACAAATATAATTTAAATTCGGAGCTCAGAACCCTACGATTGGTTGTTTGGTTATTTACTTTGCAATACTTATAGTAGAATAATTATCATTATTAGTTAAATCAATATTTACAAAACTTTTTTTTCATGTAGAGCTCTTGGGAACATATTTAAGCCGTTTTAAAAACATAAATTAATTTTTACCGTATATTATTCATGGTACTTTCTTCAAATTTAAAGATAAAAATTAAATCGTTTAAACATATCCTTATAAAAATAATAATAATCGGATACTCTCTAACCAAGTAACTTAAATATTTAAACTTTATACATTTTATAACTCTAGTCAATATATATATATATATATATATATATATATATATATATATATATATATATATATATAATCTTTTTATATTTATGAATAACATTAAAATAAACGTACCATTGATAAAATTAAAGAAAAAAATTAAAAAAGCAAGATGGGGTTAATATCCTTTAAGTAATATTATAATTGGGAGGATAATAATTGCAGATAAACATTTATTGTTAAAATTGAGTTTGAGATAGCGTACGTACTTTATCTCTAATTATCAGGTAGTTTATTTTATATATTTGTCACATATCACCAGCAAAGTAATTTAACGAAGTTATAGTGAATTGAAACTAAAATCAACTTCCAAGGACACAATAACCTAAAAATCTACATTCACAAAAATGTAGAAAAATATTTAAAGTTTTAAATTAATATCGTTCAATTTTTTCGTTATGTAATACCTACAATTGATATTTAGATATTCTAAATTTTTTCTACTAGTAAATGAATTTCCTTTAATGTGGGTTTAAACAGACGTATTGCTTAATATTGTTTTTTTCAAAGTTAGACTTTTAAATTAAGGCAATGCAATAACCAGAAACTGATACGTGGAGTCGTTTGAAAATCAGTAACTTTCATATTGCAATATAAATAAATTAAAATAAATTGACGTAATAGCTGGAATTTGTTCATAAACAGTTATTCGTAATACGGTTTTTCATTATTCATTATAACTTCACCCAACTCTCACTCGATTTGACTCAAAGTGTACTCATTCAATTAAGTACACATTAAATAACAAATTTCGTGGTCCAACCACCCGTTCATGAAATGTGTGTCAAAAGAGACAAACGGATCACAGCTATGATTTTGAAATAGGTAGAAATAATTTAGCTCAAAGTCTATAACTATTCTTTCCTGCAGGATAATGATTGTAAAACCTTAAACTGATATATAATAATGTATTACAAGACGTCAATTTGGAGCAATTTACCATTGTTTTTTTTTTTATAAGTAAGACATACAACAAAATATTACATACAGTCTTTTAACTTCTTTAAACAATACACACTTTGAACAATTGTTTACAACAGAACTATTCACAATTTATATTAATAATCAAGGAATGTCTAAGCATCATTCCTAATGACTTGAAAGTTGAATGGTTTCAAATTCCATTACTTCTTTGATTTAACCATTAACAAAAGCAGACAAGTTTTAACCTCAATAATTTATCAAGACTAATGATTGAGGATGCTAATGATTTCATACTTTATACAGACAATTCTCTTTTGCAATGACAGAGATATTAAGACGATTCCCTCCTCCCTCAACCCCTCATTAGCTCTTCTATTCATTTCCTCAATTTCGTATTAAACATCATTTACTGGCAAACCGACAACTAACCACAAAAGCTTTTGTCTTGCGATCAACTGTCACTATTCCATTCACCTTTCATCTTTTACTTTTTAACTTCTAGGCTATTCCAATTAATTTCTGTTAAATATGATGTCATTTCTGGTATCGCTAATTATTACTAATACTAACCGACTAATAGTCTTGAAGTATATAGTCGGTTCTTGACAATTTTCAATATAATTTTTTGATGATTCTTTATTTTTTAAATATCTACGTTCAGTAGAGTATTTTTTAAAAATTTATCTGTCTGTGAAATCATGGATTTTAAACAAAGTTGTCCGAATTGTTCGAAATTTCACAGTTTTATGTCTATCAGAATAATACGTTTAGTTCTCTCACGAGCACACTTTTATTAGTACCTCTGTGGCAAAGCCGAGGACCGTAGTTGAATTATATCTTTTTTTTATGCAGTCTTAAATTCCTCTCTTTCATCTTTCCTATAACATGTCTCTTGGCCAACCCTTGATTTTTTTATAACCATGACGCTATTAGAGTAATCTAAGGCTAAAGGTCATACTTTTTTATGTACTTTTCTTCTTTTCTTAATCTTTACTTTTTTAAAAAATTTTTTTTTTTAAGGCGATAATGGTGGCGACCGAGGGTGTTTTAGTTTTCAAACAATGAGGAAAAGATGGATTTTAACGATGCGTTCTACTCCTAAGTTTTTATAATAATAATAATATATAAATATATTGTAAGTAATTTTGTAAGTTTCAAGGTTTTGTTTTTGTGTATGTATGTAAATTTATATATATGTGACAATTTAACGACAATTGTTTCATGCCTTTTATGATGCTTTCAGTGAGCAGCTAAACATTGCTGTACTATCAATAGGATACAAAAATCAATAATTCCAAATACTTTTTACAATAATTCAGGCAATTGAGAGAAATGAACTAACTAAACTACATGGGATCAATTTCGGCGAACTCTTCCATGCGCTTCTTGCCTCAGTAATCGACGATTGGGAAATGTTCAGCTAAATTTGTTTTTAGCATGCTGTACAATAATTGGGACTAGTGGGTTATGCTGTCTAGAGATCCTGAACCAGCAAGAACGAAATATTGCAAAGCGCGAGTGTTTAAAATTAAATATCAAGTAATACACAGTTATAAGAAACTAAGTCTTGTAGTATGAAAAACACAATATTTTGAGAATTAAAAAAATAATAATAACAATCTTTATTAATTACGGTATATTTTTCAATATTTATTTTTGTGGAGGATCGAGCCTTGATAGCCCTATAAGAGCAGCCTCCCCAGAAATAAATTGTCAAATATCATTATTTCTTAAAACAGTTGACGAATTTGAGTAATATAATGAGCTCTAAAACTATTCCCTAAGGCACTATATAAAATTTAAACTATAGTTACCACTTGACTAACTAGATTTAACTGAATTTTTATAAAAAGAAAAGCATATTTAATGAAGGATTGCATAAGTGCGTATCTTCTAATCATCAAGCTATATGTACTGACGGTTAAAGAGACGCTATAACTTACATGCTTTTATAGGGAATTTAATGGTTAAATATCTAAGTATAATATCAAGTCATATGTCAGAGATAGGGTATCTATAATGGCTCTATATTTTACACGTAAAATTAACATTCCATAAATATTAGGATTTATTTTTCAGCTCTCTATAATTATTGTCACTTATCTAATATAAGAAATATAGGGTGCGTTTAATAGTCGGAAAAGGGCATAAATACACCGAAAAACCGATTTTAACATGCCGTAGTCGTTGCCGTTGTTGTCTGTTGGTAATCATGACAGCGGCTACAAATATTAAGATATGAACATTAAAATAATTGAAACCCTAAATTAAATAGCGGACTGTAGTGCCCTTATATTAAAACCCTATTAAAATTTAAAACAATTTAACATTTCCTACAAGTAGTTACAAGTAGTTTACGTAGTTAAATTGACACGCGGCGCGTACTATCGCCTTGGCAGTGTATAATAATAAGCCACGCCCCCTTCAGTTGGTATAAATATGGGGTTCGGCGCAACGTTAGATTTAGTTATAGTTTGATTGGTGTAGCTCGTGTATCACTGAAGAGGACGACCTTGTCGTTGAAACGCGTCTGATACGTAGGCGTATTTGTTGTGAGAATTGTGTTCTGTTTGTTTGTTTTACTGTATTTCCTACAAGGATTAAGATATTCATCCATATGTTGTTGGATAACTTAAAATTTGGGTAGTTTGTCTTTTACTCTAATACCAAACCGTGAGAAACTTTGATGTTTTAATTTTTTTTAATAACTACGCCACCTATACAAAAGTGTTAGTAAATAAATTTTAAATATTTTACTGAATATCAGAAGTAAGATTATGTAAAACCAGTACTTGTGGCATTTCTGACTCATTTTATTTGAAGAAAGTTATATAATAAGAAAAAAAATAATCGGATTTTCAGTTTTTGTAGAAAGTATTCTTTAAAAGTTCTGTGGAGATAAAACATTAATTTTAGTAATGATATTGTCGTTCCTAGCGCTTTAGAGTTTTATCGGGTAGACTTTTTTTTTTTTTCAACAAACGTATTACGTAGGCATAGTTTTCTACACTTCGATTGTTTTAATTATTTCACTTAAGATGATATTATATTATTTTGAGCAATAAATTTCATAAAAACATTGGCAATTTTTCTGTAGGCCTATCATTTTTTATAAAACAAGGACTCTTAACTTATTAGTCTCCTAATAGTACAAATACTAGTTCGAAAATTATTGAAAAAAAAACGTGAACGTCTTGGCAACCATACACATTTTAATATTTGAAAATCAACACAAGCCTTTCCGGTCATTTTAAAATATTTTTTAACTCAACCAAATGTTGGAGACTTTATGAAAAAGAAAATTACGAATAGCAACTAAAAATAAAATCAAATTTAACTCTAATTCCTAAAATAATTGTACTCCACATTTTACGTTAAAAATACAGTAGAAATCGTTTAAATCTACCAATAGTCGTTAGTATGACAACAGTAAAGAGAACTAATGAGGGTTTCTAATAAAAGGAACTGAGCAGGTTGACAAGGGTTGAGTCTTATAGCTTGACAGAGAAACCGAAGCAGATTGTCCCATCACAAACAGATACTATAAGCATTCCCTCATCAGTCTGCAAGACGAAATAATAGGTTTATAAGATTTTCCTTTACCTTTGACGTTGAGTAAAACAAAGACACGAGATTTTACATTATTAACCACAAAGACACAGCACAGGGAATATTGCACACAACGTAGGTGGTAACAATGACCTCAATTTTAAATATAGAAATAAAAGTTTGCAAGAATACATTAAATTATACTTGATTCTGAAATTTACATATTTTACAAAAACATTGATTTATTAACAGGTTCATTAACTAAAAATAACCACTATGTTTTACGCAATTTTTAAACACACACACACACACACATATATATATATATATATATATATATATATATATATATATATATATATATTACAGATTACAAAATAATGAGAATTAGATAAACCACCTTGAAATACGCACGGATCATGAAATATATTCCCAATAATTTAAGTTAGGTTATATACAATGCAAGTAAATAAACTTTCTACATTTACTTTGTTTGAATTATAAATATAATTTTAGTTGTTTTATAGTTAGAAAATGTATTGTTAAAAAAGAATATATACAAGAATATATATTTATAGGCCCCCCTCGTACACTTATGAATGTGTGTTTACTCTCATGTAGTTCTTTTTTGGTCATATTTTTACCAAACTATTTTCAAGCATTTCATTTGAAAACGCTTTTCATGGTAGTTATTGACAAAATTTAATGTATTTTACTTTAATTATTATCCTATTTCCATTAAAAAAAAAAAAAAAAAAACTATTTCTACACCGTTACTTAAATTTATTTGTAAACAGAAAAAGAAAAACTAAATAAGTGATACACAAGAATTGGACAAATTATCCCAATCTTCCATTTAAAAAAAATAATAAAAACGAACCAAAAGTTATCGTTTCTATAAAAGTCAGATCCATAGTCATTAAGGAACGAGCGAAAACGAACCTGTCAAGCTGTCTGAAAATATTTATTTAATTAAAACCCTCATTTTGCTTGTGACTAAAGCACGTTCTCAGCATAAATCGTATTTGGTTAAAAGCTAGTAAATAAAGACGGAGGCAAAGGTTCGTTTTTGCTTTTTCAATTATTCCTGGACCGTAAAGTTTGATTTTCTGCAATTTTGCAAACGGATTTGGACTATTACTTTAATAAAACATTAACATATTTGTTATACCTGAATTATAGATATTATTTAGGTATTTTGTAATGAACGATTTTGATCGTATTTTTTTTTAAATGATAACTCAAGAACCATTGTTTTTTAGAGAAATGGCGACCTATATATTTCCTTTTGGTCATTAGAAGGCACATTTGAACAAAATTATATCAACATTGTTAGAGTAGATTTAAAAAAAAGAGTATTTTAATCTTTTAGTTATGGTATTCCCTTCAAAGTTTAAGGTTATCAAAAAATATAAGGCGGAAATATGTATATTTACCAAATTTGATTACAATCGGACCACTTGTTTGGTCCGTATAGTACTGCATACGGTATATGACAGATGAGCGACAGATGTACATCATTAAACAATCACTTTTCTTAATTACTAAATTTGCAGGACTTTAAATTCACAAAAAAACTCAAATTAGATATCTTACCCATCATATAATTATCTCTGTAGGGTACAAAATGAATGAAAACATAACAAACATTTTATATATGGCGTTTTCCTCGATTCTAGATATTTTGAGCCTTCTGGTACATAACACTTATTAGAACTAAATTTTTAATATGTGGTTTTAGAAATGGTGTCTGATTATGTCATCAGTTCTATAAACTATATTCATAAACGGGTTGGTTGATTTCGATTAAATATTGTGTATTGATTGTCTCTCGAGACTTTCGTTGTTAGTTGAATAAATAAATATTTGGAAGTGCCAGTCAGTGATAACAATTTGGTTTCAATTTCAGTTAAATTTAACTCATAATAACCCAACCTAAGATATGTATTATATATTCATACCTTTGTTAGATATACAATCCAATTTATTGAACATTATATACCAGTTTCGACAATTAAATTGCCATCAAAACTATTTTTAAAAACAAAATTTAAATTAATCTCCAATGGAATATTCAACTCAATAATTGCAACCCATCTTGTAAATAAATATTTAATTAGCCTTTATTTAATCTAGGATTAGAGACGGTAATCAATTTGGACAATGCACTACAGATTTTCATTTTAATACTATAATTAGTGAAAAACCTTTAGTTTATTTTAACATACCTCATGTTCTGTGTTGGGTTGGGTTTTATCCGAAGTTTATTAGCTGATGGAATCTATCTGATGATTACAATTTGATTATCGAAACAGGTAAATAAATATTCAATAATACGATCGTAGATAAAATCTAAAAAGCAGGAAAAATATCATTCATGATACAATCCTCGTGGGATACAATTTTTATGTACATAAAACCAAGAAGATACTCATCTATCCAAAAATGGCGTTTGGGAATTTTTCGTAAAATAAACCGTTTGTGGAAAGCTAGATTTAAAAGGAATGTTTTCTTAAAACTAACTGTACCCATTTCTGCTAAATGAGAGTGAATAATGGCCTAAATCAGTAATATAAAAGGCGAGTAAATTGGCAAACGTGAAGACTTGTTTTTGAAACTATTAACGATGGATCGTTGTTTATTTTATTGTATAATCATCTATTTAAATAGTAATTATTTTAAAAACTATGCATTGATTTTTACTAACAAAAATAACAACTACTATTCCAATATATTAGAGTACTATAGAAACATTCATTACTTTAAATTGTGTTTTTTAAGCTCCATATAAAGGAAAATAATAGTAAGTGTAGTTTCTATTGTAAAACAGTATTAAGATAAAGGATATTGTAAAAGACGTAATAGCGTATTTGGAACTCCAAGTGCATGCCTGTCAAGACTACAATAACGTCTAAAGGTCAAACGAGCAAACATAATACGATTTTAATAGGTCAATACTTAGAATCATGGGGTGTATTATACCACACAAATAAGCTTATAGTTGATTTTCATTTAAGAAAATAAGAAATATCGAACATTATAATGGAATAGAATTTTTAAAGTAATATATTTTAATGTAATAATGCATGCTATTGGAAAAAGTATGTAAAAATATTAAGTTGCTTATATTGGTTATTTCTAGAACAGTAGAACTCAATACTTGGATGTCTTTACACATTTCATAAATCGTTCTTGTAAACCTAACGTGGATACTACTTAGTGGTGACACAACAATATGTATTGACCAAGAAGTAAAAATATTATCACTAGGCATAGATCTTCATTAATCGGTGTCTCAGACACAACTTGAGAGCATGGTGGTCTACACTCATATCTAATAAAATTTTGGAGAAGTTACTAATAGGCGTACCGTCAAAACATAGAAACTGCGAATGTGTATAGGTCTAAAATCTTCTGTGGAAGCTCTGAAATGTTATTACCAATCAGACACTCTATTAGAATCCACAGAGAAAAGAAGAGATATGCTGAAAATTACCTGGAGGCTAATATTGAGAAGGAACTGTTTGCTGTTAATTTGACTTGAAAGAGGGCAAAGGTCTTAGCAGAGGATAGTAGACGTTCATTAAATTTCGTCGAGGGCCTTTGATCCACCTAAAAATTACAAGAATAAACAATTAAGTCAAGCCAGAGCAGTAAATAATATTTACAGATGGTGTACACTTAAACATAACAGTACTTCTAGTGTTAACATTGTATATAACAAGGCTTTATTTTTGTGTGGCTTTCTCTTTGTAATGTGGCTGTAATTTATCATATATAAGGATCAAGTAATAGTAAATATGAGACGGTATTACCCATCGATGTTTATCATCCTTGGAAAGCTGCTTGCCTCGCCTGAAAAAACGGATCAATTCTCCCACCCCTGTTTGTCCTCCGTAGCGAGTGATTCAATTTATACATTAAAAATAATAGCGAAAAAGATCTTATTATTGCTTATATTTTCTTTAATTTTGTTAGTCTGATTCAATAATAATAATTTGTAAATTGTATTTTTAAATAATCCATATAAATAGTTATTATTAGTTTGTTTCATACTATTTGATACTTTTCTAACCAAATTGAACTTGAAAGTTTTAATTCTTGGAAATGAATACTTCAACAGGGTACTAAGTGAGGAAATTATATTTTCCATCAGATAAAATCTTCATGCGTGACCATTGTAATGAATATCTGAAATTGTAGTTTTGTAGAACTCCTCCATTTATCTCGTTCATACCAATATTTTTCGAAATTCAAAACAAGTGCTATATTCCTTGTCAGAGTGAAATCGCTCATGATTACGAGCTGTATATTACATGTTTTAAATAATGGTCATTTTAAATCAGAAACTATAATAAAAATGTGTACACATCATTCGATCAATGTGATTGTGTGATGGTTGGTGATGATGATTGAGAGGTTTTTCCACTTTCAAACAAAAAGAAATATGTGGGGAAACGTGTCTAACAATGATAAAGATGAGTAGGCGTGATTGGCCTTAACTGCTCAACAAACACACAAATATAAAGACGTATGTATAGGAACTTTTATCTATATTTTATGATTAAGATATGTAAAACTGTATATAATATTTTGTTTTAAACATTCGAATAGGAATAGCCATTACGATGTTACTCCTGACAGAAAAAAACGTAACCACATGTACAGGGTGATACAAAACTATGTAATGAATCATAAGGGATTGATTCTACGTGAACAAATTAAAACAACGAGCACATATAAATATTTGTCCAAAAACGCATAATTTATACACTGTCATTTTCTTCTTTCTAAAATCAAAATTAATAAATTCACCGAATTGGACTAAATATTGAGTCCAAATATGGCATAAGTTACTTATGTCCAAGTATGATGTTTATGCTATTTGTTTAGAATTTAATCAAAGTCAAAACTTTTCTTGTAAATGTTCAAGATGGTGTCATTAAAATGTTGTATTTCGACTGTATAGAAAACTTTACAAAAATCAAAGTATTAACTTTTTTTAACAAAAATGCGATATTTTCCTTTTTAATATAAATTAAAGGAGGAAAACTAATTTTTTTTTGCTTTGACAGTAATAGCAAGAAGTTTAAGGACACCAGTTACTCTTAATTAGTATTTTAACAATAGGTGTTATTTTTTGAAAAAGTAGGATATCACAAACATAAAAACATTTAGTCATATTTTTCAAAGAGTTTCACAACTCTGAAATTAGGAAAATATTATATTTAGAGAGAAAGAGGAAGAGGGAATACTGAGATTCTGTCAAAGTCAAATGACATTTTAAAGTATTTAAGATGAAAGAAAGACTAATGACGTTCGATCAGAAGACAAAGGACTTTGCGGTTAGTTATCTGTTTTTGCCAATCAATGGTATATCGTGCAAGGTTTTAAACTTGTGACTAGAAGAGCTAATGAAGGTAACTTTGTGACAAGGGTTCCATCTTAAAGCACATTATCGAATGACAGAAAAACAGAAGGGTATTGTCTCCTTGGAAGCCGCAGTCATTAGCATTTTCAATCATTATTATAAGAACAATGATTAATGAGTTTCAAGAATTAATATCTTGTTTTTACTTTAATTTGTATATATTTTTTAGCGATTTTATGTAAAATGTGGTATTACTTCTGTTTAAACTGTGTCTCATGTTTGTTTCACTCCAAAAATAGCGCTTAGCTAATGCAAAATTATGCCTCAAAATATATTTCAAGATAGACATTGTACTTTTAATTTGGTAGACACTAACATCGAAAAATATATTATAACAAAAAAATGTTAGAGCAAAGGTCCATGAAGTGACGTGTCGTCTTTTCAATCGAGTAATATATAATAAACGTACCGTTTTCTTGTCGACGTAATTCATTCAAGTCGTTGTATATTTCTACTTTGTATCACAAAGTAAGCCTCCAAAGGAATCCTCTTACACAATATTTATTTCTTGTTGTTTAAAGGCGAAAAACTTCATGACTTTCCAAAAAGGAATAAAAAACATAAAATAAATACCCCTAATCCTTGAATACTCTAATGATGTCAGTGTCGAAAGAGAACAAGATTTTGTCAAGAGAGACCGGATAAGATATATAGTAAGGAGTGATCCAACCCATGACTACAAGAAGTAAGGTGTAGAATCCGCCTAGGTATCTCGGTATTGTAACGCCCCTGGGAGAATCTCTTACACAATAGTCCATAGCGATACACTTAAACTGTCTTTTCAGCGTTTATAATTAATTAGCACTAACCAATTGTTCTTGTGCCAGAGAAGAAGCCAATCTGAGTGTTGTGGAATAGAAAAGTCACTGACAGTACTCAGGTTTAGTTGGGAATTATGTAAACAGTCAGGGGTACTCTAAAAAACCGATTCTTAGATATAGAAAACTCAAGAACCGGTATTTGTTTGAAGATATGGGGGAGCCACAAGTTTTGTTTGTAGAAGTTACACATTGGCAAAATTTGACAAACATAATTCAATTTGATTAATGTAATGCAGCGATTATTTAATTTTTATTCATAGAAAAACTGGAATATAATAAAAATCTAAATAAAATAAGTTCATTCGTTTTGGCTGTAAAGGACTGCACAGACGACAAATGTCAGACAACAGCAAAAACCTTCTTTTTTTTGGTCAGGGGTCCCAAAACGGATTCATCTATATAAATCTCGATATCGAGTTTTGACCCAACAAATAAATTTCTTTATTCCTCTAATATGTGAAAAACTTTTGCACACTATTACTATTATAAACAATAACTGGGAATTATTAGTCAACCGTGTTCACCCAGTTATTCACTTTTATATGGCAGGTACATCATTGGGTAAATCACAGAAAAAGCTGAGAGATGATTTAACTAAAAAAACAGCAGAAAGGTTTGTAATGTACAAAAAGTAATAATAAATTGTTTAGAAAAGAGTGTGCAATTGGTTTTAAAAAATCAAATAAAATCCTGACTGATTATCTCTCACTGACTGAAAATCCTTTCGTTTCACAATCGATCTTCCTGATTCTCAACGTCCAGGTTTTTCAAAAATGCTAAGTTGGGATTAATTAATATTTGTTGTAAACAAATTTCCAGAAATGCTGAGTTAATTGTGCAAAAACAGTTTTAAAAAACTAGAACAGTGATGTGTGCTGATAATACCGGTAGGAACATGTACATTTTATTACCAGCCGTATATTTTAAGTTTATTTTTAATTTCGTTGTTAGTACTGATACACAATTAGTATTATTGTTCGTAATCCGTGTTTCATGCAATTCAACATCATCACATGCCTCAAAGACAAAGAGACATTGACATTATCGTATTGATCGATACAGGAAATCTAAGTTCTAAGGGTGGTTGGAGTGAGAGGAAAACCGAGATAAAGGGATGATTGTAGTTGTAACCTCGAGGGTGTAAATGAGACAGAGATAGACAGATTCAGTGAAAGGGTAGACCGGACAGAATGGTATAATGAGGTTGCTACCCAACACCCTTTACTTGTGTCCCGTTCCCGTCATGTTTGTTTTCCTTGAATAGATTTCATTGTCCACTGAACGCCTTTATATACTGCATTTGAGGGTAAACACATGTTTATGGATTTAGCATTTACTGTAGAGTAACAACAATTTACGGATTTTCTTTTTAGCTAAGAATTACTTACTTTTCAACACATTATTTTATACACAGTATAACATTAACATTCAACAAACTTGTACACATGCTCATATAAAAATCGAAATACAAACCAAAAGTCATAATTCCAAATTAAAAATAGACTACAAATACGAGTAGTTTTATAAAATTTTTATGAACACTTGATTCTACCGAAAGATAAAAATGATTGATCGCCATTGTTCTAAACTTGTCAGTTAGCCAAAAACAAAAACTTTATACACTAGTATAAAAATAAAAAATAAAATAGATACTGTCTTACAATTGTACTTGTAAATGTATCAAAACGGGTTCACGATTTTGACTAAACTTCGTCAAAAATTAGTAGTTCTCTCTCTCTTTCTCCCCCTTAACGGCGTTAATTTATTTCTTAAGGCTCTGCTCCATCTCTGCGATATTGGATTCATCGCCCATAAGAATAATATTAGACTGGAGAAATTGTACTGATGTCAATTTTCATTTCATAATTAGCGTTGAAAGACATTTTAAAAATCACGTGAACGCGGGTGTTTCCCTTTTTTAAAAAGTGGAATATAATCATTCCATTAGTCTTTGAACAAATAGAGGGGACATTCGTAAATCTATTATCAGATATCCCTATTTTTTGTGAGTCAATTAATAACATCCTCAAAAAATTTAAAAACAGTGTTTTATTATTTATTATAATAAATAATGCCCCAATGTCTAACTCAAAAAGTAGGGCATATAAAATGGATAAAATTAAGTAATGTACCCATGAGTACAAGGCTGACCTCGTATGGTTTGAAAGAGAATCAAATATAACTTTTAGCATTGGTGAACTCGTTCTTAAATTGTTTAAAAATATGAATAAAACTAACAATACATTAATTTATGCAAGATTTTGTGATATTTTACATAATGCCACATATAACCATTAACGTAAACTAATTTTTGTAAACATTTATAACTCATTTTTTTCTTTGATATTATTATTCTCATAATTTAAAATTATTAGCCATTTTATTGCACTAATTAATTATACGATTAAAACTATTTCGTTTTGTGACGCATCATATTCATTACATATAAATTTGTTTGCAGTTATTTTTCAGTTATTATGTCCTCTTTCAGCAATTATAGTTTTCAGCAATTATAATTAATCCTATACAAATTATAGTTATTAAGACCTCCCTTACGGTAATAAATACAGAACATGTTTGGACTTTTGTATTAATTTCTCATGGAAACTCCTATATCAGAGATTATGAAATGGCAACCGATCCTACTCATGGTTGATATATTCTGTGAGTTTGCTCGGTTTTGTAAATAGTTGGACAAAAGAGTTAGTTGCTCTTTTTAAAGAATTGTAAGTAAATGGTAATATTGATATATCTTTTTTTTTTAATGAAGATAAATAAATTTCTTCTTTGTTTAGTTTTAAATGTTGATGTAAACATGGATTTTTTGGTGAGTATTGGAATTGTTTTGCATAGTTGAGGGAAGGGAGAGGATATCAAATTTCCTAAGAGAAATTTTCCTTAAATGGTTAGACGAGGAGGAAATGAACAACCCTGAGTTCAATATGTTATTATGTGATTTTGAAAAATATCTTGATAATGTTACAACAATTTGAAAATTCTTCACAAAAAGCTAAAAAACACAATTGCGGGCCCATAATGTTACATAACCAGCAGCATCACGCAATGTCATACTTGTATATACAATAAATGTAATGCTCCACTGTGGGTTTCTTGGGCATTGAAGGATATCTTAAATTCTACTAGTAAATCAAGGGCTCTTATCCAGTAGAGAAAGTTTATTTAACAGAGTCCTTACATAGATTTTTATCATAGTAAATGTGTATATTACTACTTATTTAGATATATGTGTATTAGAAAGTATTCACTCTCTTCGCTCATGTCAGTGTCAGTGGTGAGCATGAAAGTTGAACATGTATGGTACAATCAAATCCTCTAAGCCCAAAAGTTGGTTTTTTGAACTTTATAGGAAATGTTAAATTGTCTTATTCTGTGTACGTGGCTTAGGGTAATTTTGTTATAAACAATTGGTATTACAGGTTTTTTGAATCTTGTTGTAAATTGTGTAGACTAAATAATCACTTTGTAGACGTTAACTACAGGCTTCGTAGATGAATGCATTAAACCGTCACCACTTGTTTCGTTTATGTCATTGCTTCGGTATCGATGGACCTCGTAACTATAAGAATATCTTTTTTTTTTTTTTTGGAGGTGTTTAACTTGTATCTCATTTCGTGTGTTACAAGTTGAATAACACAAAATATGTAAACAAAAATCTTGTAAACGTTTTACATTTTTAATTATTAAAAAATATATATAGTTTTAATAGCGTTCTTTATGATTTCTTGTTTCTAGCTTAATTTATGTGGCCGTATCGTGCTTACATAGCAAGACGGATGATAGTTGGAATGCAATTTTAGGGTTTTCTGAATAAATGAAATAAAAAGATTCGCCTAGAAACGGATGTCGAATTTTTCCCCCGAATATTAAACATACACTATACTACGTAGGCTATATTGTGGATGTACAGAAAACAAACCGTAATATATACATAGACGTATCTTAAAGTGAAATTATTACCAACGTCAAATTTATATAATACTTTTTCGTCATACTGATTCAAAAACAGCTGTATTCAATACACGCGTTGAGATGCTAAAGTTGTTCTTTTTAGTCCTTGGAACTAAAAACATCAGCTGAGGTCGAGGTCATAAGGTTTCGTTTACACGAATTAATTAACGATTGTAAAGCATCTATAAAAACAACCGATACTCTCGATTGTAAATAACCGTTAAAACAGCTGTTACCATCGATTTGGAGGCAAATAGGTTATAACAATTTAGTTTTTGTAAAATTGTTTTCTTATATTATTTGCAGTATAACGAAAAATATTGTTCATCATTTGGACCAAAAGAAGCTTTTTGATCCTCCCTCTTTTTTCGGCCTCGGCCGTTAAACTTTAGCTTGTATTGAAAATCTTCACTTTTGGTCCTAGTGATGAAATATACTTTTTTTACATTATTGAGAATTTCAGTAGGAAGTTTATTACTTTTCATTTATTTAAATATTTGGCTTAATTAAAAAGTTATCAAGAGATTACAAATAACTAACGCAAACTTGTGAATAAAGAATAAGCAATATATTATGTAAGTTTATTAAAAATTTATAACCTGTTATATGTTATAAGATTATTAGAGATTTATGAGTAGGTCTATAATATGTTTTGTTTTTATAGACATCAGCAGACGTTAATGACCATGTTATTGTTTCCAGGACTGATCTAGATGTGAAGCTTCAGTGACCGACGTCACACAACAATGGTGCCGGTTTTGACAGCAGTGGTCGCTTTGTTTGCCATTGCGTTTTGTGGAAAAGTGGGTAAGTCAGATTGACTGTCATGTGTACTATTGTTGTTATGTAAAGTTAGGAAATTATATGTCTAACTTTTCAGGAAAAACGAAAAAGCGAATGTAGAAGTTTGATAGGTAATCAAATATTTCAGCACGAATCCCTGCGGGTTTAGGTGTCATTTCTTTTCAATGTTTTACCCTGGAACTTGTCAAATGGTGTAATAATTTGAAAGAAAATAATGTCGGGTGGTTTTCATGTTCCTAATCTCTCATTACCTGTCTGGTCGTTTGAATAGAGGAAAAAAAAACATTTCGCCCGATATTCCCAATGAGGTGGGCAGAGGGTACTCTGTCGAATCTACAAAATATTGTATTCTTAAATGAATAATAAGATAAATGTTCAATTGGAGTTTTAATATTATTATAGTAAATTCTAATTTTTTTTTTCAATATTCACCTTTTTCAATATTTTAAAACAAAATTATTATTATATTTTAAATCAAACTAGGGTTTATTCAAAATTGAAAGAATACAATCATAAACATATCGTCGGAATATAACACTACAATATTATGAGCAGAGATTAATATATTAAAAACCTTCAAAACTCATTAACTGACAAATAAATTGCGAACAATTTCTCTCCCTCTAGTCCGAAAAACCAACTAAAAGTATTCGCCACCAAAAATGTCATTACAGTACTTGTATGAAAAATGTGAAAATGGACTGCCATCTTAGGTCAAATATTTATATATTTTAATAGTACATAATCTTGATTCTCTCTCTGCAACAAACACGCCATTAGCCTAAAACAAATTTATAGCGATGTTTGAATGCAACTTTGAACCCCAAACACCAAAAATGTGATATTCTCAAAGTTACAATGTTCCGCATGGACCGAGTTACTGATCTGAGTGTAGTGAGTGGAGGCTCCTGCATATATGTAAAGCTTCTATGCTTTCCAAGTCCAAAACACTGACGGGGGTTAAATAGGTAGAAACCTTTAATACACACACATCTTCAAAGCCAAAAAATACGAGATTCAGCAAAACTGCGTAAAGACTGTTTTAACCCGACTGTCTAAGGCCTGAGAATAAACCCGGGGCATGGGCGTGACGTTGAGGTAGTGACTCGCGTTACTAAGAACGATCTGGGACTGAGGGTTAAACGATTTTTGAGTTCAATTTACTATTAATTTCAATAATATACCAATTATTACAAGTAATAACATTTTGTGTTAGTTGACACAATTATTGTGTAACTATTATAGGCCATGGCAGTTTTGAGATTTACATTAAATTTGAATTATTATGATATTTTATTACACGATTTCAAATAATATAAAAACGATTTTATTCGTTTAAGAAAAAATAAGCTAGATCTACTATTTGCGTTAAAAAAAAGAAGAAAAAATATATATATATATATATATATATATATATATATATATATATATATATATATAGGATACAGGATGGCTGAAAAGAAACCTGCACCCCCCTTAACGGTTTTGTTATTTGAGATATTTGAAAGCAGTTTACGCCATTCTATTTTGGAGGTAGGGGACACTTTTCATGACAAAGTAATTTTCAAATTTGGATCCCGGGGCCCAAAGGGGGAGGGGTAACCCTGCAAAATATTCCAAATAGGATAGAAATCTTTTTTCCAATAAACCTATTCTAACGAGTATATGTTAAACAAATTTTCACTAGTGCACTACAGATACATTTTAGATACTTTAATACTAGAGATCTTGTACACGCTTAAGCGACATGTCTTCTGTCAAGTTATTTGAACCAATATAATGTTTTCTGTGCGACCTTACGGACTATATTGGATTTAGGTCGCAAGTATACAACGGTAGTCTCAAAACATTATACCCACTGGCCAGTACTAATTTATCCCATGAAAATATTATTTCCGCTCAGCACAAGTTTTAAAAATAAATGACAAAAAAAATCATTTTGGTAAAATTGGTCAGATAATTAAAACTTTGAAAATTAGTTAACGTAAACTACTCCGCGACTGTCGCGGGGGTTTGGATTAGTTTCTAAATAAACTGCAAACGTTAATATAAAACAATAGGGGAAAAAACTAAAATGTGTTAGGTACAGGTTTTACTTATACCTCAGTTCCAAGAGTTCACAACGAACAATTAAAATAAATAACAAGCTCGGTGATTATGGTGATTTCTTATTGAAACAAATCTATTGAAACAAGACTTCCTTTGTCTAACAAATTCTCCTTCTTTATTAAACTTTTCTAACCCTGATATGATATAACAGTTTCTATACAAGTAATCCATTAGTGTAAACCCCTACTTAAAATTCTTAGGAAATTCTCTACTCGCTCAACGTAAAATAACTCTTTCAAAATGTTTAACTATTTAAATATAATATTACACATGATATGTTATAGTCGGACATTTAAATCTTCAAACCACAAGTTGACGATACTTGGGAATTGTATACCTTATGTTTTGAAACAAATAAATGAGCCTGTGCTCACCTTCTTAATGGATAATGGTTTCTAGGTCATGTCTAGATTGTCCTTCAAACGTTTCTCAACCATTTGACCTCATTTCTAGGTTTATATAGAACATCACTATCCCTGTCGTATAAATAGGCTGCAAGCCATTCAGTTTCAAAACATTTTTCTTTCTTTCCAAACTATTGCCATAAGTCTGGTATTGAAGGTTTAACTGGTTTTAATAATACTTAAAATCTCTATTGCCTTTTACAAATATTTACTAAATGTTATAATAATAAAAAATAAATATTTTAAATTCTAAATTCGTAATCCTAACAAATGTAATACATAAATAAATTTATGATTTCAAAATAGTCTTAGTCTATTATGTACTGAAACAACAGAACCTGAACAATTGTTTTTTTGGAACCGTAATAAATGGTTACACCTTCACAGATCTATGAAAAACTAAATACTAAGAGTATTTGGCTTAGAACGTACGTTTATGTACAAACCTAGTAACAGGACACATAGAAAAGCTGGTGGTCCTAGTTTAGGTTTCATAACGGCTACAAATTATGTTGTGCGTTTGAATACTGACGGTTAGAGCTACATCTATTTTCGTGCCTATCGGGCGGACAGAATAAGACACTTTGATCTAGTAATACAATTATCATTCCCTACAATGCCCAAGAAACCAACTTTTGGGCATTACATTTAGAGGATCTGCTTGTGTTATATGATGGGGCTGGGTAAGTAACATGATGACATCCATCAACATGTCTTAATTGCGGTATAATTTTATAGACCAAAATAGCTGATAAAGAATTAAACCACAGTAGTAACAACTATTTTAATTGCTTTTAAACATTGAGTTGGTAAACGATTGTCAGAAACATTGTAAACCTACCCTCACTAACTGACCCTCAGGCGGAACCGTTAAATGTAATCGTCAGTTGTTGAAGTTAGGGGATTAAAGATAGGAACGTAGGACGTAGGGTAGTGTTTTGAAGGGTTTATTTAACGGTCGAGATAGGAATAGAGCCAGATAGTACATTCTGCGTTTGTCCTGCAATGTTCCTTTGTCTCGGATACGTCTTTGAATAGCTTTTATCTTCTTGTTACATTGTATCCATTAGAAAATTAGCACAGACTTATGAACATAAATATTCAACTATATGATTCTAAAGAAATTAAAAATTTAGCGATCTTTGTTATATAAATAAATTACTTCTTTTGGTGTTTATTGAATTAGTAAACATATATTAAAACTACGTTCATGTTATATATTCCAGTTATAACTCACAACAAAAAACCTATCAATCGCTTTTTACAAATACAAACTATGTTAAAAAATATCGTAAACAGAATATATCAGTATCGCAAATACTTTAAAATAATATATACAGCACGAAATAAACATGGGTAACATTTTTAATAAATACAAAATACTCTATACCATTAATAAAATATCAAAAAAATATAGCAAATATAAGGTAATTATTATCACTTAAAACGCTACAGATAAAAGGAAAAAGTTAAAAATAAAATAAATAGAATCACATACACTCAAATTTAAAATGAAAAACTCTAAAATTACAAAAAGAAAGAAATTAAATAAAACAAAAATAATATTTTTATTAAATACAGAAGATAACAATACCAATTTATAAATATAAAATTATAAATTAAAATATAAAGTTTACCATTCCAAATTTATTTATTTATTTTTTAATGAAAATTATGTAACAATAAAGAGATGAATGTTTTATTTATTTTATAGTGATCAATAACACGTGTCCACTTAACTCATGTTCCCTCATAGGGACACACTTAAGTGCGTACAGTTGTGATATTCCCGAGGGGCTAAATCTACATTTTACCCCTTCCTTCATTTACTTTTGATGCGTCAATTTAATTTTTCAATAAGGTCTTCCTTAATCAACTGATGTTCTCTTCTGATCCGAATACTATTATATTATTCGACGGCTAAGAGTTATTTTTTATTATATCTTCTCAATTTGTAGATGTTTAGTGTGAATGGGGAAATGAAGGCAATTTGACTTAAGTGCTATTGTTCTGTCCCCAGTACACATCTGTGAATTAAATATAGAATGTTTATTTGTTTATTTATTGTTAAGGTGCATTTTATCACTGCTTCTGTAGACGGTTCTGATCGCAATGGTTTTTTTGTCTTAACAAACATTACAATTCTCTTGCCAACTTCACTACAGGCCAAATCAATTTCATAGAAAAACTTATTGATCCTTGATTTTAAACTGTTCCCAATAAGAATAATTTGGCATTACTTTCAACTCACTGTGCGTAGTTAACGGAAGAGTATAGGTATGCAATTATTATGATAATCTATAGTTCTGATAAGAAGAAAATAGTTATTAAAAATATTCTTCTGTTACTTATATCATTGTCTTAACCGAAAGAATAATTTCATATATACCGTCTGTAGCCGTTTTTGTTGGGCCGATTCACGGACGTGGGAAATGTATAGCTTTGAGGCCCGTAAGATCCGAAACATTGACATGAGCGAAGCGAATATACACGTTTACGAGGCCCACCAAGACCAAGCCAACGTTAAGAAAGTATTGATATAGGCCTACACAATTACAAGGTTTAGGAAATCTATGTCAACCATTTTCAACAAATTTATTGTACTGCATAACATTTATTATTTCCTACAACGCTAAGAAACCAACTTTTGATGTTATATTTTAAGGATCTGCTTTAACTACATTGCATGATGGTGCTGTATAAGTAGCATAATGTCGCTCATCAACTATGTCTACCTAATACTACATTTATTCATAAGTTATTAAAAATATTTTGCTTGATGATTAGATTTATATACAATCATTTAATATTATGCAGAGGATCATTGCTTTATTGCTATTACACATTATAATTAGTGACATATATACGATATTATACCGCGTGTTAAATAAGTCCCGGGACGGTTTGATATTTATTTAACCTTTACAGATTATAAAGCTGTATAAAGCTTTGCATATTGTTAATGGACACCAAACTGTTTTAGTACGTTTTCAGTGGGCCGTACTACCTTTCCAGGGCCACGGCCCAGAAGGAGTAAATAGGAAATCTTAAATGAGAGCATAGGTCGAGTTTTACATCGAATTAAATTGCTTTAAGACTAGAATCTAACGCCGCAAACCCTACCTCAAAAAGTTCACCATTGCTAAAATAGCGTGGGTTTAAACTTCATTTAAATCAAACAAGGAAAATGGATTAACCATGTTAGGCCTAAAAGAGAAAGTTGTTTGTGACAGATAGTGGGTAAACCCGCAAGCAGGAGACATAACTGCTTTATGTAGTTGTTATTTCGGCATTGTACTCTACTAATCAAGACCTTTAATATGATGCACATATAAACCTATGCTTCCAATAAGATTTCCTTTTCACTCCTTGAGAGTCGTCCCGCATTGGAGGTGAAGACCCATTGAACAGCCCAAAAGATAATTTTAAAGCCAGACATTGATTTGCAAAGTATTCATTTCATAACCTCAACCTAGTATACAATATTAAACTGTTTTCAACATACCTGATGTTGTAAAATAAATATTTAACCCACGTTATTTTAGCAAGGGTGAACCTTTTGAGGTCGGGGTGCGGCATTGTGATCTACTCATAAAGGCCTTTAATTCGATGTACAACTCGACCTATACTTCTTCCCCCTACTTACTCCATATGGCAGTCCCGCTGGAAGGTTATCGGTGCTCTGAACACTAACATATGTGTTGGTGTACATTAACAATATGCACCGCTTTGTAGCTTTATTTAAAATATATTAAGCCGTCCGGGACTTTTTTAACACGCGGTATAATAACAAACGTTCTGAAAAATGAAAAATTAAACTGTAATTATTAGGGGCAAGAATTACTTCATGCTCATTTTTTCTTCTCTATATACAATATGGTTTCTGAAAGATTTTTTTATCAAAATAATAATAAGAGTTTAGAAACACCTGTTGCGGTTCTTAATGTTTATCAAGATGGCGCTTGAATCTGGAACGTTTTAACGGAATATTTAGAATCTATATAATGAAATTTAGGAGAAGGGTGCATCTTAATTTTCTCTTGGAATAACTTATGGGGCATCGTAAGGGGTGAAGTGGGACGAAAAGGCGAAAGAATATCTAAATACTATAAAAAGATTAATTTCGTTTAATTTATATATGTCAACTCTTCTTTATTAGTTATCTTTAAGAAAATAAATACAATTACATTTTAAACATTAAGAACTGCTAAATATGTTTGTATTTTTATTTTAATTTTATATTAAAACAGTTGTTATTATTTTATTCTTGCTGTAAATGGTTGTTTTATTGAGATAACTTGCATATTATTGATGATCATAGAATACTGAAAACTTCTATTCTTTATTTAATCACATTTTGAATATTTATACAACTAAATTTGTTGTAATAAGTTTGTTCATGTAATGATAAGATTGCATTAATCTGTTTTAATTAACTTATATCATCTTACCTTTTGGTTCTTATAATCAAGCTACATTATCAATTCAAATTACCTTGGTCTAAAGAAGATAAATAAAAAAATAAAAAATGATTATGTTAAATCTCATGAGATAATTAAATAGTGATATTACGTTTAAAAAAATATAGTCTTATCAAATTCTGAATTTCAAAATAACTAAGAGAAATATAACTATCGGAAAAAGGGTTTACAGTAGAGTAATGTGTGGTCACATTGGGTTCCCGTCGTTGAAATTCTAACTCTTACAGTCACAATTCGTTACCAATTATTAAAGGAGATTGAGTCAACACCGTAAGTTTGAGTAGAAACGATAATTGTGCCTCTTGCACACCAAGCGATAGTCGTTAGTACAACACGAGCACATAAAATTTAATAGTTATCGTTGATAATAAAAATCGAATATATAGCCAAATGTTAGTTTATAAAACTACAGTATACACAATGTCAGTATATCAGAACGTATTTTAAACGGTGACTTGAACGACTTTCCTGTGTTCCTACCAGCGTCGTTTTCATCAATATTTTGTTTTCCACAACACATATGGGTCTGTTATGAAAACTTAACTTTTTAAAATCGGCTCTACCAGATTTCTTAAAATTTTAGACCATTTTGAAGATTAACGACCTAACCCCGTATTAAAAAAACTAATGCGGGCCATTATTAATTGGAAATTAACAAAAATAATCCTTTACTCCAGTCATTAAACACTTTACTTACAAATTACGATTTAGGCTGGCACATATTGGTGGCACTAACGAAGAGAGGCTAGAGATTATTTAAACCCATAAATATATGTTCAGTTATGGCGTTATTCATTCATTTTCACTTTTTGATTGACAACTATTCAACAAACATTAATTTATTTATTCTTTAGTATTTACTTTTGTGAATGGGCGAGTGAGAAAACTTCAAGCGGTGCTTTTTCACGGAGTATGTGTATCAAGTTTGTGTCACTTTGTTAACAAATTTATTAAAAAAGAACGTTCCTGATTGTATAAATAAACAGCATGTAAAGTAATATACAAATGCCTTAGTGATTACATCTTTTAATCAATACCGAACCGTAGTTGGTTTCCTTTGAAGGATACCAGGACATAGGTTTGAGGTGGGTGAAGCCCGCACATTGATGCCCGCATCTCAACTTCAACTAACAAGTCACTCGGTTGATAAAAGTCGAAGATCAAGTGTAAAGATTTTCTTTGTAACGTCGTATTTGTAATTTAACCTTATTAGAACTTTCTTGTAATTTAATTTAAACAAACAAAACAAAAGATCGCATTGTTTAGAGATGAATCAAATCTGTGTAAGTACAATTCCTTACTTACTAAGTAACATGATTGATCCTCTTAACATTTACAAGCTAAAAAGCTCTCTACCATCTTAGTCTTATAAAAAGGAAGAAAACACCACAAATTAAAGATCAGTAGCTCTCGAATACTATAATAGCTTTAGGATAGGATGGAAACAATAGGTAATCATTGGGGACCTGATTAAAAGAAGAAAGAGTCATAAAACTGAAAACTACATGAAAAAGATGCAGATCCTGTTTGGGTCCTTTGGGATTCCTACACCAACCGTCATTATCGTGAGCCCAGAACAGTTACATGATTACAATAACTGTTTTATTAAGGTAAATTGTGAATTGATAGAACTTTTTTAAACGCACGCTTACATCTAACACCTTTAAATAGAAACACCATTTTATAGAAAATAACACCTTTTTATATCTTTTCTATTTCCAAAGTTATATTTTTGTGTATAAGAAACGAAACGTGTGACATTTGGGATATTCCTATTTTTTTAACCCGAACCACAGGATTTTTCGTGAAGTTTACCAGCTTAATTTACCAACTTAATACTTAAAGTTCGGGACAATCTTCATGTATGAGGTATGGTACTTCCGAAATAATAATTATAGTAGAATAAAATACATTAATAATAAATAGTATATGGTGAAAAATAACGAGCAGTTATGTATTTTTGGAGAAGCCATGTCTTTACCTATTTGACAAACAGCAAACTATTTCCAGTAATGGCGGCGAATCGCGATACAGTAATGAATCACTTCAAAACAATGCCTACCCAACCAAAGCACGGGGAACAACATTTGATAATTTATATTAACAAAAAAATTATCAGAGAAATACAATATTAACTAGAAATTATTACTAGACACTAAAACCTAGTCCTACTTATGAAGACCTACTGCACAGATTTCCCCGACATTGTTAAATGCAATTTAAAGACTGCTCCAGTGATATATCGGCCTCCAAGGAAACCAGTCACCGTGATGACTATTAGACACAAACTATTTAAAACACAGTTTATGGCTGATTTGGTTATAGGCAGCAATTGCTTATCAAGTCATTATGCCTTGAAGAAAATGGCGAACGAATTTCTCTTGAGCTTCGCCTGATATTTGTATACCTACCACATATTATGAACTGGTAGAGTAACTGTATTGCAGATTCAAAGGAAATACCATTGTCGTGAACCCATCATAATAATATTCATTTAATAATGTTTAGCAACGAAATTTAAAATTAAATTTATAATATCTGTTTTTTAATAAACATTTTTATTGTGTATATATTCTATATTATTAAATATTATTACCGTAAACCAATACAATTTACCGACTCTGGACTAGGCTAGGATTTCTAAATAACGAATTAATATTGAGCAGAGGCGTACTTCCCAATCTGTATTGAAATAACTTGACAACTGAAAATTACATCCTCAATATCGTTTGTTTATGTCAATCTACAATCAACTGTTATGTGGACAACTGACATATGCCAGAGCGATTCATCGTGGACACTAAAACACGAGCACGATCTTACTAATATATATAATTGATACTTTCCACTATTTCAATGCTTCTCAATTAATCTTTACAGATATTTACGGTGTTCATTTTCCTTAATTGATTTTTTTATTATTCTCAAAACCTACATGGAAGAATCGCCACTGCAATTTGATACATTTCACTGAATGTATTCACATCCACGATTTATAACTCGAGTGATGGATTTACTATCCATCTGTGATTTACAATATTGATTTATAACAACTTGATGTTCACCATCACAACTCGTAATTCATGCCAACACATGCACAGTTTACTGAAAATCCTTAATGGCATCGCTCTCTTTTTGGCGACTTTATTCTGCGGCGCCTATACTTTTGTTTTCAAATCCATAGTATAAAATATTATTTTTTAACTAAAGAAGTTTTATTACACCGTCATCATTTTTATCTGTTTCTGATTGAAGGATAAAAACTAATAAAATACATATTAAAAAACAAAAAAAGAAGTATATTTTATCTAAATAGCTGAACAGCTGAATAAAAATTAAAATTTTGTTGTTAATATTTATTCAACGGTTCAATTCACGTTTAACGAAAGTGATACAGATTCATATTCATTTCATGCGATTCTGTTCTGAAAAATATTATTCTTTTATTTTCAATTAGGCACAATGTTTTGTGTAATTAATTTTCACATTTTACCAAAATTTGAACAAATTAGAAGATTCGATTTTTTTTAATAGGCTTTTCCTTGAGCGATTATATAGAGATAAATTTAGAACTAATAATTTTGGATAATAGGCAAATATTACGTTCTTTTGAGTCCTTAGAGCTAACATTTTAGTAAAAATTTATCAAAAGTGTTATAGCTGATTTTGAGGTAATTCAAATTTAGAGTTTTGTTTTTTCAACTGTGTTGAGTTATCATAGTATGGCCAAAATATCGCGACATTCAAAATCGGTAGATTTCTCTGGACTGTTAAATTATTGTAAATACGATAAATAAATGGACGAACAAAGGCCAGTTTGATATATTTCCATGAATAACTTTTGTTGACTCTTTTTACTACAAATTAGATAATTTCGTAATAAACTAAAAATAGATTTTTGACGAATCACATACTTCCCCTAAACTTTGTAAGTGGGAAATTGTTAAATGAATAATTTCAAGTAACAATTATAATTAATTCACTAATATTTCAAATAACAATTCACTATATTTAAGAATCCAATTGAAAATTTACTACATCAAGAAAAATAATACTTTCGAGAAAAATAGTATATAAAAAAATAATAATCTCTTTATTAAGTGAAGTATTAAAATATGAAATAAACGGCTTGAAAATGTTCAGTCAACCGAGTTATTTATCGGAACGCCTGGAGACTAAGAACAAAAAATAAGTGCATAATGCTTTTAGTTCATCTGGGAACTTTGAAGAAACTGGAAAGTGAAATATCCTCAAGGGATTCAACTTAGGTAGACGAAATACATTATTTAAAATTAATTTTATTTAAAGAAGTATCAATGGTGCTCCAGAGAATGAAATTGAAATTCTTCCCCTCTGTACAGTTGGAATTTAAGATGCAAACTTTTAAACCTCTATATTATAAATTTGTGAAGCCTTCACGTAAGGAAACTAATTTATGTTTAGATAAAATTGTAGTACTATTTGTTGAGATATGACTGTAATTTGTATCTCTTTACTAGTTTTTGATACGAGAGATATCCTTATTATGGCATGTTTTTTGGCAGTTATGAAAATAGTGATTGAAGATTAAAAATCAAACATAATAACATCACTCTATATATCTCTTTAATTTAAATAAAGGGTCAAACATGTTACTAATTTTGTCATAAATCCATAACTAAATCAACACAGGTTATTGTGGGATCATGGTACTTACCCATCTCCATTATAAAATACAATACTAGCTGATCCTCTAATAGTAAAAACCTAAAGTTGGTTTCTAGGGCATACTAGGAAATGTTAAATTGCATTGATCGAATATAAAGCAGGTGTTGGTGTAAAATAGTTTAAAATTCACAGGTTTTCTGAATCTTGTAATTGCTTATATCACTACTTTTTTATCGTCAGCTAAGCCCCAAAATGCGTTTGTAAATGTTTATATATAATGTAAATTCTGCACTCGCTTCGCTCGTGTGAATGTCTCGGCGCCAGCCTCTGCTCGTTACGCTCTCACATATAACTCGTCCCTAACGGATTTCGTAATACAAATATCGTATTGGGGGGGGGGAGGGTAGGGTTCAAAATTACATTTTGACAATATTTTGGATTAAAATCAAACACCCAATACCACAATTCAATAAAACGAGATTTATTTACATATGTATATTTCGGTAACATATTTACCATCCTCAGTGGTTGATTATTAGACAATCATTAATACTCAACAAGATTATAATCTATAAGTTCGCCATAGTGTGCTCAAAAGTGTAGTATTTAATAATTTGGGTATTTAATTTTGTAATTGTGAGATGTGCGGTTGGTACAATTACATGCAGATTTAAAATCTGCGAATTTTTTATCTAATTTAGTATCTTTATAGGTTGAATAATACACTATATATAAAAAAAACGGCTTAAAGTTGTCACCATTTTGACATTTTCAACTAGATCTTTCTAAATATCAATAAGCTGCTACTTGTACGTACCTTATTCCCATGACCAAATTTCATGTTTCTATACAAATTTTTGAAGCCTCTATGGTACTTACAATTACAATACAATAACGACTGACGGACAGCATGCCGAAAAATATTTGTTCAGTATCCTGAGGTTTTGATAGGTGCATATTAATAAAAAAATAGACATCGAATATTTTGGGGATTGCCAACTGTCAACATACTTTGTAAACTGGGTAAATAATAATATTATTCACAAATGCATAGATCGTGATATGTTGAAATACTACATTTAGTCCTTGGTCGTCCTTTAATTCAATAATTTCTTCTTTTATTTCATTTAATGAAATATTAATAAATGTTACTGGACAAATTAATTGTATATTCCTCAATCAAATGACAAGAAGAAAATCAGAAATAACAAATAAATGACAATTTTTAGACGTCCAGAGAAGGGTTTTTTATCAGCAACAGTTATTTTGCCACTCACCGGTGACATTTTCAAACTTGACACTACTAATATTAAAATATGGATTACACTAAACTTTACAATTACAACTAAATTATAAAACGTATAACAGAAACTCTCGTGATAAACAAAGGCCTGCTATAGGCGCCAAGGAGGTAAATAGTTAATTAATTTAAAAAACCATAAGCAAAAAGTGGAAATGATGATTTTATGTTTGAAAATCTGGAAACAAACAAAGTTGTTTTTTCTTGTTATAATGGTGATTTATTTTTTAAATACAGCTATTGGCGTTTTGTAACGGCTTATAGTTAGGAAATTATGCTATTCGTAGAATATGTTTGTGATTGAAGGATTAAAATTATATCAGTATAAAAATTCTGACTGTATAAATCAGGTTTGTTTTATAAATCTATAGATTATATTTAATATAAAATTATTGTTTTTTTTTTTTTTTTTTTTTTTTTTTTTGGTGCAATATGTTTTACGTATATTTCTCACACATCTAAAACAATATTATTTTCGCTTTCGTTTCGTATAAAATAGTTTAAATTTTATTCATTTTTAGTTAAATAAACTATTTATAAGGATTGTGTTAATAGGTTAAAAGTTGAAATTTTATTCTATAAAAAGAGTTTATTATCCTTCAAATTTGACTATATTCAGAATAGTAAAAATTAGGCTAAACTTAATTAGGCTGTATCTATAAAATATTTCACTGTAATAGGTCCAAATGATACTAAACGGTTTGTACTAGATTTAGATAAGTGCTAAAAGATCAACAGTTATGTAGTTCCATTTTATGTTGATTCGAATATCCAAAGTTTTTTTGATAGTTCCTCCTAATAAAAGTATTATTTTATCAGATATCAAATATCCTTTAGATCTATGAACTTCAGGTCAGTGCAGGTTAGCGTGACTGTCTACCTCCCCTTGTCTGCCTGTTTAATAATTATCGTGCTTCTAACCCAAAACAATTGTACAGATTATGATCAGACTTGACAAATAATTTCTAATTAACGTGTTTAAAGTCATTTGAAAACCAGGTAGTAGTTAATAGTATTTAAACTTCAATTATTTATGAAAACAATTAATTTATGTTTAAACATTAAATCACTACTGTTATCAGTCAATAAAATACCGATAATTTGTTCTATACACTGACAAATAATCGTCCACCTTCTAGCTCTTTTTATTCCTTATGGGAGGTTTATGTGCGAGGTTGCTTTGTGGAATTTACGAGGCAGAGGTTTTATGTTGGTGTATGGCTTTATACCATACCTATCACGAGTCGTTAACATTATATCACTCACTGGTACGGGATTCAACAACTAAAATTGAAGTCATCTATTCCTATCTCTAAAATTGTAAACTAAACCAAGAAAAAAATACATATAGTTATAGTTTGTAACTGGATTATTACTAGACATGTTTTAAAGTCATCCACTTTGTCTCAATTTGTTGGAGTGAGTAAGATTTTTTTTGTTGGTGCTTCCTAATAATCCAGTAATTCAAGCGAGCGTAATTTATAAAGAAGCGTGTACCCTTTGCGTTTCTTAAAAGAGCTCACTGAGTCTAAGATCTATAATCGAATTATATATTAATAGAAAATAGTAAAATTGTCGAAAAGAAATAGGTTAATTATTATTATATATAAAATATCTATTTGATTTGGAAACACGCACTCTCTTTTTATTAATAAACTACTTTCTGAAAACTATAATTAGTGAAATTTCTAATCTCAGCATAAAAAACTACCTTTGAAATATTTATTTATTAATTCAAAATATATCAATAATAGTTAACATCACCACGTTCACACAGCACGGCTTTTTTTCTAGCTAGTCTCATTCTCCAATTTGGAGCACATGCAAGAAATACAGCGATGACCCATGTGTAAAAAAAAACTGATTTCATTTGCTGTTGATAAATTTCAAATCATGGTTGTTTATCCTCTCCCCTTCCTTAGCAGCAACGATGTCGTTCACTCTTAAACTGGTGTTAATACCTCTTATCAAAAGCTCGGTGTCCAGTTTCTTCTCTCGCAACAAAACAAAAAGTATGAATTTTTCTTATACAATAATGTATTCGGCTTTGTGTATTCATTTTGTATTATGTTTAAGTCTTTTTGAAATTTAAGTTTTAAAAAAACCAAAAACTTCATAATCCTAAATTAAAAAAAAAAAAAAAAAAAAAAAATCTAGTGATTCTTCTTTCTCTGCCACGTATATATTTTAATGTACATTTTCACCTGATTAAATATTTATTTCTGGAGTCATTCTTATTTTCAACACTATGTATCCTATTATTTGTATTTACCTGCAGTTTCGTCAAGAAGTACGACATTTGAATGATGTATTATAATTTTGATTTAATTAAAATTTAAAGTGTAGGTCATAAGATAACTTAAGAATAATATGTATGAAACCTCAAAAACATTTGAGATCCCTTTTTACAAATTATTCTAGAGATCTAACTTTTCATTATTATCTAACTTATAGTTTCTTTTAAAATAAGAAATTGTTAGATCTTTTTTACCTTCTCTAGAAGAATAACTTATATTTTGTTTTATAGATATTAATATTATGTTCAAAGTTAAATCACTATATAATTTTACTTAGCAGCTCTTTGTTTTTGGTTATATATTTTTCCTGTTTTTGAAAGGAGAACAACCTCTCGGTCGTCGTACGTAAGGACCCCTGGTCCTTGAATTCTCTTATAGTGTCAGTGTCAGAAGAGAAGAGAAGAGGTGGTTAAGGATAAACCTAATAGAGAAGATGAAAGAGATGAAACTAACCTAAAACTATGAAAAATAGGTGTAGCTCCAGCTAAACACCTACGGGATTGCTACGTCCGTACTCAATATAGTGAGTCCCTGAGGGCCGGATTTGTTAATGAAGCGTTAAAGAAGTTTCCACAACTGATTTTGTCACTTAGTAATTACAACACCTACTTGAAGACTCAAAATAAAGCATACGTCGACTTCTGTAGTTCAAAGTCGACAATAACTAGAAATGGAATAAAAACTATTTCTGATGTCACATATCACTACATACACAAGTCTCTTACTCAAGTTTTACTTATTGCCACTAGAAATGATTGGGTTAGGTCTATTTTGGAATATTTCAACTCACAAAGATAATTTTGAAAAAAAAGTAGTAACAAATTTTAGTACTGATTAATGCGACCTTCAATTTAACAAATATTGTTTAAACCTTCCGTGTTATTTTAACATTGCAGGATACAAACTATCAGATTTCTGTACGGGGACGAATGATATGTAAGGATGTTATAGTGTAATAAAATATAACATATATAAATTATTTCCTTTAACTGTGCTGATTGCATTACGAACCTCTCTGAATATGTTTCGAAGTTTTAACGAGCACATTCCCAATCTTACTTTCCTATTTATCAAAGAATCAGTCTATTTAGTTAAACAGAATACAAATGGGGACAAAATGCAACCAATAATTTTCTCATTTGTTGTTGATTCGCTCGTTTCTTTTATTGTAAAGGCAACACAAGTGTGCTTGGCATTATGGAGCATAAAAGAAATTCCCTCAGTTTGTTATCTTCGTCAAAGGCAACTGGGCAGGGAGCGTCCATGCAGAAAACCCTTTATTCTGGCTTCCTTCAACAGCGTAATCAGGTTAAATTGTAGCTGCCCCGACTTACATACAATGTTTTATTCATGGAATCTCAGGCGAAGAACTTGAAGGCAAATTTGTATTTATAAGAATTTATTTAGTCACTGTGAATTCGTCGTAGTGGAAATATTTACCTGCCAAAGTTCATTCATTGGCAGAACGTTGTTTAATTATATTGTTTTATGATTCATTAGAGAATTTACAATGGAAAATATATTGAGAAATTGTGATACCCCATACAATAAGACAGATCATACATTAGAATATGGTTTTATTTTTATTTATTTATAGCAAATTTTATGTTTATATATTTATATTTTATGTATTTGTATTTAAGTATTTAAATATACATTTTTACAATTGTTTTTGTATTTATTCATTGGGGAGTAATTGCTTAACGATCATGGTAAATTTCTTAATATACTAGATCCAGTACTAACTCGAAATAATACTATTATTAAATGTTATTAGCTGCTATGAAAAAAACATTGCACTAATTCTCTATCGTGCCTGTTTACCAAACTAAATATTAAAAACAAATGTTTTGACATGTAATAAATTCAATATACTTGTAATAAATGAGGATTGGGGGGGGGGAAGAACTTTCTTCGTATATTTTTTACGGGAAATATGTTGAAATAGAATGGTTCACCTTTATAGACTATTCGTGAATTATTTAATGAGTAATATTTTCAATTAAAACATGGGGCAAGAGAAAATTGGAAAGATCGAGTACAAGAAGTTGAAGCTGGAACAGGAAAAATCCCTGAACCTAGAATGATTAAAAAAGTCGACAATTTTTTAACAAAAAATTCATATCAAAATACAGGTTGAACTCGCTATACTTTCAAGTCATAAATAATAGGTTAGCAAATTTCAAGGTTTTATATATTAAAGAAATTATAATACCCTATTTGGATAATATTAAAATTTGATTCTATAGCACTTCTCACTTCAATGTTTTAACATTTTCTAAAAGGTTGAGAAAATTATAACCTAGATATTAAACTAAAACCATATACAAAATTTCATCAAAATGAACTGAGAGATTCTCGAGATAAATGTGCAAGAAAATTTAGTAAGCATATATACAGAAAAAAAATAAAGATAAAATAAAAATCTACTTTAAATTACAAGAGAGATGTAAAATGTAAATATTGAAATTTCAAAAAATGAAATTGTGTTTTAAAGAAATAATTTTATATGTCTACATTGTAAAAAAAATATACACATTTTCTTCCAGTTTGTGGATTTTTCAGATAAAAAAAAAATTTAGTTGTTTTTCTATAGGATATTGAATATTTTTCTTCTCAAAAGGTTGGTATTTATTTGCTGATATTTAGAAATTATGGTATCAGAATTGGAATATACAACTAATTAAACATATAGAAATTTGACCAATATAGGAAGTGTATTACTTATGTTGTACAACAATGACAAACTTGTTCACACAGCCATAAAATCAAATAAAACTACTCGTTACCAAAAAATACCAGTTCGATAGTTGTCAGGAAAAACGTAAAAATGAATCATGGAAGTAGTCTTTTAAATCCCCTAAACTTGCTTCCAAAGTGTAATAAATTGTATTTGATTAATATACAGCTTTTAATGTCATAAGTTATTCCACAAATTATTCCTGAACCGTAATATCTTATCTAATTGATACTCTATAACTTTGTCTATACCTATACATATTAAAAAAATAAATTTATTAAATAACTGGAAGAGCGTTAAAATTTAAAAAAACCAACTGTATATATGATTTCTAAGAATATTCTATTTAATAGATCCGGTTTGTTATGTTCTGAAACACAAAACTCAGTAGTACAATAATGGTAAGTCATCAGTGTTACAATTAAGATTTATGATTTTAATTTTATAATAATTTATTGCGCAGTGCAAATGTTTGAACGTATACTATTGTATTTTATCTCTTAGACATATGAAAGTATATAGTCTACCTACATATTGCATTTACTACCTGACGTAAACAGTCAACGTATCTCTGTGAAATGAACAGAGCAATGCTTTTATAGCGCCAGTGTGCGGCGTTTATTACAGCTATAAATAAACTAACTAGTAAAGTATTACGGGAGTCCTCCGTCAAATTCTTTGGTTTTGCAGGTTTATATTCTTCATCTGTAGGTCTTAGAAAACGCGATTCTTCTCAAGTAATGTGAAATATTTTTTTAGTATTTATATATGATTATTAGAATACCGTATATCGAATTTTAATTGACCATGTTCTACACATACAGATTGGAAAATAGGATATGAAAACATTGACATGATGGATTAGTTATCTATCTTTTATTTTGTTAGGTTTTAAAAAGTTAACGATTTTTAGAAAGCGAGAAGATGGGTAAATACAAACATTTAAGTGACCACACCAACCTCGTGATACCTCTTTTTTGTTTTTTTCTATAAAGAAGATAAGAAATTACGATATTCATCGAAAACACAGCACCATCTAAACCATAATAAAACACAGCGTATAACCCCCTTTAGCCAACAACTTACAAAATAACCAACAAATTAGACAAATAGCAAACACAATAACATACATATTTTAACTTCACAGACGAATATTATGGATCCAACAACCTGGAAAGTAGTAAAATGAACCTTTTTTTCACTTTTGTATTAAATATTTAAAGTGAGTCAGTGTGTGTGTGTGTGTGTGTGTGTGTGTGTGTGTTTTGCATAAAGCAATGACAAAATTCTGAATTTTCATTTACAATCACACTTTATAGACTTAGGTTATTAACAAATTGTGCATTCCTTACTCAATTAGTCTAGTTTCATACAGTGTTATTCCAATCAAACTTTTGAATGGTTATACGAAATAACAGAGGGAGAGACTAAAGTACAGATTTTATAAAATGAAGATTAAAAATAACCGCATTCTTTATTTTTATTAGGAGAAAATAATCCTTTAATTTCAAACCGTTCACAAACTACAATGGGTAGGAAATTATTGAAATAGTACATAAAATAACATTTAGAATTGAATCTTCAAAATATTAGGTATGTTATGACTTGGCGTAGTATATAATTATCGACAAACCAACAAATAATTAATGTCAGAAGTATAACTTAGGTAGCCTACAGCATTAAGTTACGTCGAGAATTGAGGTTCAGAACCCAACCAAGAAAAAGACAAATTCTCTATAAACTCCATTCACAATGATCAGTCGATTGAAAAAACTTACGATCACTTATTTAATGAATTAAATATGTAGCAAAAAATCTGACTGGCATATTATAACATTCAAAATGGCGCAGTCGCGGCAATGTATCGTCGTTGCTGAGAGGCAAGTGTATAGGAGATCAAATGTTATAATATTGATATAGACACGACTCGTTCATGTCCGTCAGTCATAATGAAGACAGTGTAGCATAGTATTATATCTGTTCGTTGTTATTATGAAACGAAGTCTGTGATAGAAGTACAGCGTTTCTTTAGACGTCATTTCAATGTAGGTCGACATGGTCGAATACCATCACGGACTGTGATATTGGATTGGGTTATTAAGTTTGATGAAATTGATTGTTTATTAGACTTGAAGCATGGACCTCCACGAACAGTAGAGACGACTGTGCGCTTGAAGGGTAGGCTATACGCGAAGCTTTTGAAAGCAGCTCTTGATGCTCAGCACGTCAATATTCTCACATTTAGGTGTAAATCTAAAAAGTATAGTCCTAATTCTAAAAGATATTAAGTTTCATCTATACAAGTTGCTCAAAAAAAAGTTTCCAGCAAAAAAGAACAACAACCCACAACGTACAAAACAGTATGACCGTTGTTCGGAGATTGTTCGTTATGGTTATTATCTTTCTGTTCGGGTACATCTCATGACCTACTCGGTCACCTTAATATCTTATTGTGAGGATATTTACAGCGTATCCCTAGGGAACGAAGGTGTATTTCGGAGACGTTTTATGACAACCCATGATCTCAAACAAATAATTATTGATGAAGTTACACCTGCTGATGAAGATCTACGAAGCCGTGCGTACGACAATTTTAGGTAACGCTTGCAAGAATGTTTATAATCCATTTTAATGGGAGTCTTCTCTCCGAAGTGATATTCAAAAATAATTTTGTAAATATCGGATAATTGTCTATATGGCATGTTTCAATTATTTTAAAAGTGTTTTGTTCATATTTTTCGTACCTGAATTCAATTTTTTTAATGCCTTTAGAAACGCGCCAGTCCGCTCGGCGCCATCCTGTAGCGTGTATATATATATATATATATATATATATATATAATTAATTTTAAAATATCAACAGTTTGAAAATTTTGAAGCCGAATATATTGAAGACGGTTTTTAATTTATTAGTTTTGAAACATGATAATTATGATTGTTTTATATAGTGTGTACATTTTTATAGTACGTTTTCAGAGATATTATTATAAAATGTTTTTAATAAAATATGATAGGAAATTTAAAACAATATAATTAATTTTAAGACAACTGCATCTATTATCCATTTCACTAATAGTAGAGAGTGTTTATTTAATACAGTAAGGATCTGCCTCAAGCATCATTACCTAACCTAATTACATCTGTACAAAGCATATAAAATTGTTTTTATTCTTAAATAATTAAAAATTGTGCAACGAAACAATCCGGAAACCTACCATTTTAAATGTGAACATAAGTCTGTTTGCGACCCTAATTTTTCCTTCTCTAATATACATAGTATAGGTAAAGTTATGTGATGGGTCTAAAAAACAATGTCGAGTGTTTCAGGGAATATATCCGTTTCGAGGGCCCTTGATTTCAAGAAGTGGTTTTGGAAATGAAGTCTGTCGTATATTTAATGCGGTACAGCCCAAATGGCGGGACTTTAATCAAAGTTAATATACGGGCATATCTCGTTATTTTATTAAATCTTTCATAACTGAAAATTTAGAAGTAAGCTTCTTTAACAAAAACACAAATTACTAATTAAAATCGGCACCAACTATTTAGTAAAAATTTAGTTCAAGTCTGTTGGAAACGAATAATTGTACATAGGGTGGTAATAAAATATGCAACCAAATCTCCAAATCGACTGTACTGAGTTCGTTCATATTTTAGTGGAATGTTAAGATTAATAACCATAAACCGTGTGTAAAACATTAAGGATTAGGAATAAATAAAAATGTACCTTTACGTTCTTTATTAAAACTCGATTTTTATAAAGTATGTTGTGTATGTGTTATGACACAATTTTTTGTTTAAAACAGCGTAAGTGGTTCGTCTTAATTTTTGAGAGATAACTACCGAACTTACGTTTTTGTTGACGAATAGTTTTGTGTGGTTTTGGAAACGAGTGAGTTACAATGTTTGTACAATGCTTTTGCACAGTTTATTAACTATCACACGTAATGGTAAATACCCGGTTTTATTTGTACAGTCAATACAATGTATACATTTATAACTAAAAGTAAAACATTAATACATGAAAGAGTAAAATACGTAGTTAAAATTTTTGGCATTTTTCAAATTTAATTATTGTAAGTATCGCTTATATATATATATATATATATATATATATATATATATATATATATATATATATATATATATATATAGTTGCATAATAAGTTTTACAAACAACATATTACATATAAGAGCAATAAGTAACAAATAATGGAACTGTGATTGTTGCTATTGTTTCTAGGTGTGGCGTTCCAGCCTGAATTTTCGGAACCACTTTCCAACCTGACTGTCCCTGTAGGGAGAGATGCTACATTCAAATGTATGGTTCAACATCTAGGAGGATACAGAGTAAGTTTTTTTATTTAAATTTATAACAAAATAATAAAATGCATTTTATATTGTCATTTTAAAAATGTGAACGTAGATTTTGGACTTTAGGTTTAGATTTTTGTATTGTCATGGGTTGAGGAATACCGAAATTATATGGCACATAAACTTTGTGTGTTACTCTTATTTATGTAATTTTGATTATCAAATTTTGATAGAAAATATTTTCACCATATTTAAACTATGTTCCTAATATTATGTCTACGTAATTCACAAATTTCGATATCCAAATAACAATAGCTTGCTTCCAAGCTTTGAAGAAATAATCGCTCAAAACTTCAAAATAAATTGTATTAAATCATAACCTAACCTAACCTAAACTTCATTATTTCACCCTAAACATATTTCATTGTCTGAATAATAGTAAAAAAATAAATTTAGAATTTTTTTTTCCAAATAACCTATGCGTAGATTAAACCAAATGTTGGTAAACTAAAGTGACACTTAACTTTTTGCTGATAAATTCGTTCATTGTTCACGATTTAAAAGAAAAGTTGATTTTAGTTTATATTTGTCCCCAACGTCTTTCTAGAATATAAAAGCAATATATAAAAAAAAATCAATGTCTATTCAAATTTGTATAAAACATGAAGTTTTTATAGCCCAAAACAAAATTAATACTTAGTTAGAAAATTAGTGAAATATACGCAAACATTATCTGTTTCATTAAAAATTATCAAATTTCAACAACTTTTCTTCCCCTTTTTTTGCAGTTTTAAAATATGTGACCTTTTGGAAAGGTGTCAAAGCGCCACTTTCAAATAATGCAACGTATACTGAAAGTAAAATGAATATATTTTTTATATCCATAGCCTTTAGTGTATCGTAGTGAGTGCGTGAGAAAATTTAGTGTAATGTTTTTACTTTGTGTATGTAACTTATAAAAAAAATAAATAGTGAGAGAATAAGAAAACTATATTTGCACAATTTAAAATCTTTTATATGTTGTTTCCAGGAAACTCTCTTAACTGTATACAAGTGGAAACTAAATAATCGTAAATACTTTTTTTAATAAACATATATATGTTATTAAATGTTAGAAATGTAAATAATGGAAAAGTAAAAATTATAATAAAGAGAGGCATAATTATTTACCTATGTTTCCTACAATTTCTAGAAGTTATTTTTACTAAACAAGACTTTTGGAGTTGAAAATATTCTCCAATTTTATTGCAATAATGAGCCAATAATGTTCATATCTCAAACTTTTATTTATTTGTGTGATTGTAAATAAGTACAATTGTCGAGAAAATAAAAAGAAACTGCGAAGTTGTTTAATTCATATTTTTTTTACTACCCTAACTACTCAAAACTCTCCAAAATTTTGTTGTAATATGTATTTTATAACATTAGTTTACCAAAACTAAATATCAGGTTTCAAAATGTTTACCTATAAAATAGATATATAAAGAAAACAACATTTATGAAGTGTATTGTATTAAGTACTGTTATAAGACTAACAATATATTGTAATTATGAGATGGTGTAGAAGGAGAAATGTAGGATGGCGTATACGGAAGGTGTTCCCGATTGCCTTTCTTTCTGAGTGGGGAAGAATTATTATTGCTGCTTGCTACTCGACATTCTACTGACCTAATTTATTGTATGACTGTTTATTATTATTAATATTATTGATGTATTATTTATTTTAATACATTCGTTAAACTTGCAATTATGGCTGCAGATTTAACCAATGTATATTGTAACAAACTAATTACCCCATTTCCATATTACGGAGCAACGCTCACATCAAGTGAACATCAAATACAAATACAGTGAACAAATACAATTTTATAATACTATGTTAATTTACAAAGATCATTTAAAATCATAAATAATGCTGTCGGTCGTGTAGAATAGTCGAGGACTGGGAATATCAAATCATAATACAAACATGGTTTTGAATGATATGATATATAATATGGTTTACGGTTCAATATAATATGTATATATGTTTAATAGCAGCAATTCTTTCACGTAATGATCGTGTTACACTTGAAAATAAAAACAAACAAAAAACAGACTTTAATAAATAAACTTATTATTTTTACATTATTACAATAAAAAAATATTATAATTTTATCATTATTATTTTAAAATTGACAAGCGATATGATAATTATAAAATGAAATGTTTAGTAAGAGCGCCTCGTATTATCTATTAGGATAACGAAAGGCGTCATTGACGAATTACTAGCATCCCACAACATAAAGACTAGTTATGAACCCAACGATTGATTATAGAGTAACATCTACATACGCTAATATTGATGTGGTTTTCCGTCTTTATCACAACTCTCAGTAAATTATAGATTGGTAATGACGTCGGGGTCTATATTAAAAAGTTATTTTTGTTGCACAAGATTAAAAAATAGTAATAACTATTTTGATTACTTATGTCGTTAAATAGTAATTGTTCAATAATAAATATAAATTGTGTAATGTGTCATTAATAAGTCAGTATTAGAGTAACTGGAAGCCTAATAAAACTGTATTATTCTAAAAAACTATTAAGTGTTTGGCAATTATTATTCTATAACTAATCACAAATAGTTATATTTATTATTATATACGATTAATGTATTTTTGAAATCTACATAGAGTTTATTTTGTCACTTACACATAGTTTAGAGATAGTAAGTATCGGGTCTAAAAATCGAAGTTGAGTTTTTGAAGATATATTTCTTTGTGGTGCTTTATATCTAAAATAGTGGTTTTAGGAATTATGTCTGTCTGCCTGGTGTCTGTCGTATGCGTAGTACTCTAGCGCCCAAACACTTAGACAGATTGTAATCAAACGTGGTATATGAGCATATGTCGAAACATTTTAAAATTCTTAACAATATGTAACACATGTATAGCTCTCAAAAAAATACGAATTTTTCAAAAGACTAAAATAAAACAAAAATATATAAAACTAAAAATGATAACTTTACTTTTGTGTTTTTATTTTTAAATTAAGAAACAAAATGGGACTCTGCCGATTAATTAATAAGTTGTTTATTGAAATATTATATTTTTACTAAAATTCAATTTCTCAGTTCTCCGAAGAGTTACAATGAGGAAGGCACATCTGGCTGATGAAAACAAAGCCTCGGAATTACAAGGTTTTGACAGCAACTGAAATTACTTTCAAGCAAATAAATCTCTACCTTAAACATTTTTCTTTATAGAATCAGATTGTTATTTACTGAAATATATGACGTCTTGATTAATGCGATCTGATTTAAGTTTAACTGGTGTCATAACAATGCTTTCGGAATTTCGTATTAGTAGATTTGAATTTTTTAGGCAAAACGACGAATTTTTTTATATAAAAAAAGTATATATATATATATATATATATATATATAATTTTCCTGAAGCTCCTACACAACTAATAAGTCTAGAGACAAGTTATAATGTGAAATCGACTTTATTTACGACCCTATATAATTCAAATTTGGTTTTTAATTTATAAAGGCTTAGTTAATCAAACATAGTTTTATTGTAATTTGATATGAGATTTTTAAATCATTTCTACTTTTTCCACTTCAGAAATGACATTTTGTTCCTGGTAAAATGTTGTCCTGAATACACAACAACAACATTTCAGTAGTTCTGTGAGGTCAGGTTCGTTCTGTTCTACTATATTAATAGAAAATTGTTTACTAGTGGCGGTCCTCTTCATGAACAGACCTCTTGTTTTCTGTAAGATTCTGGGTCAAAAATATACTTAACTACTAAATAATATATTAACCTTAGGTTCTAAAAATTCTTCTCACATATTGGATTTACGTTCCATAAGAATAATTTTAAGTTTTAAGCAATATAAAATATTTATGTTAATTTCACAAATAGAATATTCGTAGGTCATTTAGAAATTAGTTTGAAAATGTTTCCTTGTTAAAAAGATTATGTAAATGTTTACTTACTCACTTTATTTTGTTCTTTGTTGTTTATTTGCGAAAAAGACTTTTCGATACCGTAGCTTTATAAATAAAGAAAAATGTATAATATAAAGACTTTTAGTTAGAATGCTCAATAGTATCACGGTGGTAAGAGAACAAAAGTGATCAAGAGAGACCCGATCGGAAAGCAAATAAGAAAGTGGTTTAATACTACATGAATTCTTATAGATTGCCATGCCCTTACTCTACTACGTGAGCCCCTGGGGGTTAAAAGGTCGTGTGCGAAATTAACAGTACAAAAACATTAAATATCTATCTCACCCAACGAAACCAATCAATAACGAACTAAATTCGTCTCTATCACTTGCAAAAAGTTTCTATACTTGGAAAAATTAAAAAAAAAGGTGCCTTGTATTTCTTATGGGAGAAAATTTAGCATAGAAGGTTCCACTTTGTTTCCTTACCAATAGAGTATAAGAATGGCGTGCTTGTGCTATTAACTTGTTATAAGTTGTTGTGTTAATTTAAAACGATTTTTTTTATTAGCGGTCATGGTTTATTTTCTTTTTCTTACAAATTATTCTAGACCAGATATTTTCTATTACTTTCCGTTTAATACTCTCACTTGGATAATTATCTTCAAATTTCAACAAGACTCGATCGAAACCTATTGAGTTAATTATCTATTTAATGACAAGTTTGCTTGTTGTCCATTGTGTAGTCTAGGCATGTGTGTGGTAGGTGTATCTAATCACGTTTATATTTAGTCTTAGATTTGACTGCTAAAGCGTAGTTTTAGTCTTGAGTTAGTTGTTTTCTTAGATTTAGTTTTAGTGCCCTGTTACTTTACATCTTTAGATCTTTTACGGTCTAGTTTTACACTTGATAACAAGAGTTCATTTATACTCTCAAAAAGTCTTGATTAATTTATATATATACACAAAGTATGGTAAATACCTGATGAAATTATATTTATAATTTAATGACATTTCCATGATCATTATTTTTAGTATTGTCCGATAACTGAGGAACATCTTTCATTGATGAGACCGAGACCTTTTGTTTAGGCGAGTTGAAACCACGATTTAACCAAATTTAATAAAATATTTAAAGCATATTTAATTCCAATTTTAAATTTCATCTTAAGGTAGCTAAACCCCTAGTTTTGGGTTATCTAAAAGATATTGGATTTACTCTTTAAGATGTGGCCAAAATATATTGACACAACAAATGTGTGTAGAACACTGAAAAGACGTTATCGTTTCGAAAACCACTTCTTTAGGAACTCAAAACGGAATTAACACGGGAAACTCGACTTCGGTTTTTGACTCTTCACATAACCTTCTCTATACTAAATATATCTGAGAAAGTAAACGGGTTAAAACTTTGAGGAAAACTTCTTCAAAAGACCCTTCCTGGTCGTTTTAAGCTGAACACTACTTACAAAGACTTTAAGCAGTAATAAAAAAATGACTATACAAAATAGTTGTCATAAAAAGAATGTACTATTATCAAACTACGCGAATATTACCTTTCATTATGAAATAAATCAAATTGTGGTTTATGTGGTATGGGCTATTTCTATTGTTTTGCTGTACACTAGGCTGTGATGGATCTGTGATCAGTAGACTTTACTCTCTGGTTGTTTTAATATATTCAATATATTACTGAAACTCAATGTGGCTACTGTGAAATTAATACTATTTGTAGAAAAATAATAAACAGAAAATGATAACACAGGCTACTGTATGTACACTTGATCAAAACACCCCACAGGAAGAAATAATACAATTTAAATGCTTTAAAAGTGACTTGGTTATTGTATGTGACTTATATACACTGGGATCACAGTGATAATTTTAAAATCCTCGCCAAAATCCTCGCGATCATCCTTGTCTTAAAAACATTTTTAAACTACAAAAAGTTTATACATTTTTATGTATTTATTTTATATTTTGTTTACCGCACCGCTATATTTATCCTAAATGTGGGACAATACAAAGAACATAAATGCAATGTTTGAAATAAATACGACATATCGTCTTGACTTTGTACACTGGTCTTGTCTTTGTACTTACTACAGGCAGACACTCAAATGAAATTATAAGGCTGCTTGGTTTTTACCTACGGACATTAATGAAGATAAATCAATAAATATTTTTTCAATCTTTTAACAGCTATTGAATTGTTTGCATCACATCTCACAAAAACTTCTTTTAAAACTTGTAAGCTACGCATTCTTCATTGTGTAGTGAAATTAAATTTTATTCTCCTTACAAAAAACATCAATATATGATTTCACTGCATTTACTTTCAAATTAAAATAATTCTTTTTTTATTTTAGATTTGTAATGTACGCCGAGTTTTGTTAGAGGCGGAGGACATGATACTTAACATTTTTAATTTGGCCAACATGTTAATATTTTCGTCAAATAAACAATTCGTAATCAGAATAACTTCTAGTTTTTACTTGATACCCAACACATTTTAATAATAATTTTCAAATAATTAACGCCATAGTTTTTTCCCCTACAGTCATTTTTTGTTTATGTGTGACAATACAAAGGATATTAAATACAAAGATAGAAATATATAGGATTTATCGTGAAACAAGAGCGTGAAATTATAAGGGTCCTTGGTATTACCAACTGATTCTTTAAAAAACGTTATAATAATACAATTTCTATAGTAGTCTGTATACCACTAAATTAAAAATTAAAATGTATTTATTTTACAATAAATTTAAATGACACAAATATGAATATCTCGTCTTGATCAACGTCGATTATACCAAAGGTCTAAAACGAAAAAAGTCAAAAACCGGTTTTAATTCTCCCAACTTGGTACAACTATTCTTTAAAAGTTGTTTTTTTATTATACAAGAATATATTACGATAAAATCTAACAATTTATTAATTTGTGTTACTCACACAAGATAGATAAATTGGATTGGTTTTAAAAACACTTAAACGAATTACTAATAAAGCTAATGATTTAGTTACTAATTTAAATCAGTGATAATTTTGATGACTAATCAGTCGAAATTAACGATGTGTTAAAACATAAACGAAATGTTTGTTAATGCTACGTCAGGTAGATTTAAACAGATATTGGATAAAATAGCTCTATTGCTATTCAATGGGAACTGTATGTTTTAGGTTGGATGGGTGAAAGCAGACACCAAAGCAATACAAGCAATACATGATCACGTTATCACACACAATCCTAGAGTATCAGTTTCACATAATGACCACTCTACATGGAATCTACATGTACGCTACGTGCAAGAAGAGGACAGAGGGTATTATATGTGCCAAATAAATACAGATCCAATGAAAAGTCAGGTAAATTTTACATTATCATGTGACTTTTAAGTACCCTTTCTTTATATCAAACATTTTAATTTGATAATTATAAACCTTTTATTGTGTATCCAAAAACATTTACTTTTGAAACGTTTTTAAATATTGTCAGTTCCCCTCCTTTCTATTTGAAGGGTTATTTAATTTTCAATTAAACAATTTTAAATTCATAGCTGATCATGTAACACTTTATTTAAGACTAAAATTTTCTTATACAACAATGAAACTATCGTAAGTAAAATATATTTCTATTTGTTAATATGATGGCGGTTATTTGGTTATTTTATGCGATATGTGGTTTAGGATTGGTTTTGATGATGTACTACTTCCTACTACTAAAACCATCTAATTCGAACTACTATGAAAATATTTTTTTAGTTTTTAAATTGAACATCTTGTATTTTTAGTTAAAAATGTGATAAATTAATAAAAACATAAGGAATTTCTTTTAATGAAAAAAAAAAAAAAAAATAGGACATCACCTCCTCATAAATAGACGGAAGAACAAGAATGAATATACCAGCCCTTGATTTCTATAGTAGTGTTAGGGTTGGAGGGAGAACAAGAGTTGTCACCCTCTCTTGAGTGTGTCAAGAGAGTTCTGATAAGCAAGATGTTAAAAAGGAATTTAAACTACATGACTATAAGGGTAAACTAATATTTCATTTTCTTTATCTGGTGCCTACCTACAAACACCGTGATAACAACCAAGTCTGTTATTAATTGTCAGTCCTGAAATCCTTATGTTATTACAATATTGTAAATCGTCATCTTCACTTTTACTTTTGTAAACTATGATTAACTATTTTAAAGGGAATATGAAAGAGAGAGGGATATAACCCAAGATTAGAATAAAAGGTGTAGATCCATCCACAGTCCTAAGGATCGCGAAGCCTGTATTCACTAAAGGGCATTAGGTTTTACCTATCAGTGCATAAGATATATTTTGACAATAAGGAAAACAAGGAATCCCATGACCACAAAAACAAGAAACAAAACTAAGACTATGAAACAAGACAAGAAACAAAACTAAGACTATACCCTTATGTCCATTTGTTTTATTTTTTGTTTTTTTTAGGTTCGGATAATCCTTGTCTTTCATATTGTGAATAACACCATATTGTTCCTTGGATATAATATTACAACCATCTTTACATAATCTTTTGGTTCAAACTCTTAATCAATTCGATTTAATATTTTGTCATTTTTAGGGACACTCACCCACTATCGAACTAACAAATTGAATATCGTTCTAGTTATTGAGATTATGAGTTACGTAAATTTTATAGACAGAGAAATAAAAACATTGTTTAAGGTTTCGTAAGAATTAACAGAGCCATTGAAATCAGGATATTAGAATTTTTGCACAACATTATCCTACACAAATAAATATTCCACAAAATTGTCATTAGTTCTTATTTTGGTTTTACGGTTTTTCAATGTCCACAAAACTCAACATTGAAAGTTTCATATTTTTCTGTAAAATCAGATGTGGTTAGTGGAAATGTGTGTTACTAAATGTTTGAAATGTTATATTTGTTAAATTGTTATATAAACGTGTTACTAAAACATTGTAGAATAAATGTATTTTTATAATAAAAACACTAATAATAAACCACTGCTACAACACCGAAGGGCCGACGGCTTTCAGTCTTGTAATGTGTGATCAGTACATCGAGTTCCCTTGGTTGTATTCTACTATTCATAACCTTCTTATACAAATCGCAGCTCCCCATTCCCCCCCCCCACGATTCTACGTTAATTCACTGTCATTTTGAGCTCCAACAGAACTTATTTCGGGGACCAATATTACTATTTTAAAACAAAATATCAAAACGATATGTAAAAATTACTTAAATATAGTAGTCCTAAAATATATATACAACAAATGTAAGGATAAAATCTTCTACATAAATATAAACGCAGTATATATATATATATATATATATTTATATATTTATATATTTATATATATTGTACTGGCTCTCTCACAAACTCGTACTCAAAACTTTACACAGATCCAAATTTCACAGTGTTCAGAAACTATTTATGTTTGAAAAATTTAATATCTATGATTCCAAGAAATAAAAATGTACTGTCCTCACCGAATATTGAATTAAAATATAATCGAATATCTCAAAATCGGTTAAAAGAATTTTCATTAAAAACTTTGTTGAAGTGAGTAAAGCATTTATCTAAAAAATGTGCCAAGCTTAATAAAAAAAGCAAAAAATAAGAAATAAAAGAACAAGACAAGTGAGTCTATTTGGAGGGAAAGCAGAATAACCCAAACAGGCTCTTATGCTTTTTTTTCTTTTTTCGTTTTACCATTTAAACATTACATGACCATTTAGAACAATGCTTAATAATAATATATATTATTTTAAAATCTACAAGAAACCTTTCTTGAAAAATACACACTAGGTTTACTCATTGAAATAAACATTGGGTTCATTTTCGCTCAATTTGATCAAGGTTGCCAGAGTTGACTTTTGACAAATTCTTTCAATTTAAAAAAAAACGTTTCAATAAAAACCTGAAATATGGACAAATTATGTTTTTATACCAAATCTGTTCAAATATATATTAGTTTAGACTATATCGCAAAGGCAGTCAAACATTATTTCAAAAATATCCTTTTTAAACTCTGAAAATATATTTTTTCCCAAAAACCTAACTTATATTTGTTGAGACATCGTATAGATGTTGTATATCATGTATATATGAGAATATAATAAAACATTGGTAAAATTTCAAAAAAAAATATATTCCTTTGGAACAACCTACATGTCAAACACTTTGTCACAGATGATTTGCCAAAATACATCGACATGTTGAAACGTCTTGATCAGATGTTTGAGACACGATATGGGTTCACTGGATCGTATACACTTCTATCTGTTCCGTTCTTTTATAAAAGTTCTGCCTCCTTCAATGGAAGACAAATGTTGACATGTGTCTGGTACAGACATAAAGGCAATCTTTCAGGATGTGAGATATATTTTGTAATTATTTTATGAGTTGCGCCACTCGATTCGTCTACGGGTTATAAATAGAATTCAGATTATATATATACGTAAACTAGAAAGTTATATTATAGGTAAACTAAATAGATTTTAAAAGTCTTTTAACTTTTCCTAAATCCAATAAAATAATTTTGATTTTAAATTTTGTGTGACGTCTGTGAATTTCTTGACATTTAACTGGTCGGAAGATTTTGATTAGATTAGGTTTCTGGACATATTTTGGCTATATTAATTTAAGCTTATTTTTATAATTTAAAATTAAATTGATATATGTAAAATATCAATACAATAGACTTAAATTTTCTAAAAATTATCTCTAACTATTTTAATAGACAGGAGCCCCAAGGTCTCTGGTTTTTATCGAACAAAAAACAGCTAGTACAGAATTTCAAATTAAGAAAGTTAAAATTGTAAAACAGAAATATAGGTAGATCTGGATTGATCAATGGAGAGACGGAACAATACTCCCTCTAATAGACCTTTTATGGAATAGTACCAAAAGCTATTGGTACAAGCTATTGTATGGAAAAATATTTCTCAAATTTTTCGCAAGCAATTAGTGATCAAATTAACCCAATGAAGCTCAAAAATAAATTTATTATTTTTTAATAATAATCATAAACCGAATTCTTTCGGAAACTTTAAATTTTATAAACATTTAATTTAAAACATTAGTTAAAAATTGGACATATTAGATTATCTACCATTTCTTGCTTATTACAACTATTTTAATTGAAGCATATTTTTTAAAATGAGATTTATTACTTTTTTTATAATTTCGATTTTTAAGTTACATTAAAAAAAATCGTTGCATAGTAAAATCCGTTTAAAAAAAATTAAAAAATATATATTTACTAATAATTTCATATTTTTGTCTTATAACAGGTACCCCACAATGATTCAATATTCAAAAATTAAAGAAAAACGTCTAGTGATATTGCTAAAACACCAACGGATCAAACTTAATCTAAATCAGCTCACTCGTTGTCTATGGTCACGGACAGAGGACAGGCATAATAACAATAGTAGTAACATTGTTAATACATGTAACGTGTATAACTAAAGCAGTTAAACGTGTATTCCAGCGGTAAAACGTGTATTCCAGCGGTAAAACGTGTGTTACAGCGGTAAAACGTGTATTCCAGCGGCAAAACCTGTATTCCAGCGGTAAAACGTGTGTTACAGCGGTAAAACGTGTATTCCAGCGGCAAAACCTGTATTCCAGCGGTAAAACTAAAGATATTGGATTAAAATGTAATTGTCAGAATTTTGGTCAAATTGTGTCAGGTTTGGGTAACAATAGCGATTGTTAAGAATTAACCTGAATACCAAGTAACCTGTATTACTTCACTTTTTTAATTAAGTGTAGCATTTAGTAATGTACACTGAATAATTAGAATTAGGTAATTATCGTTTTTTTTTGTAGTTCGCAGCAAATACATGGGAGTTAAATTATAGTCTGAATTTTACAAAACTAAAATGTTGTGGATCAGGTTGTCTGGTATATCGGATATTTTGTCCCGTATTACCAAAAACTAAAATATTAACTAAATTTACTTAATATTATAATTTATATGTATGATGATGAGTTGGAACATTTTTATTTTATTTTTTTGTCAGGTAAGTAACTTAAAGGTCTTGCAGTTAATATCTGAACTTTTATAAATTATTTTATTTAGAGAAAATCACAGTTTTTTGTATAATGTTTTTAACGAAATTTGTACAATTTACATTTTTGCGTGGTACTGGGTTCAAATTTTACAAACTTTGTTCCTTATATCCAGAACTCCTCAACCCTTCTCTCCATAGCATTTTTTTTTAATTATGTAAAATTTTAAATAATTTATACTCGTATTTACAGATTTTCAAAAACTAAATATATCTCTAAATAAAGAGATGACATTAAATTAAACAATCGATTTTGTTTTACGAAATTGGTTCAAATGTTATGAGGTAGATATTTCAATTAAAAAAAAAACTCACATTAAAAAAAAATTAATCTAGTATATTGTTTTAATACACCAAGTTCAAATTTGACATCAGTTTGTTACTCCCGAAACTCCAATATAAACCGAAAGCATAAATAACTTGTATTTCTCAATTTTGATGAACAATATAATTTTTATAATTTAAGATTGTATGTTCAAATAGAATATTGATTTTACGTTTGATAATAGAAGCAATTTGAAAGTCTTAGTGGCCGTATAGAATTTTAAAATTATATGTTTTGTCAAAAATGATCTTAATCATAAAGTGTCGATTTTTTAAGATGATTTTTATGAAAGTTACAATTTTTAAACATTCGGTCAATTTGGACCTACTTTATGATGTAGTCGCAACACTTAAGAGAAATAATACAATATACTGCCAAATTCTATGAATTTTTAATTTTCTTGATTTTAGAAGTGATTAGCTTTCAGTTTTTAAACTACGTAAAACAAAATTATCCCCATACTAACATAAAAGTTACGGATGTTTGATATAATTTAATATATTATAAAGTGTTCATTTTGTCCATTGTTAGAAACAAGTCATCAACATGAGTGAAGGCTACATATGAAAATAGCTGACAGATGAATTTATTTTAAAATAATAGAATTTTAAATACCATGACGAACACTTTTGCACCACTTCTGTGCGCCACTAGGTCTAAATTATTCTGTATAATATCATTCTAAAACGGTTTAATATCCGTTAAAGTGTGACACTTGTTTACTTAGGTCTCAACGTTTTAACGACTTTCCTTCATTAAGAAGTTATAAGGGAGAAATCATTATGTTAAGGTCAACCGTGACAAGGTTTTCTTCTTAGACAATCGTACATTTAAAGTCTATATAAATTCCTGAATTATCTAGATATTTATAATTATTTGTATTCGCTTTAGATGTTAGTTTGTTTGAAATCTACATATTACTTACCCAGGAAATATACTTACTATAGACGAAGTACGGTGTAAGTTCGGTTCATTAACAATTTCGACCCCCATTTTTTGTTCTGATCTACATGTTTTTTACCTCAAGAAAACAAAAAAAAGTATTTAGAAAAAAATTCAAATAGGAATATTAAATTTGGTAAAATGGATTATAATGTTTTTTATATAAAAGCTTATTGAAGTCAGAAAAATACAAGAGAAAATGTATAAATAGCGGCTATTTTAAACAGTTTTTTTGTTTACATCTCAAATTATAGGGTTATTCAAATTATAATACACTAAATTAGATAAATGAAACTTTTTTGTCATTATGTGTACTTTTCAATGTAGGGTTTTGAAATGGATGATTATTGTTATATTGTAACTCAGTTACACTATTGTGTTTAAGGTGCTGCTCAAATTCTTAAAATTAGCTACAAATTTGTATATTTGCCAATTACAAGTCATTAAACCCATATGGCGAAAGGGGTTGAGTTATATTTGATAACTATTATGCAGTTAGTTATAATATCTATAAAATATTGAAAAATATATTTTGCTAATTAAAATAAAATATTAATACATAAATTTAAACAACTGTTTAGTTGAAATTATATTTTTGCAATTATTTCTGACTTATTAATTTTTTTAATTGCGATTTTCAATACCAATGTTGGTAATTTTTGTATACGATTCTCTAAAATTTAAACGAAATTGGTAGAACTGATAATTTGGTAATTATGTATTAATTTAATTTACCATTCTCCATTTTCTACATTTTTTTTACTGATAACTCAAGAACTGGCATGTTTTGAGAGATGGTGTTAAAACCCTATTGTTTTGGTTCTAGAGGCTAGAGTTTAACCAAGTTTTATCAAAATCATTAAATCCAACTTTGAAATAACGTTATTTTGGTTTTTCTCATAGAAGTTACCCCAAAATTTGAAATTAGAAAAAAATAAAAAAAAGTTTAAATGCATGGTTAAAATTTGCCAAAATACCACATTTTATTAAAATCTATACATCGTTTGGGTTATAGAGCACCTACAACGACAACAGACAGACATCATTCCTTAAATCACTTTCTTGGACTCAGAAGATTTTGCAACTGATATGACGTAAAAAACTCGACGAAGAATTTTTATGCATCACATAACTTTCAATATACTGCCTTACTTGTATATGAAAAAATAAAATATAAAATATGAACAAAAAACAATCTTCAAGTTTACAAATGAGTGACCCGATTTTACAAAGTTATAAGCACTGTATTACGTTCCAACCAAGACCATAAACAATATTGATGCGTTTGATCTTCTAGGAAAATAATAATATAAAATAAAAAGGAATACAAATATACTATTAATTTATTAATCTGATGATATTTTACGGTTGAAATTGTAAACACTAAATCAAGTCATTATTTTCAGCGTTATGGACCCATTCGCATCATGTCTTTTTTAATACACAAATGCATTCAAATTGCATTTATAAAGGTGTATATTTCAAACGGATTTTTTTTCTCTCTATTTTATCGCAATTACATTATAGGATGATATAAACTGGTTAGTTCTATTTCTCTTTGGCTATGACGGAACAGAGTGCATCAATTTGTTTAGAGGGACAAAAAATGGATTAATTGAACACAATCATAATTGTTTGATGGTATTATTAGTTCGTTATAAACTATTTGGTAATATTGTACAATTCTTGTTCGATTTATACAAATCTGTACTTTTAAATTATTATACAATTTTTTTCAACTATCTTTAATTCTTATACGTTACTGTTTAACTCTTTCAGGCACAGTGATTCATTTTATGCATCACACATTTTTTACAAGAGCAGCACTGTGATGCATAAATTGAATCACTCTGAGTATTGCTTTATTTCTATACGCATAGTGATTCAGTGTAGGGTACACCATTTGTAATAGTTACAGAAAGGCCCAACAGATAGCACCCTAGTCATGAAATTTGAATTGGATGTAAAATCTTTTTGCATTCAGTAGTAAAGTGTTCTTGAGCACGTGGTGTTTAGAATGAGTTATTGTTTGACGTGTAAATCTGTTTTGTGAATAATGTAAGTACTTTTTAGTTCTTTATAGCAATTTTAGTTCATTTATCTTTTGTTTAAATACTATTTTCAAAATTATTTAACTTGTTAAAATTTATATACATGATTTTTTTGGAAGTGCAAAAAATGCATCACTATGCTTATCTAACCACAAAAACATAACCTACAAAATTTTCCAATTAACATTTTATTTGCTTTAGAATGGTTTGCGCATAACAACAAACTACTCAATTAAAAATTAACTATTTTTATATATTGCAATATATTTTCATGTATGAAACGACTATAATATATATAGTGTAGAAGGTCCTTTTCTCCAAAAATACAACTAATTTGACACTATTTGACGTGTGTAACTCTGGTTTTTCTTGTTCAGCTCAAATACAATGAAGCCACTGAATTCAGGAGATATAGAAGATATTTTAATCGAAGAAATTCCGTCAGATGCTGAGTCAGAAGTTGGTTCATTTCGTTACGATGATGAATATATAGATGACAATATCTGCTTTGAAACCGATTCCAATTTTAATCAGTTATCTCTTCTTGAGGTAGAACCACCTACTATATCATCACAGGTCTCTTATATGTCTGCTATTCCGGTTGATGTTTCATTATTTGCCAGTACTTCTACAGTTCAATCCAATAATGCACACTCACCTTCATTATCTACACCCATTGTAACAAAGCCAGTTAAAAAAATTAAAAAACGTATATTCACTAAAAAAACACAAAAAAAACCTGCAAAAAGTGATGTACACTGGGCAAAAAATTACCAAGAAGTAGGACCCTCTCCTGGAGAATTATTTATGGAACAAACAGGTCCAACAAATTATATAAGTAATTTGCAAAATATTACTCCATATGATATTTTCAAAAAACTTGTTGATGAAACCATTATTAATAATTTGGTGTTCCAAACAAATTTACTGGCTCAGCAAACTCAAAAGAGATACGTGCCAACAACTGCACAAGAAATGGAAACATTTTTGGGAATTAATATTTTAATGGGTATAAAGAAATCACCTAGTTATCGTGACTATTGGTGTGCTGATGAAGATATGAATGACCCTTACATTAGCAAATTAATGACGGTCAATCGTTTTGGGTGGCTTTTGAGTCATATTCATTTGAATGACAACAATCTTCTTCCTAAACGGGGAGATGCAAATTATGATAAATTGTATAAATTAAGACCATTCCTTGAAATAATTCAAGACAATTTTGAAAAATCATTTAAACCTAATCCAAGTGTTGCAGTAGATGAATCCATGGTGAAGTTTAAGGGTCGCAGTTATCTAAAACAGTACATGCCTAAGAAACCCATCAAACGGGGTTATAAAATTTGGATGATGTGTGACAAATCTGGTTACGTACTAAAATTTGACATTTACACTGGTAAAATTGGTAATGATCATTGTGTTGAGAAAAATTTGGGACAAAACGTGGTACGAAGATTAACCTCAGGACTAAATGGAAAATATCATATTGTCTACTTTGACAATTTTTTTACAAGTTATTATTTGATGAAAATTTTGAGGGAAAATAAAATTTTCGCGTGTGGAACTGTAAATCCCGGACGAATAAACTTACCAATATTTAAAAATGAATCTGAAATGTCTCGAGGTGAACATGATTGGTTTGCTGCAGATTGTATTGTAGCGATTAAATGGAAAGACAATAGAGCTGTACATATTCTGTCTAATTATCATGACCCTCGAGAAGTTGGGACCGTACAAAGGAGGCAGAAAAGTGGTCAACGTGAGAGTATATCTTGTCCATCAGCAATCATGGACTATAACTTTGGAATGAATTTTGTTGATAAGTTTGACCAGTTGAAATCAACGTATGAAATAGACCGTAAAAGCCACAAATGGTGGCATAGAATATTTTTCTATTTTATTGATGCTGCTGTCGTCAATGCTTATATATTACACAACTGTTTGCCGGTTGAGAGACTCACATTAAAAAATTTTCGACGTCGAATCGTTCATGGATTGGTAAGGAAAACAGTTGTAGAAAGAAAAAGGCGCTCTGATGCAATATCACCAGCAGAAGTAAAGCGATGTAAGCCAAATGTACCAAAAGAAATAAGACAAACTGAGTCTAGCCACCAGCCAGTAAGAAGTACGCGTCGAAGATGCGCTAACTGCAGTACCAAGAAGAAACCACAGCAGACATTTTGGATGTGTTCAGTGTGTGATGTACCTCTTTGCTTAGGAAAAGACAAAATTTGTTTTCAAAGTTATCATAAATAATTTTATCATAAACACAAATTATAGTTGCAGTAATTTTAACGTTTCTATTAGAGATACAGGTAGTACATTTAAAACTATTTGATTTATTAGGTTATTATATTAATGTTTTATTTGTCACATTTGGTATTCTTATTAGTGAAATATGTTTGAATTATTAGTTTGAAATACTGTATTTATTGATATTAAAATTTAAATAAAAAATAGTTAATGAGATAATAAATGTTTTTATTTACAAGTAACCATAACTGTATTTAGCAGTATTAATATTCAGTTCTAATTTACCACTATAACTTAAGGCAATACTTTGGAGAAAAAGACCTTTGTGTGCATAGTGATGCAAATTTTGCACCTCCCTATTACAACTATAGCTGAAATTTAAAATTTAAAATACGCCTGTAGTAACTCATTTTAATTCCTAATTAAAGTAAAACAATAGTTTTTTCAGATTTTTGAGAACATACAATTTCTTGTGCAGCACAGGGTTTAGAAACCTTGAAATTCGCGTGCCTGAAAGAGTTAAAGGAGAATAATCTCTGGGTCATCATCAATTTATAATAAAAGGAAGAAATGGAAATAAAATAAAGCGTTCTAGACTTCGATTAATCTTATAGCGTTATGGTTGTAAGAGAACAAGAGATACCTGATATGAAATGTTGTGGGGAGGAATCTATCTCAAGACTACATGCAATTGTGTAGATCGAGCTAGGGTCCCGCGGGAATACTATGATCGTACACTCAACAGTAAGCTTTTGAGGGTTAATAAAAGTCTATTACCTATCAGTTCTGAATCTGCATTCCAGGTTAATATTGTGGCCCTTGACTTAAATATGTAGGTTCAAGCAAATACGACAGGAATTAACATATACGTAATTGAAACTTCATCGTATTTCATTAAAACTGCATTTAAACAAGATATAGAATATTTACTAACTCAAAAATTTCATATACGAGTGAAGTAAATGAATATTTTATTAAGGAACGCTATATACCAATAATTATTAAAAAACCTGACTGGAGATACTTTGTTGTAAGTTAAATATATTTCGTCCAACATATTTTTATCAAGGAAATTCTTTCGAAATAGATATTTTTTGTTATATTTATATCTGCAACATTTATATCCAAGTTGTTTTAGACCTTTGGTACGTTTGCCCAAAAATACACATGAATATAGGTCTGACATTTTAATATTCACCTAAGCAATTGAGTCAAATATAGGTCAAAGGTTAGATTAATAATTTATTATCTGGAGGAAGTTTGTATAGAGCCCATGCATTAAAACAGTCTTCAATAATTGAGTTTTAGTGTTAAACAAGTTTATATTCATAGCTATACAATTGTATTTAACAACGTGTTGTTTCTAAATACTGATTAATAATGTCATATTTTTTGTACTTGGCTAAATTTTCAATTTGTATTTTATGCAAAACGTACCTCCAATTATTTTATCTTGTATCTCTTATTTTGTTACAAAATCTTTCCTAATTTTGAGTAAATATTAATCATGATTAGTGTGCGTATTTTAAGGAAACAAATGTTTATCATCTCACATTTTATACAATATTTTGATAGAAAATATTTTTTTAAGGATATTGAATCTTGATGGTCTTTTACCACCAATCTACATTTGCACGAGAAGTAACCTAAAAACTTATGTTTAATTTGTTTTGTTATTGTACATAAGATTTTTGTTAGGTACCTACTATCTCTAAACTCTTTCTCTTTTTGTTTTCATTATTTCAAATTCGTGAGTACTTTTCATAAATCAAAAGATGGAAAATTTATAATTTTGAAACATTAAATATTTTGAGTATACTAAATTAGTTGAAAACCTTAAGGTTGTATTAAATGTTGAGCTTGACTAATGAGAAAAATTATACAGTTTAACAAACATACAGAACAAAATTCTCATAAAAAAAATATACGCCTAAGTATCAGACGCGTTTCAACGACAAGGTCGTCCTCGTCAGTAATACACTAGCTACACCAATCAAACTATAACTCTAATTTATAACTATAGTTATAGTTTGATTGGTGTAGCTCGTGTATCACCGAAGAGGACGACCTTGTCGTTGAAACGCGTCTGATACTTAGGCGTATTTTAATTTTTTATGAGAATTGTGTTCTGTGAGTTTGTTATACTGCTTAAAGTTGTAATCAAAACTTATTAATTAACATCTGTCCAAATGGATATTGAGGTTTACGTCTTAGAAAATAGAAAATGATAAATTGAAACTTTGAAATAACGTTATTTTGGTTTTTCTCATAGAAGTTACCCCAAAATTTGAAATTAGAAAAAAATAAAAAAAAGTTTAAATGCATGGTTAAAATTTGCCAAAATACCACATTTTATTAAAATCTATACATCGTTTGGGTTATAGAGCACCTACAACGACAACAGACAGACATCATTCCTTAAATCACTTTCTTGGACTCAGAAGATTTTGCAACTGATATGACGTAAAAAACTCGACGAAGAATTTTTATGCATCACATAACTTTCAATATACTGCCTTACTTGTATATGAAAAAATAAAATATAAAATATGAACAAAAAACAATCTTCAAGTTTACAAATGAGTGACCCGATTTTACAAAGTTATAAGCACTGTATTACGTTCCAACCAAGACCATAAACAATATTGATGCGTTTGATCTTCTAGGAAAATAATAATATAAAATAAAAAGGAATACAAATATACTATTAATTTATTAATCTGATGATATTTTACGGTTGAAATTGTAAACACTAAATCAAGTCATTATTTTCAGCGTTATGGACCCATTCGCATCATGTCTTTTTTAATACACAAATGCATTCAAATTGCATTTATAAAGGTGTATATTTCAAACGGATTTTTTTTCTCTCTATTTTATCGCAATTACATTATAGGATGATATAAACTGGTTAGTTCTATTTCTCTTTGGCTATGACGGAACAGAGTGCATCAATTTGTTTAGAGGGACAAAAAATGGATTAATTGAACACAATCATAATTGTTTGATGGTATTATTAGTTCGTTATAAACTATTTGGTAATATTGTACAATTCTTGTTCGATTTATACAAATCTGTACTTTTAAATTATTATACAATTTTTTTCAACTATCTTTAATTCTTATACGTTACTGTTTAAAGGAGAATAATCTCTGGGTCATCATCAATTTATAATAAAAGGAAGAAATGGAAATAAAATAAAGCGTTCTAGACTTCGATTAATCTTATAGCGTTATGGTTGTAAGAGAACAAGAGATACCTGATATGAAATGTTGTGGGGAGGAATCTATCTCAAGACTACATGCAATTGTGTAGATCGAGCTAGGGTCCCGCGGGAATACTATGATCGTACACTCAACAGTAAGCTTTTGAGGGTTAATAAAAGTCTATTACCTATCAGTTCTGAATCTGCATTCCAGGTTAATATTGTGGCCCTTGACTTAAATATGTAGGTTCAAGCAAATACGACAGGAATTAACATATACGTAATTGAAACTTCATCGTATTTCATTAAAACTGCATTTAAACAAGATATAGAATATTTACTAACTCAAAAATTTCATATACGAGTGAAGTAAATGAATATTTTATTAAGGAACGCTATATACCAATAATTATTAAAAAACCTGACTGGAGATACTTTGTTGTAAGTTAAATATATTTCGTCCAACATATTTTTATCAAGGAAATTCTTTCGAAATAGATATTTTTTGTTATATTTATATCTGCAACATTTATATCCAAGTTGTTTTAGACCTTTGGTACGTTTGCCCAAAAATACACATGAATATAGGTCTGACATTTTAATATTCACCTAAGCAATTGAGTCAAATATAGGTCAAAGGTTAGATTAATAATTTATTATCTGGAGGAAGTTTGTATAGAGCCCATGCATTAAAACAGTCTTCAATAATTGAGTTTTAGTGTTAAACAAGTTTATATTCATAGCTATACAATTGTATTTAACAACGTGTTGTTTCTAAATACTGATTAATAATGTCATATTTTTTGTACTTGGCTAAATTTTCAATTTGTATTTTATGCAAAACGTACCTCCAATTATTTTATCTTGTATCTCTTATTTTGTTACAAAATCTTTCCTAATTTTGAGTAAATATTAATCATGATTAGTGTGCGTATTTTAAGGAAACAAATGTTTATCATCTCACATTTTATACAATATTTTGATAGAAAATATTTTTTTAAGGATATTGAATCTTGATGGTCTTTTACCACCAATCTACATTTGCACGAGAAGTAACCTAAAAACTTATGTTTAATTTGTTTTGTTATTGTACATAACATTTTTGTTAGGTACCTACTATCTCTAAACTCTTTCTCTTTTTGTTTTCATTATTTCAAATTCGTGAGTACTTTTCATAAATCAAAAGATGGAAAATTTATAATTTTGAAACATTAAATATTTTGAGTATACTAAATTAGTTGAAAACCTTAAGGTTGTATTAAATGTTGAGCTTGACTAATGAGAAAAATTATACAGTTTAACAAACATACAGAACAAAATTCTCATAAAAAAAATATACGCCTAAGTATCAGACGCGTTTCAACGACAAGGTCGTCCTCGTCAGTAATACACTAGCTACACCAATCAAACTATAACTCTAATTTATAACTATAGTTATAGTTTGATTGGTGTAGCTCGTGTATCACCGAAGAGGACGACCTTGTCGTTGAAACGCGTCTGATACTTAGGCGTATTTTAATTTTTTATGAGAATTGTGTTCTGTGAGTTTGTTATACTGCTTAAAGTTGTAATCAAAACTTATTAATTAACATCTGTCCAAATGGATATTGAGGTTTACGTCTTAGAAAATAGAAAATGATAAATTGGAGTGTCCTTAAAATTCGTATACCTTAATATTTTTCCAATCGTTTTAAATCAAATTTACCCACGAAAACCAATGTTATGCATGTAAATTACAATTATGTAAGTAAATTTAAAATTATAAAATTTTCGCCGAACATCTCTTTACGAAGGAGAATTTGAACATAATAATTATGAATTATTCTATAAATAGTAAGGAATAGTTTTATTATAGTTTTATAAATAGTGAGATTAGGTAAACATGTTGTTCATTTTTAATGTGTGAATATTTGTAATAATTATTTCAAATTACAAAAACAATTAAGTTTTTGACCAAATTTAAAACACCTTGCAAATTCCTCTAATCAGATGTTAAAACGTGTTTGGAATTGTTCATTCAAGTGGTTTACATAGCACGTCTGTTACAAAGAGATTGACGTATTCATCCAGTTGATGCAGAGAACACATAAAAATGATAAACAAATTGAAGTAAGAAAGGTAATGTTATTTTCGATATCGCTAAGTAGGCGATATGATGACGCTCTTCACACAATGTGAATGGCAGTGCTTAAGGCCTAAACATTATCTGTCATTACAAAATGGTTTCTTATCTAGGGACACATTAATCTTAAAATTGTCGAGTTGTTTGAATTCTATTGTTATCAAGAATAATGAAATATACTCGCATTACATTACTTAATGTGATATAGCATCAACTTTGTGAAACGACTTAAATGAATACAAGCTTCCAAGTTTAAATTTAAATTTGATATTGTAATATTCATATTTTAGACAGTGAAGATAAATCATATTATTAATATTATTTTGTCAAAGTTTTGCATTATTTATTTATAAATTAATTACAGACTTAAAAGGAAGAAAATTTCGAATGGTGATTTTTCGTATTAGTTTATTTGTAGATTTTGACCTTATGGTAAGAAATTACCACCCTGTTAAAATAAGGCGTATTTAAGACAAAGGTCAAAGAGGAACGATGGGAAAGAAATGTTTCGAAAGGTAGCCATTATTAATTTTGACGTTAATTTCTAAGCCTAAATTTCAGGGAACAGAACTAAATTAGTTGCTAAATGTTATTCAAATTAAATTACAGATATTTTTTCGGCATCATTTCAAGTTAACTTTTTTTGTTTTTTATATTTATTATTTAATTTATATATTTTTGCATGACAAGGTTTGTCTACATTTCAAAAAAGTATATTTTTTCGTTTACTAATTAAAAACTGTCCAGAATATGTACTGGTTACAATATAAAGCACTTTATTATTTTCTGCGTAATATCAAATTTACGGTTTTTATATTAGTTAATTTGTTTTTGGAATATAATAGTCTATATATAATTGATTTAACTTTTGACTAGCTGAAGTTGACGAGACAAAAAATATTGTTGTAATGTCCAATCTTGCATTTTTATTTGTATAAAATCGATCAAATATTATTTTTGAAAATTTTTGGTTAAAATTATTTATAAAAAAAAATTATGTCCTTCCGTTACTTTTCCTGTATTAAGTAATTAATTACTTGCAGCATAAAATCGACTTTACAAGTACTTATATAGTTTATAAGGTAATGTAGAAAATATAAGGTTGAGGGGGAGGTCGTGTCCAGAAAAAAAATTGTATTTAACGTTTATGAATAAGTATATATATATTTATTTAAGAATATATAGATTTTGAGTATTATTTATTATATATTTATAACAGATTTTGAGATTTTGAGTTTTAATATATATAATATTTACCAAATATGTAGAAAACCTCTGGGTGACTCAAAAATAGTTGGAAAAATGTACTCTTTTGGGTCTTTATAGTGTTCAGTTTTATTTTGTTGTTTACTTAACATTGTAATGGAGATTATTTGACTGCATACAGTATACTCTTGTACAATGTGTTTACTTATTTCGAACTCGTTGGTTATTGAGAACATTTTGGGTTGAACATAAGGTTTGGGGGATCAGAAAATGGAGTCGTTTAGAATAGAATTGATTGTAACTTTAGAGGATCACTATTGGACGTAATATGTTTTATTGTTGTTATTGTTTTTGTTATGCTAATGTAAAGTCCGTTAATTATAGATTTCATATAGTGATAAAACAGAAGAAAATACAAAACCTGATATCTTTTTCGACTTCATCTCAGTTTACTTTCTGAAGAAGCTCTGCGTTCACCAATTCAATAAGCTATAATTTGGAGTATAAATACTATTAGAAATTTGTTGAAAATTACAATCTATTAAATTTTTTTTATAAATTATAGATTTGTGACGTGAAAATGTATTTAGTCGACAATAATTTAAAAGATTTATTAAATTTACACTTTCAGTAATAACGCATAAATATTTCGTCACATTTTCCTTTGTCACCTTTAAAGCGTTCTTCTAATATAAATATTTATTTTGTTTTTAACAATGTGATTGCCAGAGGTTAAAAGAGACTAAATCTTAGTTTATAAAACAGAGTTCTTTACTCCATTATAATTGTGCCGCCTCTTTCAATAGCGAAAGAGACAGATGCTGACATCTGTCATAGACAGCAAAACACTTCAGACCATCTCATTCTCCTTCGCCTCAACTCAGATTTTTCTAATTAAGTATTTCGGATGGATGAGCAAAGTGTAGACTTCAGAAATGAAATAGAAACATTTTAATTTTGTTGTTTTACAATACTGGTCTACTATGAGCAATGTTAGTAACTGTGTAATTTCTTCTGACATTCTAAAATTTTATATATTTAAATTAACTTATTTGTAGATTCAAATCAATAATACTTGTTTAGGAGATATAATCTCTTATGCCATCCATTTAACAGAGTAATAACAAAATATATTATTATTTTATAACATATAAAGAAAGTTATGTGACCCCCCCCTACCCAAAAATTGTCGAATTGTTTGTTTTGAGATCCAAAAAAGTGATTTTTAGAAATGATGTCGGGCGTCTTCACATTGCTCTACACCCCAAAAGGGTGGATCGATTTTAATAAAATTTTGCATGTAGGTATACTTTATTCACATATACAGTACATATATACCAAGTGTCCTAAAAGTCCCCCCTATTGTTTTTTTTTTATTAATGGAAATAGACAGATTTGCTTTGGGGAAAGTTTAGATAACCAAAGGAGGAGTATTTTTGAAATATCAACATTTTCAACCCTTACCCCCAAAATGGGATAGTTTGGGGGTAAGTCAAGAATTTTAAATAGCAACCTCTATTGAGTCATACCTCATTTTAAAGGCATTTTACAAATAAGAATAATGGCGCAAACTAGAGGTCTCTCAGGTCATCCTACCCAACATAGCGACCAATCGAATTGTGAATTTTACGTTAATAATTACACTGGAAATGTTACGAAATGTACGACATGCTTTTGAGTCCAGAATCTATTTCTGCAAAGAAGTAAATGGTAGCCATTTCTCCACCTCAAAACGTAAGAGTATCTACCACAAGACAAAAACTTTAAATATCGATAAATTAAAAAGCGGCTCAATCTTTTTGCATTTCTCAAAACATACTTGTTTTGTGAGTGATCAGTAGAAACCCCCAAAAAAAAAATCAGCCATGGAGCCGTTATGAAAGAAGTAATTTCTCAAAATCTACGCTCTGGCATCTATTCAGTTGAAAACTCCTCGATATGGATCCAGAAATTCCAGATGAGAACTTGGAAGATGACGTCTACCGACTTACTTGTTAGGATGACCGGTGGCTTGTGATTTTGTGCGGAAAGTCAAGAAACAACGGAATTTAGTCAATTTGTTAATTGATTTATTGAAACCGTTAATGCATTTTAAATATTTTTTTAAACAATAAAAACTCAGCCTACACATTATTCATGGTCACAGTAAGTGTCCGCCACGATCAAGACCCTGAGCGAACTGGCGCTTTGTTCCCGCTACTAGTGTACCTCTTAGGTTTTAGATACAATAGAATAAATCCACTTTAAAATTTTTGTAACATTAAACATTTAATTAAACATTATAAACATTTATAATTATATTAAACAGTTAATTTAAGTTTGTATTGATTAATGTACTATTTGCTCTAAGTAGTTTATCTATTTAAGAGGCGGTCGGAGTCAGCCGCGCGGTCCGCCTGCCCTTCCGCCTTTTTAACATGGGAGAAACTCTTAAATTATGTAATAATGGCTATGGGTGAAAATTTTAAATTAAAATAAAATGGTACAACCAAATAAATAATATTTATCAACATGTTAATGTAGAAAAATGTTGTATTTACTTTGTACCAACTTGAAAAATAGTGAAAACAAATTGTTATTTTCCCATAAGAAACACGTACTTTTAGGGTGACTTTGTCGACGTTTTAAAATTAATGTACAAGCTAAATATAAATAATTATTCTATAAAAAATACACGAATACTATTGCAATTGTCTCTATTATTTACTTTAGTAATTTTAACCGTGTTTACTATTTATACTCTATAGGCGTACTGTTAGAGCCGATCCGCTCGGCTCGTTTTTTTTTCACTCCACAGTGGGGGTTGCAATTGTGGTAACGAAATAAGTTTACTATAAGTATTAAAATGTTGTTACTTCTTTTGGTTTATGTATTTTTTCAATTGTCGATTTCCGTTAGCTCAATATATCCTGGATCTACAATGAGGAACGTTAAGTTAAAAACAACAGGAAAGCGCAACAGCACTACCCGTTTTCATTCAGAAAGTATTCAAATTTCGAGAGAAATGTCCAAAACTGTGTAGCTCCGGTTACTACTGAAATGTAGGTGACGAATAACATTAATTAATATTTCGTTTTAAAATAAACATTTGAAAAAAAAAGTTATGAATTATGTTTACTCTGATTATTATTTTAATGAATGTGTTATGTGATGTATTTGATTATTGACAATAGGTCTATTTAATGAATTCTATTTAATGAATACTTATGAATTAAGCTCTTTACAGTACGACGAAGTACAATGCTTAACACACCTTCATTTTAATAAATGAAAGTAAAAAACAAGTAATGGGCGGTATCATAGCACATACCCAATAACACAACATAATGTAATACAAGCATATCCTCTAAATTGGTTACCGGGGCATCGTAGGAAACATTCAATCGCATTGGTAGATCATTTATTTCCTTGTTGTTTAGAGTCGAAAAACCTCGTGGTCATTTTAAGCAATGAAATTAAAATAAAATAAAGACTCCTAGCTCTCGAATAGGCTTAAAAAATATTCATTGACTTGATTGTGCTAGAACTACTTTAAAAAAAGTACATTTTATCACTAGGACCAAAAGTGAAGCTTTCCGATACAAGCTTAAGTTTAACTGCCGAGGAGGAGCCGAGGCTGGAAATTGAGCGAGGATCGAAAAGCTTCTTTTGCTCCAAGTGATGAACTATATTTTTCGTTATACTGCAAATAATATAAGAAATCAATTTCACAAAAACCTAAATGTTGTAACCTGTTTACCCTAAAATCGATGGTAACAGCCGTTTTAACGGTTATTTACAATCGAGAGTAACGGTTGTTTTTATAGATGGTTTACAATCGGTAATTAATCGGTATACACGAAGTAACAGATGATGACATCGACCTCACCTTGTGTTTTTAGGTCTTAGGACTAAAAAGAACAACTTTAGTATCTCAAAGGATGTATTAACAACAGCTGTTTTTGAAGCAGTATGACGGGTTAAAATATAATTCACTTACTTGTTAAGATAAAAAATGTTAAAATAATAGTCTCTCAATCAACAAAACACAACATTGACTACTTATGGGTGTTATAAAATCCGAAAATCAATAGTATTAAGAAATTGCTTCTTATTCCATGTATTTTAATCGAAACTTTAGAGATATTTCGGGCTTATATCTCGTAAACGAGTAGGATTATAAAAAATACTCAAGAACAAAAAAAGTCTTGTTGATATTCCAAATGCATCATAAAAAAAAACTTTCCCCGTGTCCTTATTAAAAAATTTCATTTAAAGTTTCCACATTTATAACTGCACATCCTTATAAAATAAGACCCTAGTTCAGATAATGATTCCCTAAAAATTTGATATAGTGAGATCTGAAAAAACCAAAAGTCTTCTACTTTTGTCTGAATTGACGAAAGATGTATTTGTTGTTGATATATTGAGTTATTGTCACAAATTGTAACCTCCTAGTTTAGACACATTGTGCATATCTTAATTTCTAAAGACTCTATTCCTTGAATATTGAGATGTCGTAAATACGTATTAATTATTACGTCAAAATCAAAATTCACTAGTTACTTTCACTTTGCGGTCAATTATGTTATTAGAGCTACTTATACTTTGGAGTTGGACCAAGAGTAACTAGACAAGAGATCACTCTTCAGTATTCCTTTTCGTCTAGTTGGACGTTGTCGATAGGAATTCTTTTTCATTGCCTTTTAATTTTGCTCTTTATATATGTCTATGTTGATCTCCTTTAGACTTCATAATTTCCTATGGATATTTATTTACCAATTTCCACTATTTGTTTCTTTCTAGCATTGTTGAGATTATACTTGTCAGGCTTAGCTCTGTTACGATTTCTTCCTCAAGGGTGTCTGTGCGAGGTTTCTATCTCGCAACAGTACGTAGGGTATCGTTCTCCTCTGCTCTACAGTTGCTATATTTGACATCATCAACTCTTCCAAATATATGGAAAAATACTCTAAATAATTAATGTCTTGTAAGCGACTGTGTAAGGTAAAAATGTATAACCCCAAGCTATGCAGATTCGGATCACTTGGTGCGATCAAATGTTTACGATTTATTTTGCACTGAAAAAAATAACTTCGTTCCTTTTTAATCTTGGCTTTATCTTGTGGTTTAATTTTAGAATCATTCTGCATGTTGGGTTGAAGCTTTTTCATCTGTGTATGAACTCATCGCTTTTCCGCTGATATTGAATCGATAAGCAGGATACCAGGCAATACTTAGCTATTCTCAGTGCTGCAAATACAATTATCAGGACTGCATATCTTAGTAGTGCTGAGAACATCATACACCTCTTCTGATTTTCACCTATTTGCCTTCAATGTGGATATGTTGGTGACAGTGTTAAACTGCCTTCTTTGCCAGTTAAAATATTATCAAATTAATTATTATATAGATAACACGGTTTTGTTTTTTCGTAAAATGTGGTGTAGCTGGGTTGTATCTAGATACTAGATACTAGATACATATAAATACATTAGAGTATAATGTATACAGTATTATGATCATTTACACTTCTAACGAGGAGCTATCCCCACTTTTCAAAAAAACCACTTGTTAATTTATGATATTATTTTGTATAACTTCTTACCAATTTGTATTTGAGCTCTGATTCAAACATTTTGTAAATATGTAACATATTTGAAATTAAATAAGTTTGTCTAGCTTTTTTTGTTTGTCTTTTAGGTAAATTTTTCACGTTTTATGTCAAAAATTGGTCATCCGTATAACTTAAAATATTATAGATTGAAAACATTGTATTAATAGTCTCTAATGATCTAATTTTATTTGCACTAAATCGGGTAATTATTATGTAATAATAAAGTGAAAAAGTAATAATATCAATAATAATTGAAAATTATCAGATTAATTTATACAAATTAACATAAATAATCTGCTGTGATAAGAGTCCAATCATTTTCTTTTTCTTTAACAGAAAATTTATAAGTGGAAGTAAGGCATCGTTGATATAAAAAGACTAACCTGAACAATGTTAAAATGAATCACATAAGCTACTGTAATTCTCGTAACTGCTATAGACTAGCTTCCCATTCTCTGGAATCTGGAATGGCATTTTGAAAACAAAACAAAACTGAAGGGGCTTCCGTCCATCAACTTTGTTAAAAGTTTAAAATCAAAAAAAATAAATTATTTCTCTAAATTGGAGATAGATCCCCCAGTCTCTGTGTTTAACGTGCACATAAGAAAGCCGCTGTTTTTATTCATGCAAATAATAATTGCGATTACTTTGAGCGACTGTAGCGCACTCGAGCGATTACTACTGTCACTCAGTCAGGAGTGCAGTTCAGAGATAACACAGAAAACTTTTTATTTTTGTGACACCCTGTCTTACTCGACACCCATTATTGGATTTATATAGATGACACTTAACAAAAAACATCTTTTAAAACTGAAATCAAAAATCCGCCATTGTTTTCATGTTCACTACTTATATTTGGAATTATTATTACATATTTTAACAGTCACATTCTTAGCAAAATTTTAGAATAAACGATTTTAAGCTAACAATACTATGGCTAACAAACTTCTTACTCTCTCATTATAATAGGATGAATACAATATATAATTGTAAAATATATGTGAAAGGAATAGATGTATAATTTTTGGACGTTATATCGCTTTTAAATATTAAAAAAATACCGCTTTATAAATGTGTGTGTTTTTCTGCCACGGTGGTTTCTCATTAAATGTTTGACGTCAATTTCAACACTGATACTTTGAGTAATATTGACTCTAAATTATCCTGGAAAAGGTAATTAAAGTTAATCACACATCGGGGATTTTAAAAGAAATAAAATATCAAAATCTGCGTTTATGAACTTGATAGATTTTTCTGAAAAAAACAATCAGTATGGTTCTTAACAAATATTTGTTTTGTCGTGCTTTTAAAATTATTTATTAGTTAAAACAAAATGTATGATGCTGTAAAACACTAAACAACAATTTTGTTGAAATATGCTGTTTAATTAATGTTTTAACCTGAGATTCAAATATATAAACATAATGATGTATAGTCAGATAGCACAATCTAATTCTTATTAAGAAGCTAAATCGGACTAAATAAAAATTACATAAACAATACGGATACGAAATATATATTTGTTTATTTTACAAGTACAAATCATTTTTATTAAAGAAGGAAAAGTGTTTTCCCAACGGATCTTTTTATTGTTGTTTAAAATTCTAAATCACATAAATAATGTTGTGCAACACTTGAATACTACAAATATCAATAAAAATAGAATTAACTCGAACTACATATAAAATGTTTTTACTCAAAGGATCATTGCCATTACCTTTTATATGGCAACATACTGTAGGTATGAGAGCTTATCACAACGAAGGGCATGGATCCGTACACAGGAAAGGGTGAATCCATTAAACAAACTTCCATAACCACAACTTCAATGTATGACCAATCCCTTGCAACTAAGCTTCACGTGTACGAATATTTTTATTTTAGTTTTCACAGACGGTAGCAATGTTGCAATGCATTAAAATTCTTTAGAAAGAGGTGTTTTTGTAAAAATTTAAAACTCACTTTTGATTGTTATAAATACTGTTATTTATCTACTTTTACTAGTTTGTGTTAAAGAGAAAGTTAATGAGTTTGAAAAAATATACATTTGTTAAGTTTTTCCGTCGATGTTTAAAGCTAACAAAAATGTAGATTTTAAAATGACGTCTGACGTTTGGTATAATCTCCTACAACTCAAACTTAGGGAGTGATTTTGATAAATTCGTTTGTATGTGTTCATATTTTTGGCTTACTCTACGATTGTTTTTAATTCAATATATATATATATATATATATATATATATATATATATATATATATATATATATATATATATATTTCGGAGTACCTGTCTTATATTTATTTTTATAAAAATTCTTAGGTATGACCCTTTTATTAGAAAATAAAGTGAAGAGCGGCATTTAAGGAAAAACGGAAAGAGATAAACATCAGATTCAGAAATATGTATTCGTTTATTGTCTGGAATTCCATACTGTCGGTTCATAACAAGCTCTTGAAATTAAGGTAAATTTTAAAAACCAGATTTGACGTAAGTCATCGAGCCTTGGAGATGTCTAAGAACACTAAGATTTCGAAACAAACTTTCGAAAAGTAAAATACTGCTTACCCTAGTAAATATTCCATATAGTGCATATGAAAAAATGGATGTTCATATATTACTTAATGATGGTAAACAACAAAGAATTTATTCAATAGAATGCAGTGAAATACAAAAAAAAAAGTTCACTTTAACAAAAATGAGGATACGAGAAAAATAACTAATAATGCTTTTTTTTTTTCGATGGAAGCCAAAACTAGAGACGCAGTGCTTTAATAATAAGTAAAAATGGACGTGGAGTCGAGTTTTCCCTAAACAAATGTTATAATATTGAATAAATATATCCCAAAATGTTATCTAACAGTGCTGTAATATAACCTACATAGACGCGTACGAAACGAAACGAAATATTAAACGCCACGGTATATTAAAATGTAGAATATATGAGAACGAACAGATTGGATAATATTCTGATAAAATAGAAAACAATCTTGTAAATACCTTTACATTATATCAACCTTTTGCTGGTATTTATTGGGTAATATAGATTTTTTAGATTTGGTTTCGAAAAAATTGTTTACGGTTCATTTTGGTTTTTTTTTTTAAATAACACCCTTAAACATTCATTTATGTAAACACTGCATCGAATTCGTTTAATGTTTGATTTTTTGAGTTGTGGAGTGTGAAAATTTGTGAATATTTACATACTTTATTATTTTATTTTTTTAATTTCAACAATTTCATTATTTCCTGTGTGTATGGAAAAATTATGATTACCCTTATTAGCCAAGTCTTGATATGATTTTTGAAGTTATCACTTCAACAAAATGTAAGTCAAAGCTGTAATTTAAATAATAATGTTTCTGTTACAATTTAGAGTACAAACGAAAGAACAAAAAAGTCTGTTTTCCATATGAAAGACCGAAATGTAAGTGTAGAAATGTAAATTCTCAGCAGAAAAAGAAATGCCGTACCTAGGATATCTTTTTAATGAGAGCTCTCGTTACCCTGATTAAGGATGTAACTTACATAGCGTTTTTTTAGAACACCTGAGAGGAAAATGTATAAATGCAAGTTCCCTTTACATTACAAATTCGACAATGAACTTTGCACATAGTCTCTCACACAACTTCACGTAACAATCAAGTTACAAATTTAGGGTTAAAGTTGCCATAAGATAAAAACTCAATTAATATTGAATCAATTTTTATTTATAATTAGTTTTAGTTATATGTAAGTACTAAGCGCCCAAAGAAAACTTATAGGATAATATCTACACAAACATGCTGGGAGAAGCGTTATCCAATAAGAAATGGAAAAGGAACTTTGTAAACTAACAAATTATTCACATATTTGGTAAAACGCAAATATTAATAATTTACAACACAAACAACTTTACAACTTTATTGAATTTGCAAGTAAAGTAAAATTAAGACTCGTGAGTATTTTTTTAAAGGGAAAGGAAACTTGACGGTGGTCAGAACTCATTAAAATTTTTAGTAGTTTAAAATTAAAAAAGAACCGTAATTTTCAATGAGACCTTGCGATTTCGATACATTAGTTTGTGTGAAATCCTAAGAAAAACCAAAGATTGATTGTACGATTGTCAGATATTCGAAATATTACGACGTTGTCGATGTTTCATTTTCCCTTTTGTCAGATACAACTCTCAGCCCATTTTTGTTTTCGTAAAAATTCTTGAAGTATGGCCAAAATTTTCGCAGGTTGTATATAGGATGATATTATTTTAATAGAAACACTTGCTTGGTCTCACACGGCATGTGAACGGATATTTATATTGGATAAAAACTGAATATAGGTGTTTAATCAATCACAAAAATTTTATTAGAAACTATTACATATACCAGAAAATAAACACGGAAAGAAAATTCTTCTATTGAATTGCATACATTTAGAAGCTGAATGAACATTTTATGTGTTATAATTAAGTCAGCAATTGCCATTTTGTGTCCATATGTAAAAAAATCAAAAACTGCAAAAAAATTATAGTGCTTTCAGGTATTAAGGATTTTTAGAAATACTTCATTGTTTCAGTTAAGTACAAAAATGTTTGATTTCGTTGCTATTAAAAAAATCTGTACTCTAAATCTTTGTTGTGCGTTATCCATTCTCAATACTTCACGTATTAAAATGGAATTGTTTATATGATTTCAGTATGATATTAAATTGGGCAATAATTAAAGGTAGTTAATGAAACACTATTTTTCGTGAACAATTTATGTATCATCTTAACAAACGTAATTATAAATGTCAATGAAAGAAATTTCATTTCCAAAAAATATTGAAAATTTGTACTATCAATTTTTTGTATGATTAGCAGTAATAGACATAACCTTTTTTATGTTATTTGTTATTTTAAATTGGAATTTGTTTCCAATCTCTGAATAGTTGAATTTTAAACTGTAGATATTAGAATATTAGTATTATTTATTAATTATTTGGCTTTGTATAAAATAAGAAACCCCTATCTATTCAATATTCTGTTAACGTCTAAGTATAAATAGAACAAGGGTTGTTCAAGAGAGTTCTGTCAATAGATGAAAGAGTGGAATCTAACTCAAGGGGAAGAATTGTGTAGATCAAGTAATAGTCCTCGGAATTGAGACAACTGAACTTAAAATAAGTGAGCCCACAATGGGCTTGTGCTGTTGAGATTAGGTTATGAGATTAGATTATCTAATAAAATTACAAACGCAAATACTAAATATTATTAAGATTTTAAAATAGTCGGTTAAAATTTGAACAGTGGATAAATAAGATAAATTAGGGAGGAACCGTTTGAAAAATCAAATCCCGGCCTTATTCAACTCAATTGGTTCATATAGACGATGGTAAAGAAAACTATACCTTATATGATTTTACATTATTAATATTTTTGTATAAAATATCTTGTATTCTAAATACTGAAAATAAAAATTTGTTTTAAAATAATATCGCAATAATTAATACGACTTGAAATATCAATTTTACATATAAGGGTTGTATAAAAGATTTCGTATTTAATAATCGTCTAAGTGTCTGAAGGTGGCGTCAATTTATCACGAGAGAAATATTAAAACAACCCTTCGCAAGAAAGAAAACGTGGAGGATTTAATTTGCATACTAAGAAAAGCTAAAGGGCACGGCAGCTAGCGGAGTCATTATTTGCAGTATTCTATATGCAACTTTAGAATAACAATATTTTATCTATAGAACAAAGATTTTAAATGCTTAAGAAAATTACTCAAAGATATAAAGATAATTTAATACTTTGAAATTTAAGTTGGCACTGCATTTAAGTTCTTATTAAATTACTTTCTGATATATAATTTATAGAAATAATCTAAAATTTTGTACTTAGATTTCTATTTTTATTCTATACATAGAGCTAATTAATTTGTCTACCACTGTCCTTTAAAACTATAAGAGTTTAGAAAATCGAAGTTGAAAAACTTTCTTTATTTTCAAGAATGTTTTAGAAATATGTTACTATTTTCCCATAGCACCAGTTAAAATATTACACTTTTGCAGAAAAAGTCATTTTCTAAATAGTCACCGGCAACTAAGAGACATCATTGAGAGAAACCTTTTTCGACCTCAAAATGGAATTTTCGAAAAAGAGTGTTCGATTGTTTAATCACAACATATTTTTAACTATACTAAGTGTAGACGCAAAAAATTAAAAAGTATTCGCAATGTTGAAAATAAAATTACGTCTGTTAAACACACGAAATTACTTTGAGCTGACTTAAAGGTAATATTATAATATATAGCATAATATTTAATGGACATCGTATAATAAAACTCAAATACATTCACAAGCTCAAATTACTCAAGATCAAACCCCTCACACGTGTCTGCATACATATTTAACTTTATAAATGGGTTGGAGAAGTATGAACACAGGTTGTCATTCGTGTAATTAAATCACTGTTGTCAAAAGGATAGACGTTTCAAAATTTAAATGAATTAAGTGATTCTTATCTTAAGGATAGATTCAACGAAATGTTGGTACCATTTACATATTTATAGATAAGGAAGTAGACCGAACGAAATGTATCGAATATGTAGATATGTCCTAGTATTCTAGGTTGTCTGTGAATGATTGATGAACAAATTTATTTTAAAATGAATAATTAAATTACTTCGGTTTAATAAAATAATGTTATTGACATAACTTGTTTCCAAATAACAGCATTAAACCAGCTGTTGCAAATACTGATATTGACATAAGCTGTTAAAATAATGTATTACGTATGCTGTTACAAATAATGTTAACGACATCAGCTGTTAAAAATATTGTTATTAACACAACCCGTTACAAATAATAATATTCCATAAACAGCTGTTAAAAATTATAGTATTGACATCATCAAACAAATAATGATTTTGTTTCAATTCAAGTGGCTGTTTACAAAACTACGTATTTTTTTTAGTTACGAATTTTATTTTATAAATGGGGGAAATACTGTTTATTAAATGAAAACCATCTACCTGTGTCAACAGTGTTTTACAATTTAAAAATCGGCTGATGTTTGATTATAGCTGTGATTGACTTAATTTAGAGTTTTAGGTTATTTATGCAAATAGAGAAATTCCAAATTCGTAACAAAAAGAGTACACTACAACTTAAGGAAATTATTTAAAGATGAAAACTAAATTGCTGTATACTTTTCCCTACAGTCACCTAAGAAATACAGAGAAAAAAACATACAGGTGACTAAGGGCTAATTAATTTGACTCATCATCATTATTACGAAAGATAAAAGTTTACCTTATATTCTACCAATAGTCTCAGTATTTTTCTAAATATTGTTAAATGCTCTTAGGAATTGCTTCTGGGTAAAATATACTACATTTTCCAATATATGCTGAGTTGTATGCCTAAAAATAATATGTTCTATCGGAGGGTATGCAGTATAGATAAAATGATAGGTAAAGAAAACCAATGTTGAGTTATTATGGGAAAATAAGGTTTGAAGTGCTTTTGTAAAAAAAAAGTATTATACCAATTGTTTGCGAGAGGGGGTCCAAGTGTTAAATTGACTTTAATAATATATATATATATATATATATATATATATATATATATATATATATATATATATATATAGGGGTACATGATAAATATTAAAACACAAAATGTCAATTTTACATATTGAGCCCTTATGGTCTTAATAAAAACATATCGTATCTCTACAAACATATCTTTTATGGAGGTATTTGTTGAAAAGAGAAAAATGCCGTTTTTGAATGTCGAATATCTCAAATACTGATAAAACTGTTTTATCAAACTTTTCCAAATTTATTAGCTACTATAAATTTAATTTTCATGTAGCTTGACAGATTTTTCTAACGAATAGATATTCCAATATTATCAAAATTTGTTTTGTGTATGAAAATATAATTACTGAAAATTTTATTTTTAAGTAAGTTCTCTTATTTATTTATCACAAAATGAGCATAAATTCGTTTTTGATGACCTCAGATAGACATCGTTGTACAATTGTAAAAACATGAAACGGAAGACGTCCTTGGATAGTCGTACAATGCGCACCTTACACGACGCGTCTGTTAATTGTTAAATAATGTGTTTTGTGTTTTAATAATGTATTGACGTCCTCAGTAGAACGAGGACTCTGAAGATAGAAAAGAATCTCGATAGGATAGGAAAAAGCTAATTTTGTTTTTATTTAAGTTCTTCGATACTATGGAGGACCACTATAAAATCCTAAAATAAAAGCATCCGTAGCACATAAAAATAAAAATTTATATTAAAGTTATGAAGACAGACGTATACGTTAAGTTTGACAAAATACATATAAGAAACAACATGATACCAAATTACGCTCTCATAACAATTAATAACAAATATAGAAGCACAAGAAAAATTAAAGAGTGAAAATAAGGAGGTGATTATTTAATTTCACAAAACAGCTTTAATTGCGACATATATATGTTTCGCCGTTAGGCATTTTCAAGCAACTAATTCGAAAACAAAACAAAAAACTTGTTTTGTTTTCAATTTAGTTCCTTGAAAATGCCTAACGGCGAAACATGATATGTCGCAATTAAAGCTGTTTTGTGGAATTAAATAATCGTCTCATTATTTCCATATCACGGAATTCCATCATGTACCGACTGTTGTAACATTTAAATTAAATTAAAGAGTGAGCAGAAATGAAGCGGATCAGGGGAAAATAATGTTTCTATATAGCAAAAAAAAAAAAAAAAAAAAAAATTAAAAATTAAAAAAATCATTATATAAAATGACATTTAGAACTATTGAATACATATCATACATCTAATATAGGATACGACAATGTAATTTGTCAGTAACTACGTTAGTCTCATCTTACAACGTAGGTAAACAAACAACCTAAAACGCCGTAATCTTTCAAGAGTAAATATAGTACAAAAGATAACGTTCAATGTAAACACAAGTTATATGAATACGTTCCTAACCTAACCCCAATAGTGTTTAATAAATATGTACTGCGAGTTCTCAATAAGCACCTAAAATATAATTTACTACATATAAAAAACAAGGAAATAGTCCAGGGAATTGCCACTGCTGGTACAGTAATTAAAACAATACCACACCACAATAAGAAATTTTAAACAAATTACACAACAATAGAGTCTTTAAAATCTGAATACTAGATATTCTTAAAAATGTAAACTTATTACAAACCAAAATAGTAGATAATAATGCACCAAGGCTGACAATGAATTATCACCAAGGCAATGGTGATAATGGACTCCAACAAATACAAGATGAAAGTAATGAATCAATAAAAATAGAAAAGGCTTTTAATACTTAAACCAGAAATAAAAAATAAAAAAAGTAAAGCGATAAACAAATCTACAATTTTGTCAAAACACTCTATTCACTAAAATCCATAATGGCACAAACCGCAGATTCCAAGCTCTTACTTAAAATTCACAAACCTGGCGTACAAACATCAATTTCACAACCACACATGGATATAAAACCACAAAAAACTCGCTAACATCATAGTACGTACGTAGAATTGAATTAGAAAACAACCATAATACAAAACACAGCATTGATTTTGAAAAGAAGATTAATGACGCTACATTGAAACTCAACTATAAAATCGTTTATTTAGATATTGAAAACCTAACATACCAGTCCAAGAAACAACAGAATTTTTTTAGGCCTCACTGAAAAAAAACATTTTAAACACACAAAAATCACAGAATTAACTAATTTGTTATCAGTCAAATTGGACCAGAATTACTTTATCTTTGATATCATTTATTTAATCAAATAAGAGGGATTAGTTAGGGTTTCCCCACTTTCCGGTTTTATTGTCTGATATTTATTTTAATAAATTTGAAAATACATGTTATTTTTATATCAAGTATGAATAAATTTAAAGTCAAATCATATCTACAAGATATGGATGATACATTTATAATATTCAATGCCACATTTAGACATATCTAGAAAATTAAAAAAAGTATTAAAATATTTATCATTTAGTAAGTATTGTCAATGAATAAACAGTTGTCTATATAAATCCCCCACACAATTTGATTATTTATGGACTATTGTGATATTTTCAAACAAATAAGATTTTAACTAGTAAATCAGTCACGTAATATTTCCTTATTTGTTAGATAATGAAAATAATCTCAAACAAATAAATTTGATTAACTATTGCAACAAGTTCCACATTATTTCAATATTTAACTATCGTAATATTGTCAAAGAAATAAACTTTAATTATTGTAGTCAATTCCACACTAATTAAGGACGTTGCTGATGTTTTGGTCGAACATTTGAACATTCACTCACATCACGAGGAATACCCTCATTTCGTGAACCTCAGAGACATATTGTGAAAGCACGAATATCTTCACCATACAGTTTTACTAAACAACTAAACAAATAGTTCATTTCACGCTATAGTTTTATAATAGAACCGCATACAAATTTAGATATAGATTAAATACCTCTTTAATTTGATAGCAAATTTTAAATCCTTATGATTTTTTATCAATTATCACCACAAACCAAAAGTAAAAATACAACTCATTCATATTTAGTCTGTGGATAACAATAAACTTTATTTTATTACTATAAAATTTAGAATTTTTTTGAAAATATTTCTTAATAATATTTATACCTTTATTAGAATCGAGTTTGGATAAATAAATACAATTATTTTGACTCGTTTTGCCATATTTACTAAATTGTTGCCCTCATATTTACAACTGTCCAGTTGTATATTTTAAATATAATTCGTCTCAAAAACAATAAGGCTTTTTGGGCAAGACGATTGCATAACTTCTCTTTTTTCTCTCGTGGTTTCGAATTTCGTGGAACATGAAAACACGTACCGTACATAAAATTGGCAGTCCAAATGCATTACATAAATTTTGTACCTGACAATTTTAAACTTTTGAAATTCAACTAAATAGATATAAATATCTGTATACATACAATCAATTCTATCCTAAGAAACGCAATTACTAAAAACGAATTACAATAAGTTAAATTAAAACAGTTTGACCGATCGACACGTTCACCGATATTCGTGAATAATGTGGGGCCACTTTTAGGATGGACGGGATAGGCACTTGGCGTTGTAGCGAACATATATGAAACTACTCGTTATTGTTTGTGTTTGCCTCTGATAAACATGGAAGTGTCAACATGCACTCCCAATTGATTAACGTGTTATCGAATATAGTAATATACTGTGTAAAAGCACTGGAAAACTATACAAGTTATTTTTCTACTTTTAACTACATAAGAATATAAAATAATATATCCTCTATAGGTAATTTATTAGGTAATTTTAAATCTAAGACATATTTGTGGTTTAGGAAGAATTTGTAGAAAGTAGATGCACTAAAATTAAACACGTATTAAGCCCACAATTCTGCAATATAGCTTTAAAACTTCAAAATGTCACATGGGTATTACATAATATAAAATACTTCACTTTTAAATTAACATATATCATAATAGAGAAATTATTTACCATAACAATCAGTGAAACATATTAAAATTATAAAACAGCTAAATCAGTTTTATTTAAAGTTGAAATTATGTAATGACATGACTGTGAATTTAATTAAATTTTATGTATAGGTTTCAGCATTCAAATATTAAACTTCTATATTAAAATCAATTATTACAGTCTATTCTAATTTGTCAAAATATTACACAAACTTTCTCATTCACTCAACTAAATACAAAATTAAATAAATATGCAATAAAATTATTCGTGTTTTTATCAAATCGGTTGTTGTCAATAAAGTTATAAAATAAACCATGATCGCTGTCTTTGAAAAATATCAATATATATTCATAGTCACCAGATTCCACTAGAAACGACCAACACTATACAACCAATATTGAAAAATTATCCCTTTTATGACAGCCACTTAATTGACTCAATCTCGCTTCGCGTGCAGTCTACCCTTGTTTAAATGTGTTTGTAATTTTTGCAGGACGTGAAGTTAATGTATTTTCTTTTGATGTTTTAAATTATTCGTTCATAATAGTGATGAATAGACATTTCACGAAGTAGTTACAAAATTACTTCACAAACAATGCATTACAAATGCTTTGCAAAAAAAAAAATAATAAAAAAAAAATAGGCGTTGTCGATGAAAATGTGAGACAGTTCAGTTAATGGCTATTATTATGAAATAGTGGAAAGCTGTAAATTGCAATTTCTAGCATAAAGATCAACGTTGTTATGATCCCTATTGCTTTCCTGTAAGATCAGCCGACAGACACTTGTTATTGTTTTGATCAAATCTTAAATCTATTTATAAATTAGATACCTTTTGAATTAACGAATATGCGGCATCCATCAATGTTAGAAGAAGCAATCTACATTTAATACTCAATTTTCTTTGACACATACAACTGAGACAATAATGTTATTTTGTAAAGATCTCCTGAACAATGAAGATTGTGGCAATATTTCAGACAGATAACTTCAAAGCAAGATTTCCTCTTTATAGACAAATGTATGAGCAACTGTCATGTCAGTTTGATAAAAATTATTGAAATCAGAAAAAAATTAAAAATTCCAAACTTGATAGTCCTCGAAAGGTGAGATCTCAATGAAAGATTTATTTTGTCTTAAATTACTCCAGAAGATGTCATTAATGATAATATGACATGTAATGATTTTAATAATTTTAAAGACATAGTTATACGAGTTATTTTCAAAACGTTTTGGAAAATGATTGTATAGCATTAGTTTACATTGGTGGCTATATATGTCTTAAGTAAAAAAAAAAGAAGAAAAAAGTGTAAAAAAGGTAAAAAATAATTTCATTTTGTACCCCAAGATAAAGATGTAGTTCTACGACCCTCCCTCCAACAAGAGAAAAACTGAAAAATTTCAGTAACACTTAATTTAATTGTCTTAAAATTTAACTACTTCAGTAATTTTCAAATACTCATACATAGATTAGTACTAATAATATACAACATAATGTTTCACTATGCGACAATATAAATTGTCCTCTTCATTAATATTTCTTTGTTGTACCACAAAATGATTACAAAGTAGAAACCAAAAACAATTGTACTTTATAAAAGTTTTTATTTAATAAAGCAAATTAATAAAATGTTTTCTATCTTGTTTGTTTTACCTTGCTTTTTATTAAATTGCAGTGAAAAATGATGTTATAATGGAAACTATATTCGTCATATTTTTAATGTCAAAATAAAGAATTAAAACTGTGTGGTCTCATATAAGCATTTACTTATTAAAAATTGATCAAAATTCCAGTGCGATGTGTTAAGTAGTAATAGCAGTTTATTTGACCATATAATAATTATATCTGGACGTAATACTTTCCTTGCGGGGATTTACACTCACATAACGTGATGTAACAACCAGCCATCGAGAAAGTAATAGTGTCGGGATTGGTGCATGTCTTTCCTTGTATAAATGTTCTTCTAGAGTTACAGGTTTTAATGTTGTAAGTCACAAAACACACCCATTTTTCTTTACACAGCTGTGATACTTATTTGTATATGAAACGGACCATATTATTAAATAATACAACAATAGTTACAACCAACGAATAAAATTAAATAGCAGCAGTTTCACACACCCGTAATTTTTCTTTATGTAGATATTACAATTTTATAAAACACCATGACTTTTTGGTCACACTGTATGTTGATTAAATTTAACTAATAAAAAGTTAACTGTATTCAATTTTATAATTATAATAGAGAATCATTTGTTATTTTCATAGTGCCTTTTCTATTTTTGCATAGTGGTGAAATAGTTTTGTAAGTACTTACTTCAAAAACAGTTTTTTCGTTGTAAATAATTTTTATTCAATTTGAGTCGTTCAGGTATAATTATGTCATTATCATAAATAAAACATAATGTTATTTAAAAATTTGATGTTTTGTACGATAATAATACATTTGAAATATTATATTGGTAACAGACCAGTTATGTGGCCACATTCTACAAATAATTACTGAATGCTGTAGTCAACTACTGACCAGATTACTAATCTATAAAACATTGGAAGTTTTCTGTGCTTGTTATCTATGTTAATTAATGTGTCATACAAATAGTTGGATTCAAAACTTAGTTTATTATTTAACGACTATCCAGGTTGATTATAAGATGCTTTCAGATTTAATTTTTTAATAGATCTACCTTTTGCAGGATTTTTATATTTTTAGTTATGCCAGTAGATCTTTAGTATTTATTCATTGAGCGTTTGGTGTAAGAAGTGGAACTGTATTTTCATATATTAATATAGTCATAATAATATGATTTTTTGTTAAAAGTCAATAAATTCATGTAATATTGCTGTTGATGTATTTGCGAATGCGGAATGTTCAATACAAAATTTGTCTCAGGAAAATTTATTACGAGTGGAATGTTTTCAAGATGGCGGTAATTTTTTAGGATGGATATGTTATTAATTTAGGTGTATTATCCATATATTTCTTGACGAGTTTTATTGCGTACAAAGCTCCACAAATCTATTTTCAGGAGGTTGAAATCCCAAATATAACAATTCATAACGTCCTTCAAAAAACATTTATGTTTACATGATTATAAATATTTTAAGTCCATATTTATTTGAGCTTTGGTAAAGTTCTGTTATAAAAATTAGACTTACCTGAGCATGTGACTATATACGATTTATTTAGTAATCTGAGGAATAATGAGATCATAAAAATTCTTATTGAGTCGATTAAGAATTTTGTTGTTTTATATTTTATTTTTATATTTACGAATTTGTGTTACACGTTGTGACATGTGGTTTTTATTCATCTAATGAAGTGATAATTATACCGAATCGACTATTATGAAATTAAAAGATTTTATAAAGGTACTGCTTTTGAAGTAAAATAGTTCAGATGGAAAAGCAATTGGTAATGAAAATAAAATACAAAGTTTTTGTAAAAATCAGTTCATACTGATACCAAATAGGACTATTTTCAGGAAAAGTTTTGTAAACACGACTTTGTCATTACCTAAACATTCACAGATGGGAGAAGTTTGGAAGTCTTACGCACTGCCTGACAATCTAATTAAAAGTAAGAATGGGAGACGGAAACTAGTTAGTCAGGAGTTTTACAATCATTAATTGAATTGATTGTTGGCAGGAAAAACACCTCTCTTTAGTTATTGGTTAACTTTAGAAGCGATCTTATTGGCTATTCACTTAAAATATTTTGTATTTAAGGACTAATATTGTATGATTTTTATTAATTAATTCTCAGTTCAAAATGTGTAGCTCAGTTTGTATTTAAAATAACCTCAATTTTAGACAATGGATTAGTCTAATTTTATAAATAATTGAGGTTTAATATATTTTATATTGTTTTTGTGTAAACAAATATCTGACTCATTTATACAAAATTATAAAATTTACTAACTCAATTATTATATGAGGTTATCTTATAAATTTGACGGAAAAAGGTAATTTTAAATTAATTAGAAGTTCACTGGGTATTAATATAACTTTTAACAACCGATTAAAAATATTTCTACTATTCGTAAAAATAAAAATGTAGTTTTAGGAACTGGAGGAAGATAAAGAAAAAATACATTATTTAAGTATTCAGATATTATTGTTTCGCATATTCGACTACATTAGTCAAACATTCCAAATTTACACCGAAACATCTGTTTTAAAGTGTGATGTGTCCAAAAATGTATTTATTTTTCAATTTGTTTTTACAGTAAACTTTATCTGTCTAAATAAAAGTTTACATTTTTAATGTTTCTGACCTGCAAACAAATTGAATACATTTTATATTCTAAAAATTCACTACAACGATTCTGACTACATTTTTATAGAGTGTAGCCTCTGAAAATACATATAAGTCGTAATTTTAGAGTAGAGTTAAATACCAGTCAAAAATTGAGATGAATCTCTTTTCTGTCTTAAATACAATATCATTGCGACAAAATATTGGTAAAATCGAAATTTATAACCAAACTATTGAGAAAAGACCTACTAAACGGTCTATACTTAGGAATAAATTAAAAAATACTTTAATGAATATTTATCACTATTACCTTTATTTTAATATTTTGTAAATAATTCATGAACTTCGAAATTACATTATATACATGTCATTTTTTAAAGCAAAAACTTGTTTACTTTTGTTTATACCAATTTTAATATATTTAATCTAAATCAAGTATATTTTAATTTGAGTTATCTTATAAGGAGAATATATTTTCCACATTGCGTTTGGTTTAGTGTACTTTTATTTAAAATTATCCAGTTTACCAAACAATACCATCAATTAAAACGGTTGTTCTGTTACAACTAAAATATTTAATGTTTGTTAACGTGTGTGCTTTCAGATGGGACACCTTGACGTAGTGATACCTCCGGACTTTATTAACGAAGAAACATCAAGTGACCTCATGGTGCCTGAAGGTGGTACAGCCAAGTTGACTTGTAGAGCACGTGGATACCCGAAACCGAATGTGCAATGGAGGCGAGAGGACAATTCTGATATTGTCATTAAAGAAGGCGGAGTTAAAAACAAAGGTACGGTACGAATTATAATATATATCAAAACATCAGATTTGACACTGGAAAGATTTTAAAAATAAAACAGTTACTTTTTTTCAGCAAATATCTAGTATTTTAATAACGATATGTTTTTAAATTATACATATATATATATATATATATATATATATATATATATATATATATATATATTATATATACGTTTAATTTATTAATTTTTCCTATTTCACTAACATTTCACGTTTCTTCTATGTACATGTTTTATGCACTAAATTGCAACTAACTTTAGGTAACAATACAACATTTTAAATGTTTATGTGATTGTTGCAATAACTACAAGTATGTAAACACAATGGCTGGGATCAGGCGTTTAAATAGTGTGCAAGACGTAGCAACAGCATTATTTTTGCGGTTAAAATATAGCGCTTTGCCAAAAATATTGTAATTATTTCGGCATCAGTTGGGTTTCTTGCAATCAAACAATATATGGACTGAAAACACAATTTAAAAACGAAAGATCTGTCATGGAATGAAATTGGCCAAGAAATGCAACAATTCAGTTGGTGGAAAATAGTGAAGATTTGTGAGAAAGGATTAGTTCAAAGTTGAAGTAAATCAACGAGATCATTGTTTATGATACTATTAAAAGTAGGTTTCTTAAATGCATTTTTTATTGAGACGTGAGTATATTACACACACAAAAAAAAACACTAACGTCAAAATTAAACCAGTAGGCAATAGTGTAATTAATGAATTTTAATTATTTTTTTATTTTCTTGAAATTGCCGTCCTTTACATTATTTGGTTTTCAGTTGAAGTCTACTTTCATTTAAACGGCTCTCTGTTAGATTTTTAGAACTAGAAAAACATCTACAATGTATAAAAAGGATGCATATGAACCAGATATTTTTGTATGTGTTATAAAATATAGACACGGGATTATTCGGTTCTTTAGCAGAATTTAAAAACAGTCTGTATTGGGTTATTTAAACCTGAGACTATAAAACTCGGCATTGTTATTGAAAGACATCTTAGCTCCGAAATCCAGACATTATTTGTTGTGATTTTGCTATCTCACATGTAAGTAGTATCAAGAAAGTAATGAGATGGATAAAAACCGGTGCCTAAGATTAAAAAAATATATTTGTTTTGAGTTCTAAATAGTGGTTTGATATCTTCCACCGTTGTTTGTTCACTGCTCTAAAGATCAAAGAAATGAACCAGTATCAAATTGGTATATTTATAAGTTAAAATATGGAGGTACCAAAGCACAAATTCGACTCAAGCGATTTTCATAAAATTTTGCTGAAATATATACAAGTTGCTAAACGTATAGGTGGTTATTTTTCAAAAATGGCGGTTCGGATATGGAGCTGTTATAAAAGACATAATTTCTCAAAATGGGATCAACCAATGTCATTCAACATTTTGTGAACTCTGAAGGTTAATGACCCAAGCCATGTACAAAACTGTAAATAATAAATTTAAATATTACTTAACTGGTGTCATTAGAACTTAATTTCATCTTATGGTATATTGCATAAGACAAGTTTATATCACAAATATAGTAGGTTTATGCTTTATTTAATTATATACATATTTGTTTTAACACAATCTACTAAATTTAAGAAAGTGTTCATTGTTGACTTAAGAAGTATGTGTAATTCAAGAACCAGCTTACAAAAATTGGTCTCACGAAATGTCCACCAAGCTTATACATAGGCTTCCATTTTACGTTCATTAGTATTTTATCTCATTTTGTTTTTAATAAATATAAATCATGTGACACTGTATTTCTCTCTAACAAGCAATATCTCCTTGACAACTGAGTGGGAATGTTTACTGTACTGTCTCAGTTCCTTAGGGCATTCACTAGTGTAATTAGTTCATTGTTAAGTAAGTAATTAGTAAACTTTGCACAACTGGTGTGATTACAATCAAGAGAGGTACTTGTTTGGATATGTTGAACTAATCAGGGTTTAGGATGACGACCTGGGGCTAATAAGCTAAGGTCAAAGCTATAGTCGTTATATTAACACATTAGAAGATATTAAGCTCCTACGCATTGTAATTATTATAAATACGATCATAAACAAATTTTCCTTTACATTCTCAAAACGTTACTTCCACCTATTCTGAGAGTCCTGCTTTATTTAAATTAAAACGAGTAAATATAAAACGAACATAAAGCAAAATAAATCTTGGCATTTAAGTCAATTTTATTTTTAAAAGGCAACTACAAAATTTAAAATAACAATCGCCATAGAATCATGAATAATTTTAAGAACACTATCAAGTAAAGGAAAAATATAAAAATTGGAGGTCCCTCTGTTGTTAAAATGGAGACGATAGAAATACAAATCAAAGCAGCCAATATTAGGCATGATAGAAATGTAGTGTTAGAAAAAAATTAAAAAATCTTATACTACACGATGTTTGTTTGTTGTTAGCATATGGTTGTTTGTTTGTTTTGATACATCAGAGCTTATATGATATATTTGATTCTGATGAAATTCTGGAAATTATGGCCAACAACCACATTAGTAAAACTAATCATCGAGGGATTATACCAAAACATAGAATCAAATAAAAAGGAAGTACAATTTGCAAAATCTAGAAACTAGTATTCAAGAGTATATCAGTACTTTTTACATGTGTTAGTAAACAAAACAATAAATAGTTACATTGAATACAGAGCTATCTATCATGCCTACAGCTTTAAGACCAATAGAAGCCATGTCAATTGTCTTAGGGACACACGTTCTTAAGATATGTTCAGATGTACAGGATAAACAATCAGCAAGCATTTTATCAACTGGATTACAGTATTAGAATAATACTTAGTAATATTTCCTAATAAACAGATTTTGAAAATAGTCAGTAATAAAAAAATCTAGTGAAACGTCACACGGTATGTTTACAATACGATATGGTATCGATTACAAATAAATTATAGTGAAATTGTAACATATAGTAATCTAATAATACTGCATCTTACAAATAATGATACGGGGCATCCTAAGATTTTGTACTCCACCCAATTTGAATTAAATTTAGATTAATTACCAGATTTTTTTTGTAAATTTGCAAAGATTAGAATTATGTAAAATTACTAAAATAAGATTTCAACATATAACAAGGGTTGTAATAACTTATCTGAATCTGTGGACCCTAGTATTATATAGTATTTTATAATTATAATATTATATGTAATAGTAGATTTTGTTATGTAACTCCATCTTTGAGGTTGTCGGGACTACCCAAACAAACATCTCACACCATGTTCTCTTTAGGGATGGAGGGGTTATGTAAAGAATTATTGTGTAGTTTATAGAAAATAATGATGGTGCTACAAGCCAAGTAAACATAATTATTGTATTGCATCCAGCCTATCTTAATATCCCTATGTTCCAATTCAACCCACACTGGAGGAAGGAATTCATACAATTTAAATATACAAAAACTGTATTAAATGTGTATTATAATAATTAGGTGGACATTAGTAGTAATAATAAATAAACAATTTTTGGAAATAAAAGATGTTTTTATAAACCCTACGTGACCAAGGGGAAACGTAACTTATACTATATATACTCAAGTGGAGAATTTTCGTCTATAGGAACCGCTCCTGTTCCAAAACTCGTGTAGCAAGTGAAGAGCGTCAAGGATAGGTATCATCTTTATTTTTAATGTTGTCTATGGCTAGTCCGGATCACAACTCTTCATATTTTCGCCAACCCAATAAATTTGGCTGTGGTTTTCTTGCTGTTTACAGACTAACGCTTTAAATGGTAGACAGACGACTAATTGTTTCGTCCATCACTGGACCACATTCTACTAATAGATAGTGTGGTTTCTTCTCTTGCTCTTAGCAGCATCTGAAGTTCTTGTAATTCCATACTCTAACCGTTATAAAGTTCCCCGGCGGGAAAGCCAGTTAATTTTATATACAGCCTGATGTAAGTTTTGACCTCTTCCTGTTATAATTTCACAAGAGTTGTTTGGCCTGTTTTTAGTTGCGGTATTATTTCCCAACACGGATACTCTCTTGTATGTTTTCTTTCCATAGTACATTCTTGATATAATTATCTGCAAGAACAAAAAATGGTTAAGGTCCTATGATGGAGTGCTAGCATCCATTCTCTCGTGTTTGTTCCTACATTCATTTCCTCCTTTTTCTGTGTAAACTGGAGGAGTGTTATTTGAAAATGCTTGAGATGAAACTGAGTTCAACTGTTTTATCTTTTAGATAGCGTGAAATATATTATTGGTAATAAGTTGGTTAAGCTATTATTATGTTCTTGAGCAACATTTTTTAAATGTATAACCCTAAGTAATGAGTTTTGAAAGAGGCAACTATGATTGTAGGCTCAACTATTGTTTCATATTTTGTTAACAAAAACATAATTTATTAAATGAATGTCATAATTTAAATAATTATCATACAATATTAAAAATATTCTCTTTTGAATATTTTACATCAATTCTTTACCCACAATGGAAAAACAAATCTCCTATATTACTTCTTTAATTTCTTATTATGCGATATCTACTACAAAATATATACGTAATAAATACGCCCACCCTAAGTATTAGATTTGAACGATGAAGTAGATAAAATATTCGGCCATAGCCCTTTTCCCTAAATCACGTTTCATCCGACGAGAGATTCTGCTTTACGGCGGTATCTTCTGACATGCACGTTCGACCTCTCTCTCCTTTGAATTTACATAACCCTATGGGATTACTCTCTTTCCTTACGAATTTCTCTGGTCATGAAGATGTACCGAAATAAAAGGTAAGCCAATTTAGTATTCTTTTTCTCTTTTATTTTATCTCCGTATATATACGCAGGTTTGTAAAGGTATTCGGTTCAAAGAAGTTGTTGGAAAGTTTCTTTCCTTCGCTATTAGATGGACGGATTGTGTGTAAAATAATGTTATCTTTGAGTACGTTTTTATCAAAGAAAGTGGAATGGGGTTTTTTTTTATTTTCCCCATTTTCCTTCCTATCAAACGCCTTCGCACTATGACCATTTATAATCGATGGAATGTTATACATGTTTAATTAGTTGGTCTTTGATCAACCAGACTAGATAGAGATATTGTTTGAAAAAATCAGAAACATTAAAAACAGATACATTTTCTTATATTATCGATTATTATTTATTAATGGAGTACAATAACAGTTGGAATTTCCTTATATAATAGTTTGTTTATTTATTTGATTTACAATGAAATTCCACCATGTACCTGACATCGATAGGATAAATCATAGTAAAAAAAGATAAACCAGTTATGATTTTTTTCCTCAATACAGAATACCAGTAAATATATTTATTTATATATCTACGAATTGAAAATAAAAGTTTTGGAAAGGGAAAAAAATGGTTCTACCTATAATCGTGAGTTTAAATATTTAATAGTCTAGTAATATACGATCGTTATTTTTAATTATATGGAAAGGGTTTTCGGGAGGAACGAAAAATAATTTTGGTCGTCTAACTAAGTAAAATGTTTAATTTAAAATTTGCTGAAAATTCTGATTTTTTTTCTGACCAAATGTATATATTTATTCACACAATCTACCCAAAACTTTATAACTATTTAAAAAATATGAACAATAAACTTAACTTTGGTTTCATGTGTATATTATCGTGTTTTATCAGAGTTTAAAACGATATTGTACCCAGTCTCGCTCTTTCAAGATATTGACTGTTTCTAATAGTTTAGTGTTAAATTTTATGAAAATCACAATATTCTATTGCCGTTAATATTCAAGATTTTTTAGAAGCAATTTGATTTTGAAATATTATACTCAAATCAAAGTCTAATAAGTACGCAGTTGGAATAAGTTATTGAAATAATTTTAAATTAATGATATAAAAGGATGAACTTAGTAGAGTTACGTGCACTAAGAAACCAAGACATATACGAAATGTTTAGTTCAAATCGGATATAGGTTCTGGTTTAAGCTACATAGTAAAAATTTAAAAAAAACATACATACCGATAGATGAAAAAGGATGTCTCAGCATAATGAACATGAAACCCTTGTAAAGAAAATGTCAATCTTACGTTTTAAAAATATCCCATATGTCTAATTTTAAATTGATTTATAACTGTTGGAGGTTTGTATGCAAATTTTCAATAATATTAATTCAGATTTTAAATATGTTTTTATTTCCATGTATTAATAATTGTTATTCCAAAATCTTATGCAGTTCTAAATTATTGTTTTGCAGTTCTCACTTATCATGGAGAGTTTTTAAAATTGACAAAGATCACAAGATCCGAAATGGGGCCATATCTTTGCATTGCCTCTAATGGGATTCCGCCCTCAGTAAGCAAAAGGATACTCGTCAACGTACATTGTAAGTTTATAATTTTATATGTTGATTTATGTCATGCTCACTTACAGTTATAATTATCTATAATCTTAAATATTTTGTAAGAGATTTTGCCTTTGGATTTATATAAAAGGTTAGTGTAAGATAATGTGTATTTAAAAACTAATCTGTAAAATCTATAACAAATGGACACATATTTTTATTTATAATTTTTTAAATATTAGTATATAGGTCTGTATAAACTATTAATTGTAGAAAATAAAAATTAAAATAGTTTATATTAGGTAATTATATTTACATGTGAATAAAAACCAATGATTTTACCAAATTATATATTTCATTTTCTTTTGTTTAAACATCTTTTGTTTCTTTTGTTGATCCATACATTTTTCTAAAATTTTACTTAAGATTGCCAAAGAAACATGCTAAATTATTTCATATATTCTAGGCACTGTAGTATGAAAGGCTACATTTCCCTTATCTCTGTAATAGAGTACATTCTAAAAAAAAAATCTTAACCAACAGCAGAACTATTTTCATCCCTTTCACAAAGTTAATAAAATGAATAATACAACACTCTGGACTAATTTAATTCTAATCGTGATGTTATTGAATAATTTAAAATCTTATTTAAATAAACATAATCAAAAATTTTTAATTATGGTTTTGTAATGTATAATATGTCAATCAATTTTACAGTAATGTTATCGATAATCTATCTAAAAGAAATAAACTTAAAATAAATAACGATAATAAGAGTTCATATGCAGTGTGGAACAATATATTGTATTGCAATACATATATTTTTGTAAGTGTTCCATAACTGAATATTATTTGTTGGTTTTTCAGTTCACCCTGTTATTCAAGTTCCCAATCAACTGGTGGGAGCACCCACAGGGACAGATGTCACTCTAGAGTGTTATGTTGAAGCTTCTCCGAAGTCTATTAATTATTGGGTTCGAGATTCAGGTAAAATTATAATATATGATTTCTCGTTTTTTTTGTGTCAGCAGTGTGACAGATTTTAGTTGAAAGTTTGTGTCTAGGCACAATGGTGCAGTTTGTATTTAATTTGTTTTTATAAGGAAGTAATTAAGTATGTATTTATGGTTTAATTAGCCATTGTATTTAATTTGCATGAAGCTTTTTTATCCCAATTCCAAACAACTGGGGATGAGAAATTAATCATTTAAACGACTTATTATTAGAAATAAATATTATGTGGAAGCAAAATAATAGCGGTATTTATTCATTTTGTTTCTAATATATATACATAATAATAATTATTATTATTTGTGTAAAAAATAAATATTCAAAATTGACTGTACACGTATTTTCAATGACGTCAATGAAAAGTAATGCAAATTTCAAAATCAACAACTTAATATATATTTATAAGCTTGATTATATTATAATATTATTTATTTAAATTTGTATGAATAACACTTGAAGCTACAAATATTAAATGAAGAACAGGAAGATTTATGTAAGAAACACCTTGTTTTCAATGATATGACGTTTCAGTGACTAAAGTCGGTACCCAATTAAAATCTTATTTTTCGCTTGAGAAGCTTAGCCATTGTATTTAATTTGCATGAAGCTTTTTTATCCCAATTCCAAACAACTGGGGATGAGAAATTAATCATTTAAACGACTTATTATTAGAAAGAAATATTATGTGGAAACAAAATAAGAGCGGTATTTATTCATTTTGTTTCTAAAATAGTTCTTAAAACACTTTTTACATATTTAAAAAAAAAATAGTATATAGATAATAAATGTATAGAATAATATTAAATTCAAACTGAGTGCAAGAGTATTAATTTTCAGTAGGCTATTTAATTATTATTTTCGACTTTAAACCGGTTTTGGCTAAAACTTTTCAATCCGTTTGACACTGAACTTGAATCAATGTCATAACGTTGAGACATTTTGACTATCCTTTAAATTGATACCTGAACATTATTACCTGAAATATTTTTCATCCCTTCAAAGTGCTCACTCTTAACCTTTAAATACTAACTTAGAGCCTTTAAAGAAATTATATTGATCAAAATTATCAATAAAATCATAATATAAACGCTGTCTAATTAAAAAATACTATCTCCAAAATACACAAAAATAAAGGATCTAATCAAAATCTGACAATAAATAAGAACGTAATTTATTCGAAACAGTCTAATTTAATCCCACTTCTCAATTCTAAACAGATTTTTTACTATTACCTACTAATCTTTAATACCTAACTTAAATCATCTGCAACATTGAATCACTTTTCCTCTCACTTTATTTTCAACCTAAAGCCTTTAAACGGTTTTTCCAATTATACATCAAAATTAAAAACTTTCATTACCTTGAACCAGAACCACTGGTCCTTAAGGTTTTGCATGACGATGGACAGACAGACAACCATAATTCTGAAAATGGTTCAAAGTGTTCCTCAAAATTTAAAACGTAAACCATCGTAAATTCTATATAGATGTTTAATCACCATTTTAATAGTTTCTTATCTGAGTACAGTAATTGGAAAACCAAGTCTAATTTTACAATACAGTAGAACGTCGATAATTCGGAGGTCAAAAATCCGGACCGTCAATAATCCGGATTCGTCTCTAGCAAGAAATAAAATTGCGTACCTTCTGCCCTTGGCACTAAGCTCCTTACTTTTGCGTGGGCGACGGGAGAATGGCGCGAAGCGAGGAGGATTGAGGAGAAGGGGAGTGGTCGTCGAAGGGGGAGGGGGCGTGGCCAAGCTCACTGAACCTCCTACGTGACAATCGTCTCGCCACAAGCCGGTCGCGTCAGTCTGCTGACCAGAAAATGAGACTGAAGAAACCGGGCCAACACATTCTGAAGCTTTTGTGGCAACAGAGACATTGATGTCGTGGCTGGAGAAACAAAACGAGAGCTCACCCACCCAGTTAATGCTCTTAAAACGGATTAAGGACTTAGCTGCAAAAAAAAACGAACCACTACCGCAGTTCAAAAGCCAATCACTGATTTTTTTTATAACTCAAATATGTAGCGTCTGATGTTTTTACTGTAAGTTGTACACATGTTGCTGTAAATAAAATACGATACAGTGCTTGAAAAACATGTTTTTAATTTATAGCCCTTATACTCTACCTACCAATAATAGAAAATAATACAATTTAAAAAAAAAAATTTCTCAAATAGTGCGTGCTGGCCGTTTTTTAATGTACTTTCGATAATCCGGATAATTTGATAATCCGGGTGGGGTCCGGTCCCAATTAATCCGGATTATTGACGTTCTACTGTAATTAAAAAATAACACCATTTGAAATTTGAATTTTGGTGGAAACTTAAACACCATACTCAATATAATATGAAGTGAAAATTGTTTCTAATAGGAATTAAGAAATCTAAATTTTTTTTATCCAATAATTAAAGTTTGTCAAAAGTATAAAGTTATATAAGAAAAATGAAACATATCAGCCTTAAGTTTATTGCTTTCAACTTGTGGTATATTTTGCAAGACACAATAACGTAGCTTCTTTTAGACCTTCCGATACGTATTCAATGAATACTTATGGACAACATAAATTTCAACTTTATTACTTTTACGAGGCAATGATAAAGTTCGAGTGTGGTGTAAATTACAGTAAGAGGGTTGGTACAGGAAGGCGGAAGGTGGAGTGTCGTATTGGAAGTACCTCGTGATTGATTTTACTTCATACCAAAATTAAAATATATAGCGTCACCTATGTATTATGTTTCCGTAACTCAGATGACATTTATTAGAGACTTGATATTATTCTACTGTAAATTTATCTATTTAGTTGATTGTACAACTATACACACAACTATACACACACAAAGCATTCTACTCTTAAAGGAAATTATACTTTCTTGGAAATATGAATAACTTTCTATCACGTATAGAGTTCTCTTGTACTTTTATTATTGTCATAGTAAATCTATCCTCACAAACTTTTTGTACTCAATATTTATAATAGATTTGATTTTATATACTTAATACTATTAACTAATGTCATTTTATATGCACAAATAGTAAAATAATAATTTATTGGAAAAGTAGTCATATAAAAATATTTTCATTTCTTAATTTATGAGATATAACACTTTCTAATTAATCATTTAAGGGTTATTATTTATTTGAAAACGATTTTTAATAGAATAATAATTTGACTGGACATTCAGATTGCGGAATATATAGCGGTTTTAAGAGTGTTACCCTCTAAACGATATTTTAGTTAAACACGCTTCATAATTTCTATAATGCCTTGTGACTGGTTCGGTTATTATTTCTTTATTAGTACTTACGTCAAGCAGTCTATTTTAGGATATTTCCTTTGTTACAACTGTTTTGGAACTATCATACCATCATCAGACAACAAAAAAACTTTGAACATTTAAACACTAATACACAATGCTCAAAAACATAATACGAGTTGGTACTACCGAATTACCGCAAACGTAAAATGTGAAATAATGTTTATGTGGCCACATCCTACTTTTGCTGTAGTATATAGTCAACAAGATCTACTTACTGCATCAGTAAGTATTTAACTACAGCAAGAGTAGGATGTGGCCACAAAACAATAATTTAAATTTGACGTGTACGATAATTCGGTAGAACCCATTCGTATTATGTTTTTGAGCATTGTGTATTATTGTTTATATGTTCAAAGTGTTTCGTTGTCTGATGATGGTATGATAGTACCGAAACAGTTGTAATAAAGGAAATATCCAAAATAGACTGTTTACCGTAAGTATAATGTAGAAATAATTAACACACTTTCTGTAATTCATAGGCAACACATAGCACATTTTAATTCCGAGTTCTTCGAAACGTAACAAGCTGAATTTCTTCAGATAAGGAACCAAAATAAATGTCGAAGTTCAATGTTGTTATTTTTTAAATTTATATAATTACATATTCTCTTAGTCAGATCATACTTTTTAAATTTTGTAGATATAGGTTTAGTAGTTAACTTGAAAGCACATAGGCCTAAATACAAATATACACATTGAAAGATTGATATTTGCTTACTTTAAAGCCCGTTATTAATGTACAAAACCAACATTTCATCGAAATCGAAGAAATTTTTGTTGTAGTTTTCGAAACGTGAAAAAATATAAAACTAATATTCCAAAAAGTTAATGTAAATATATGCACATGTACAAGTGATAAAGTGTTTATTGATGGAACTATAAACGTCGTGATGCAATATAACAGAACATATTTAATGTAGTATTATCAAAGTAAAGGTGTAGAGCAAAGGGCAATTCCTGAAACCATGAAACTCCCCTATGTCTTATCTCTTCTTTAACTCCCGCAAGATACGGGCTTATACGTGTACTTTAGCAAACCATCCCCAGCTTATACGATGTCTACACATCTGTCTGAAAACATTCGTTTTACTTTCTAGCTTTATATATAAAGGGAGAAAGTATATGAAGGTGAAAACATTTGAAGCCAGGGATGTCAAATTACATCTATTTTCGGTCATTCCGAGACAAAAATTAAAGTTACAAAATATCTGGCTGTGCATATTAATACCTGTATAATTCTTAATGTTTATTTTACAGAAAGTAATGACAATTTGTTATAAATTGTTTGTTATGTAGATTTTGTTTCAACGCATAATAAAGTACGTAAACTATAGTTACCTAAATAACATAATACTTCAACACCAATTATTCTCACAAATAATACGTTTGTTTACACAAACGACATTCAACGACATTGTCATCATATTAAAATTTATTGATACATAAGCTACATTAACCAAATTATAATATATTTTTCTTATTACAAATTATGTAAAACTGAAAGTGACAATAATATTGTTGAAACGCCTTTGATTTAAAACAAAAAGTACTATTATTGAACATTTGTTTTAAAATTTATGTTATGAATTATGTATTTCCACAGGTCAAAGTCGACATTTATTGATATAATCATCTTCCTCAAAATTCCTTCCTTTAAAACTAAATCACAAATTTATATTGCCTCAGAAATAGTTATATTATTGTTGATGATTATTTTTAATGTAGGTCCTATGTTAAAGAAAAATAATGGTTGCGTAACCTTTATAAATGCTATTAGTTAGTTATTGACAAACCAAAGTCGTAATAATTTAAAAGTATAATTTATGAAAATGTGTCTTACAAATTTCCATGAAATGTTTGAGACATGTAAAATGGTATCATATTATTGTTAAATATAATTCGAACAATTCCATAAAATGTCTAACATTTAAACTTAGCGCCTATGAGTATATAAGCTTAAACTAGTAACCATACGTAAAAAAAAAAACACAAGATAATGAACTATGTTTGATCCGTAAAAACAAAAAAGACATCACTACTGTTCAAATTAACGAAATCAGTAATCTAAATAATCAATAGCTAAACATTACCTTTAAACATAGATTTAGGTACGTCGCACTAACTGTATAAATTAATGTTTATAAATAAAAAAAAATAGAAAAAATCAAAATATCCTGGAACGTTAACTTAATAAATGGTAGATATAAACATATTTTAAACTGTTTTTGCACATTTTTTTTATGTCCTTTTTTGTTTGGTTGTAAAATTTAATTATTCATAATATTTAAATTGTTGATGTATATTTATGTAGACACTTTTCTTGTAGTTGAATAAGTTGATGACACTCAACATTTTTTAATATAATTAATAGACACTAGGCAACCAAAACCAAACATTTGCATTAACTAAATTTCCCTTTCTACCTTCCCATTCACTTCATAAAAAATAATTAAATGAAAGTAAAATAACATAATAATAATAATAATAATAATAATAATAATTTTCTCAGTTAGTAAGATAAGACGCTTCTCTTTGTGTACCTTATAGTTTCAATATATATCACTTAAAATTTTTATAAGAAAAATATTCACAGATTAATATAAACGATGTTACTTTTTGGCATATTCGTAGTATAGAAAAGGATGAGTAATATATATGTTTACTATATATTTAACATTATATTACAGTTTTGAGATTTCCGGACTCGAAAATGCGATTTTTGAATGAAGTCTGTCGTCTAAGCAGAGCATTATAACCAAAATGCATGGACGGATTGGAAAACATATTTTATGAAAATTTTATATTAATTTATAATTTATATAATATGAAGTTGACATAAGTAAAAAACTTAAAATTATAATTATTGTAGTTTCTAAGAACAAACAAAACGTATTGGTCACAATCTCTCTAAAAATTACCAGTCATTAGAAGAAATCAAAAAAATCTATCGCGGAGTTGCTGTGAAATACTTAATTATATATATATATATATATATATATATATATATATATAATATATATATATATATATATATATATATATATATATATATATTGTTTAAAGTGGACGACCATAGTGCATTTTGACAACCGAGGATATTTTTTAGTGACGATTATATTCTATTCGTTTTGTTTTGTGTTAGGCCGGATGGATGACCTAGATTGTTTGTACAATATTTTTGCAACATTTGTTTATATTTTCAGTACAATAAATACATTGATTAGAAAATAGGGTGGGATTATTTTTAATTGAACTGGAATATAATCTGTATGTATTGTTTGGCTCCAATTTTCCGGGTCCCATGTGTTTGATTTTCATTATTCTGTCTTGTAATATATTATATAATAGTGTTTTATGAACTATTAATTAATTCAATATTATACTTTTCATTAATTAGAGTTTCGTTCACTATATAGGGTATAACAGGTAGAAGTTTCTTAAAAGTATTAAGCACATTGAAATTTTAAACAAATACTTCTATTTCCTTCTGGCCGATTTAATTGTAAACACAATAAGTTAAAAGAAAATACAAGTTTTAAACAGGAGGTTTATAAGTTAAAACACAATATCAAGATTACGTCAACTGTGGCCAGTATTTTCAATTCATATTTATATTAAGCTTAACTTAATCAGAATTATATTTCATCTTTATACTTTGTATTTTCAATCTTTTGTTTAAACTTATGACTGTCAAAAATTAATAATGAATGCTGTTCATTCCTGCACTTACTCCAACTGATTATTTACGGGTAAAATTTAACCTTTTTTCATATTTGCTTGTTAAAAGACAAGCAAATAATAGTACTTGTAAATCACTAACTTTGTATTTGTCACTGTAGTACTGTACCTGTTATTTATAGTAATACCCGATATGGTTTTTATAAATTTTTTGTTAAAATTGGTTTTATGTAATTCAAATTAACAAAAATTCAATCTTATATTTTACGTCAAATTTTATAAATCTTAGAACTAATTTAAGTAATTTTTAACATTGAAAATATAACTAACTTAACATTATATTTTTTAAATTATTACTTAATGATGTAATAATTGAGTTATTATAATTGTTTGTTCGTATCCCGATCACAAGTATTACACAAATATCATTGTAGTTTCCTGATCACATGACATGTGTGTCTTTTTGGTTTTTGATCGCTCAGGGTCTGTCCTGGGTGTTTTGTCATTAGGTTTAGTTGATGAACATAGGCCTAGACATCTAGGCGTGTGTGCTGTCTACATGTTTTAGTTTGTAAGTAGGCACTTGATAACGGTAGTTGATTTGTACTCTCGAAACGTCGTGTATTGTTTCTTATACACATGTGATGGCAAATGTCCGAACAAATAATACTATTAACTTAACATATAATTATCTAACCTAACCATTGCCACTATTGTAAGAAAGCTACGGATACTGGAAAACTAGCTATTTTATAATGATTAATTAACATTCTTAATTTTTTATGCAGCCCTTGTATTAATACAATATTAATTTATTAATTTATTTTGTAAGCGTTAAGTCTGTAACATTATTATCGGTTAAGTTTATATTTCAAAATACTTCTAAGATATATCCGTTGTGTTAATAAAACTGTACAATCATTGGCATATAGAATTTACGAAATGTGATTTTTACCCCAATATGTCGTATATTGCTATTAACCTAGTCAATGTAGAGTTGGCTTAAACAACTGCAATGAAAATGAAAAAAATTCCGTTGGCATATTCATTAGAAAACTTATGAAAAATATAAATACAGTATAAAGTGAAGTATTGTATAAATAAATAATTGTAATAAATCACCAGTTTTGATTTAAAACTTAACCTGATTTTAAACCGCTTTTGAAAGTTATCTACAATTGAAAATAATAATTATAATATTAAGAACAGTGTAATTTTAGTTTAAACTCCAATTATAAATAAAGAACTAATTGTACCTCAACTATTAAAACTTAATTATTTATCTTATGAGATTTAATTATTATTATTCTAACAACTAAATCCCCACGTGTAGTTATTTTACGTATTTATATCTTTGCTGAAAACACACGTTCAAATTATTAAATTTATTATTTTTATATACATAATGTCTACTAATACTTACTTTATTACGACTAAATGTAATGTTACAGGAGAAATGGTTATATCCAGTGAAAAGTATGAAGTGCAATCGCTTTCAAAGTCTCTGTTTGAAGTCAAAATGATTCTGATAATCCGTAGTTTCATGAAACAAGACGTCGGATCCTATCGATGTATCGCAAAGAATTCCCTCGGCGAAGTCGAAAGCAACATTCGACTCTATGGTAAGTATCGACTTTAGTAAAAACATTGTTGTGATTATCCTAATAAATCAAAATATAATTTAATACTTTAAAATATAATCATAGACTGTTTACTTAATATGAAGTTATTGTCATATTTCTGATTAATCAATTTCATTCCATTAATATATATAGATGGCCCTAGCTACAAAAAATGAATTGTTACAAACTCATAAAGTTATTTGTCAAAAATATTACTTAAATGTCGTTTAAAACGGCTGCCGTTTTTGGCTTTTGTAATGTGTCAAAGAATAATAAAACTTAGTTAGTATTCGAAATTTCAGTAAAATTCGATTACTAGAGCTGTATATACATTTTTATAATTTTTATTATATAATTTAAACACATTTATTTGTTTTTATTCACATATATTTCGTTTATCATACATAAGAAGTTTATCATTGGATATGAATTATAAAGTTGCACTAAATAGTTTTTTTTCCTTTGTTTGCGTTAGACATATCTTAAAAATAGTATATTTTTACGTATTATTTTAATGGTTATTATCGGTGAATATTTCATGAACTAGGGTTTCTGCGTTTATATTATTAAAAATAAGGAGGTCATGTTTAAAACGTTCACTATAGACTTTTATAAAATATAATACAACTTCCATACGATAATTTATAAAACCATATCTCATCAATTTTTTCTTCCTCTAGAATAACCAATATATGTTATACAACGTCTTTATTTCATTTGTAATAAAATTCTGTGTATTTTAAGTTATTTTCAATCTGTTGTTATCATTTTACGGGTTTTTTTTCCCTTTTATGCTATTACAAAAGATAAATTTTATGAAACATTCATTTCTGTTGCTATCGTATGTAGCTCACCTTTACACTTGCTTCCTTAACAGCTTGCGTCCGGTTTAGTCTATCTGTAATGTTAGTGTTGGAAACATCCATTTATTGTAACAAATTGATAATGAAGATAAGGAGACGAGTTTTTAGTAGTTTGCGTAGTTTGAATCAATTATTAAGACATTATTGGTTTATGACTTTAACAACAAACGTGTTATGTACGCATATACTGTATTTATTTTTGAAACAAAGCATTGAATGTGTAAAATATGTTTTTCAAATAAAACCATAATAAATAACATAAATACACTTATTCTGGGATTCGATTTATAAATAATAATCTTCATTAAAAAAAAAAAGATCTGATTATAAAATTATAAGCTTATAATTACTAGGATGTATATATTACTTATATTATTAGTTGTATCAATCCTATGTGCTTCATAAACAAAGAAAATATGTTACAGACTATTAATTTTGAAATGTTGTTTTCGATCATCCTGACTAGTTAAACGATTCCTTACAGTGTTTTGGTTTTCTAAAATTAAAGTTTTGTATTTTGGTCTTATACCAATACTCTATAATTTGCCTAAGAAGTGAATATATAAGCAACTTTTCACAAAGTACCCACATTCCATATTGTAACAATTAAATGGGTACATCGTTTAGACTCCCATAGGACGAACTGTAAACAACGATAGATAACCTCAAAAAACCCTCTTTTTAATTTCAAGACATGAAATCGAATATTTACTAAATATTTGAACATCAGATTTAATTTCTTTACTCATTACACTTTCTCAGTTGTAGGCTAAGTTCTTAGCCTAAGTAATTTATCACACCTGGGTTATGCTTCTGATATTAAAAAAATATAGGAAATCTAAATCCGATGTAAATCAAAGAACGTATAAAAAACAGTCAGAGTAGTGTAATTTGCTATTGGTTGTATAAAAGAGAAATAGACCACCAAATAAAGACTTTTATTGAATAAAAATCATCCATACGCGAAATTTTGTGGAAAGTTAGGTTTTGTGGTGACCCCAATCTAGCTCACCCGGGAGAGGGGGGTTTAAAGGTGGAACAAAACTTTTTTTTCATATTTCAAAAAACTAAGCAATATGTATATTATTACAAAAGTTGTAGCGCACTAAATTTCCGATTAAAATTTATTAGGCCTATGTATGTAAAAATGTATACCCAAATACTTTGTATAGCATGTACAAACACTTACATACCTATATTTAGCGCTTTTTACTGTACAAAAACGGCCTAAACTAAACAATAGAGTTTTTATTCTTTATTCAAAATGCGTTTTTCGAACAATTGCAAAAATAGTTCAAATTTTATCATTCATATCTGTGTCCCAGTGCGTTTTACGAAAAAAAATATTAAAAACCATTTTGATAGGAAATTTAGTCAGCTTTAACTTTAGTATGAATTTTTTTGATGTCTCTCGTGATTTTGAGATTTTTACAAAACAAAGTTTCCCCCACCTTTTAACTCCCTCCCCCACCCAAGGAGCCCCGATGGTGAAATGGAGCGTCAGATTTTATTTCCATTGAAGTAAACCTAAAACCTAAATTTAAACCAATTTTTTTGTCTGAAGGATTTTTGTCCAGATTTTCACAAAATCTCCCTTTATGTAGTGGTATAAAAAACCTGTATCTTTATTTATCGTTGGTAAACAGTTGAATGGTTATAACTAAGTATTGTAATACGGATGATTCTTTTCCTTTATTTATTTGGTCATTATTTGGTAAATGTGTCGACAAATTCGGTTTTCATTTATATAATTCTTAATCAATTGTAACTCATAATTTATATTGATCATATCTTTTTAGGATCAACAAAATATACATTTGGTAAATAACTTAATCAATCTAAATTTTGTTGATCGTAGTAAACAAATATGTGCTAGCTTCAAACTTACAATACTCTTGGTACTATATTGTAAGTATGTGGTTTTGTGTTATGAAACGAATTTATCTGTAGGCCTACTTGTTTGTATACATTTTAGCACCTTATTATCATAAGTGTATAAATTAAAATTTTATGAAACAAGTCCTTCTTAAGAACCAATTATTAGTTTCGTATTTTAAATCTTATATTTATAAAAGTGTATTATATCTTCGTATATATATATATTATATAAGTTTTTACATTTATTTGTATGTGACTAACCGTAACTGCTATAGAAGTTTTAAAACAGTTGTCATTCTTGTAATGGCTTGTATGTCTCAGGGTATTATATTTCGTCTTTCACTGATAATTGAAGATACAATGTGATTGTTATTCGAATATTGACATTTCTTGATTTTATTATTATTTTTTGTAAAAAAAAAAAAATCGTTTTTACTCTTTAGCAAATACCCCCTCCCAAACAATTATATAAAATGTCGTTAGATTATTGATTTCTTTTAATTGATAACTTGGTTAACGTCAAGAAAAGATTACTGATTACGTTAAACTACGTTATCTCGCTGGCCGTGATAGGTAAAAAACCTTATGTAGACAACCATGTGTAAATCATTCCGTGTGGCTTAAGCTCATCAATCTATTACACGTTTCGCGTTCATGTTTCTCCCAATACATTAATCCATCAGAATCCATTGCCCAACCCCTTGGTTCCCCTTTTACACATTATGACAAGCGTTATATTTCATTTACAAAAGTAATGCTATTTTTGTAAGTTTTGAATATATACAAATTTCAATATTAACCACACACGTCCGATACGTATACATTCACAATATTTAAAGAACCTTTGATATCTATATTTTGAAACCTAGAGATAGTTATAGTTTAGTTATTTAATCTCATGTATCACTGAGGATGGCGATTTTATCGTCTAGACGCGTTTGGTTAAGTAAACGTAATCTTTGTGAGATCTTGCATTCGAGTTTTATTCTATCTTATATTTTGTAAAATAATTAATAAAATAAAATAACCGATTAAGAAGTATAGTGTTAAATGTCTTCCATCCAAAAAACCAACATTTTTACACATGAAACAAAATGTAATTTTAAATAATATATTGATGTTGAATGGCACCTAGAAAATTCCAAATAAAGATTTATTACTGAAATAATGAAATAAATAGAAGGGTTTTGTTTTGTTTCATTATTTCCTTTATACTATTGAAAATGATTATTTGAAATAAAACATTTTAAAGGAGCGGTGTGACTGAGTAGGTTAAGGCGCATGATATTAGTGAACTATCAGAGGTTGTGGACTGTTTCCTGGTATTGTATTTTACCTTGTTAAGCTACTCCTCTTTTATAATTTATTTGAAGAGTATAAAAACTTTAGATAGAAAATTTCAAAACAAAAATAAATGCGTTCATAATTTATACCAATACTTTATAAAGATGTAATTATATTTGGTTTCTAGAAATCCCAGGACCAACCCATCGGGTCTACCCTCCTGGTCCTCCAGTAGACGAAGAAGATACTCAGTACGAATATCCAGGTTCGGCAGAGGATGTCGATCAAGAAGAGATATCCAACACAATCCAAGGAGTTTCTGGATTAGGCCAAACACCAACATTAGGTGCGCCTTCGAAAGGAACCTTACACACAGCTAACGTCGTAGACCCACCGCTGAGAAGCGGGTCTTCTAGACCCTTGTCTTTGTTTTACATTATTCCTACTTTTTGGTTGCTCTGATATATATAACTATAACTGACTGTGCAGTGATAATATTTTTATTCAAACAGTTGGCTAAAGTTGCAGGTAATTAGCAATATTAATTCAAAGAGACTGACAAATCAAATTCGTTATGCGCTATGTCCCGTTGTCTACTTGTGTATATTGGTCTAACATTTAGCGATTATGTTTTTGTAAATAATATATTCAAATATAAAATAATATGTTAATGAACAGTTGAAATGTAACTGTAATATTTAATGTTAGACTCTAAGTCAAAAAGTATCTCGAATTTATAATAATATACAAAAATTGTATATTTGGTTAATTGTATAATTATTTTTAATGATAAGTAGATTTGTTAATACTTGTAATCATAATTGATTATTATCTTACGAGAGTTGTTTTTTATAATCAACTATAAAATATATTATTTAGAAAATTAAATGAAAGTAAACATAATCAATAAAGAGTATGACACTAATCTGTTATTTTGTAGCTTGAGAATCTTTATAGCGGTTTCTGTTGGTTAGATTAGTGTGAATGGGATGAACGTACACCTTAAAAATCCGCCAATTGATAAAAATCATACAACGATCACGAAATAAGAGAAAACATACAACACTTATATGTCACAAGATGGTGTTTCAATGACTAAGTCAACATCTTCAGTTGTTACAAAAATACAAAACTTTTTAGCGATAAACTACTAGAGATCAAGCCGATATTTTTTCAAGTGAATAAGTGCTTGTTGTGAAAGTTCTACGTTTTATTTGGCAATTGAAGTTTCCACAAGTGTTGTTCATTTCAAGTGAATATACAACAAAGGGTTTGTTCCCAACTTTCAAATATCACTCTCATAATTATTGTAAACAAATACACTTTAAAGCTTATTGAAATAACGGTGGACAATCAATGCGGAAAATTGCTCACATTCTTAGAGAAAAACTAAATAACAATCAAGCAAATATTTAGCAGAGAAACTCCTATAAGAAAATAGTCATATAATTTATATTAAGATTTCGATAAAGTTTTTGAAAATGTAGGCAATGTTTTAAACCGAAGGCTGTCAGGCAGAGCCATATTTTCCAAATTAGTCAGTTTTCCTTAATAATTTATCATAGTTGTAAAACCTTTTGGTCATCATAGCCTTATAGCGTCATGGTTAGAAGATAACATGAGTTTATCAAAGTAGACCTAATAGAAAATATGAATGCGAGGGATTTAACCTAAGATGTCATATAAAAGGTGTAAATCTAGGTAGGATAGCTCTATATTTTGAACTTCGTATTCAACATGGTGACCCCTTGAGGGTACTAAATTGGTCAAAAACCGCAATCATTGGATTATTGATTTTATTTGTGAATTGACGCATATTTACAATTTTTTTCATTAATAACTCCGATCTTTTTTTTGCTGTTATTTTGACAAAAACGTTTTGTTTCTGCCATATAAATTTATATTTTACAAACATGTTATAATATATTTTTTTAATGTCCGACTGAGAAACTTCGGGTTATAACATATATATATATACAAATTAAAAATTAAGAAAATAAAACAATTGTTCCTGCAAGTTAAAGTACATTATTGTAGATAAAGTAAATACACAAATATTAGTGGAAGTGCAAGCGATAGTATTGTTGGATGAACTACATTGTTGGGTAATATATAGTGAACTTTATATTTTAGTGCTCAACAATATTTATTCTGATGTAAGAAGAAGAAAAACAGACTTTTCCTTCATCATAAAATTATTTAAATTTTTTTTAACATATTGGGTAATACCTGAACGTATCTGAACGGTCCTACATCTCTTCATCTATCACCACTCTCTTATGTCTTAAACCATTGTAATTCAGTGCCGCATTTCTATTTTTCTTAAGTAGAATTACAAGTACTTTAACTCTTATCCTCTATCTCCCCCTTTTATTTACTCCACACAACTTTCCATACACTCTTCCCTCTTTTATCCTTTACTGATTTCCAATTCATCACGGTTTTCCCATTTCTTTTCCAGATAATAAATTGGGGATTTCAAACGCACATTTACCTCCTGGTTTATCAGTATGTATATCCTACTTTTATAGACACAAATACACTACCCTATCAAACGTCTTTCTATACGCATAATCTTGTATCAAATTGTTACACCTCCAATGATGAAAATGGTTTTATAAAATTTTTCACTTTTTTTATCTACCTATGGTTTTGCTTGATCATATAATGATATAGTGCAGCATAACACTTATATACTACTCAACGCCCAACTTACAGATAGTAGTTATAACTCGGCCGATATTATTGACGATATTTTAATGTTCACGTATTGGAAAACTAGTTCGATAAACAAAATTGAAATAGGTATTTCAAGATGACAAGACAGTATATAAATAAATTTAAAAAAAAACATATTTTCTCGACTTTATCTTCAGTGTATCTTTTTTAGTGTACGCTCATCCCACGTAAACAAATTGTACAATACCAGTGGTTAATCTCTTTTTTGTTTCTTGAAAAAGATACATTTGATAATTGTAACTGGAAACACAATGAGTTTGTACTTACTCTATTAATGACATTTTTGTTCAAAACGGGAAGCAGGTGGTGTGACATAAGATTGCTAAGTTTAAGAATAAAAAAAAAACTGGAGTAATTGTATTTATTTCATTCTAATACTTATTACAGGTTATTTTTATCGGTTATACTAATTTATATATATTAATATAATTAAACTCAATGTTGGCATAGTGTTTAAATACTCCATATTTACTATAAAGAATCAACATTAGACACATTACAGTTTATTCACACAAGTTGTATCTTTGTTATCTTTCAACAAAACAAAAAAACAATAAAACATAGATTTAATAGTTTTGAACGAAGCTTCTTACCTTTCTGTTTATTTAAATATAAGTTGGAATTGGTTTACTACCTTCTTAAGAATGTAAGACCTAATTTCTTATATATATATATATATATATATATATATATATATATATATATATATATATATATTAAAGAAGGTAAGACTCAATTTGTTTATGATTGTTTATTTTTTTACATATTGTGTTACATAATTTTTTTAAGAATTTAAGACACAACTACACAAAATAACACAGAATTTTCTTGAATGCAGTTTTAGTTGTTATAGAATTAATCAACTATGTTTAAAAAAAAAATTATGTAAGTACATTACACTTTTTTAAACATTGTAAAACAATTTCACTCTCTTTTAGACTTGTAATATTTTGCAATTAGATTTCACAAAAGTTTGAAAAAAGTTATTTGAACGTTGCTGAAAAGTGAAAATTTCGTAGCATCCTATTCAATTCTGATATTGATATTCAAAATCTACGTAGTAAAAAATTTGCAAGTATCAAAAATCAAAATACATTAAAAATATATTTTAGATGTAAACAAATTACAAAACATTTCTTCAAATAGCCACTATTTACATCCCAAATCTTGTTATTTATAGGCAATTCAATATTATAACTTAAATTTAGCTATTTCATTGTTGTTAAACTCTTTACTACTCCAATTCGATAACCCAAAACATTGATACAAAAAGAAAACTGTTTTATTACAGTAAGACTACACAACTATTTCAGCACTATAAATTTAACTTTAATGTAATAGCAGATATTTCTTGTTGAAACTCCATATTCAAGGATAAAATAAAGCAAAAGCTTAAAGTTTCAAATATTTATTAGTATAAATGAGCTACAATTGTTTCGCCTTGCTTGTAGCCCGTCGATGCCGCAAGGCGAAACAATTGTAGCTCATTTATACTAATAAATATTTGAAACTTTAAGCTTTTGCTTTATTTTATCCTTGACTATAAATTTAAGTTATTATATCCCAATCAAAATAATATTAATAAAATTACCTATTAGGTACTACAACGGAAAAACTCAGCTATTCTGTTGTACACTGAGCTAGGCTATGCACCTTCCCTCTTTTAATTAACGCACTTACCTCAAACCCTGTAATAATCATGTTTGAAAGTGTTGAGTGGATTTAGACGGTTCACTAGAAGTTTAGACTTTTTTGAATTTTCACCTAAACCTCTTAATCCATTCAAATTTTTAGTTTGGGTATAAACTATTGGGCCCCCCCCCTTATTTGACGGTTCCAGTAATTATTATATTTTATCCCTTAGTTCAGGGAGCTAATGAGAAAATTTTATTTTTTTATTAGCCTACATATCTCAGGAGCGAGTTCTTTGGATTGTTCCTCGATCACAATCTATATTAGTCAATTAGATGTAGGTGTTAACCTGTGTGTAGATTATTAAAATAATTGCAATCACAATTATTCTTAGTTATAAAATTAATTTATATAACTTTATTTATTAATTTATATATCCTTTTTTGTATCAAATTACATTTTCATTGATATTAAAACACATTTTTTTTCATCGGCTTTTTTTATAAAACTATATTCTTTTATAAATACATCTTCTATGTTAGCATAAAACATATAATTCTTAAAATTCAGAGCATTTTGGTATTTTACCAAAATTTAAAAAGAATAAAACTTTTCCTAATTTGATTACATATTTCTTTCTAATTCGACAATTTGACTTTACATAAATTATTTTTCTTTTTAAAATAAAATTTCCAACACAATAAATAATAAAAATAACATATCAATTTATTCGCAACAACAAAAATTATTCCAGGAAAAACTATTAAAGTATTTGAAATTATTTTTTATTGCACTTAGTGGCAACTCACTGTTTTATCAAATGAAACAAATGTCAATTCTTGACCAACGTGTTGACTTTCCTGGATTTTTCTAGTTATGGAGCAGATCTGAGTTGTTAATCTGATATCAGCTTCAGTCCATTGTCACAGCTAGGTCAAGTCAAATTTGGCAGTCCGGGTTTTATCGCCCCTTTACATGTGACGTAAATCTCTTCTTCTATTTGACTCTAACACATAATTGATTCTACCATTTCCTTTACTTTACTACTGACATTACTTTAAATATTTAATTCAAGAATCTAATGCAAACTGTCGTGAAATAAGGCGATCGTCACATTTGAAAAAAAATATTACAAGAGAGACCTCCAAGACGATCAACGGCTCTATTTATAGCCGAAATACATCGTATTATCAAACCAATTTTCTTCCCTTCTTGGTGAGATACGATATTTAATTATTCTTCCTTATTAATACGTTTAATATATTTTCTCTGTTTTTCACCGTGTTTTACTATTTTTTCTGATTTTTACCTTATTAATTATTCTCTACTAAACACTTTTTCTCATTTCTTTTTCCACCCGAAATTTTACTAAATTCCCTTTAATATTTTGACAAGGGATTTATATTTTCTTTTTTTATAATACTAATAATTTATTAATCCGAAATTTTAATTCTTTATCTCCTTCCAATATCCCACAAAAGTTGTGAAAACTATTTTTATTTTTATTTTGGTGTGGAATGTATTTTTATTCAATTCGCCATTGCATTTATATATCTTAATATCTTTGTGTTAATTACTTTATTTACATTTTCTTTGTATTACGTTTATTTACTTTTATAAGTACCAAATTTTTGCTAACTTATTGATTAATCATTATTCCCGAAATTTTGGAATATTAAAATTTTCTTAGGTTTTCATGTAAGTTATTTGAATTCAAATGTTGGAATTTGAACAATTTTGAAAATGTTTCCCTTTCATTACGTCATTTAATAAGAAATATTAGTATTAGATATGAATTGCGTACAACTTGTACTTAAATTACATTTTCTTAAAACTGTTTAATTTATATTAACGAAATTCATGGAATACCGATATATTATTACAAAATGATTAATTCAGAAACGGTCCGATTCAACGGGTTCGCGAATCGTGAAGTCAAACTCAAGTTTTAGTCCACTTCCAAAAACTCGTGCAAAACCACCAAGCTTGCTTCTATTGTACAAACCTTGCATTTTAATTTGTATTCTAATTTTTTCCAAAATATTTCCGTTGTAGTACCTTTAATTTTACACTTAACTTAATTTAAATGAGATAAACAAATGTTTATTACATTTGTAAAAGAATAATTACAAATATTTTTTAAAGATGTATTTACTCTGTTTTTCTCTCAAAATGCAATATAATTTTGTTGTTTTATTTTACTAATTAAAATGTCTTTTGAAAAATCTAAAGCTATTTCATTACGTAAGTTTTTCTAATACTACATTCTACATTTATATAAAATAAACAAATGAAAACCTCCTACAAATTTATATGAAAGGTTTATTTATTAAGTATTTTCATTCAAATAAATATATTTTTAAATATTTTTATTTAAAGTATCAACAATGTCTTAATTTCAATAAATGAAATACAGGTAAACTAACTTCCAATTTGTTTTAAAGGTAAATATAGTCTCTATTTTCTTAAAAAATAATATAGTTTGGTTGTGCTTTTATTTTATCAATAAAATATGTAGTTTGATATCTTACTTTATTTTATCACTTAAGTTTCTCTAATATTACATATTACTTAATTTAATTTAAATAAAATAAAAAGGAAACTATCTTAAATTTTATTGTAAAGGTGTATTTATTATTTTAATATAAAATAAAATTGTGTTGATGTTTTATTTTACCAATCAACAATCCAGTTTGAAACGTCAGTTATTTCATCACTTAAGTTCGTTTTATATTACATATTATTTAATTTAGATTAAAAAAAATATGAATATTGATTAAATATTAATTTTTGAATGTATTATTTTTCTCATTATCGTACCGAATACAATACAATTTGATTTAGATGTACTTTTATCAATCAACATAGTAGCTTGAATATGTTTTAATTAAAACAATTGTGTGCCTATGATGATATTTATAACTTTTACTTATACAGAATAGTAATTTTAAAGTATAGTATTATCTAGCTTTCTATTTAACATATTGTATACTTAAATGTTCCTCCCCTTATACGTTATGTAAAAACAGTGAACTTAAGTCAAAACGTCTGCTTAACTCTTGTGCATTGACAATAATTACTGCTTCCTTGTGGATTCCAAAATACCTTATAGATAGTCATTTCAAAATGTATTTTATAAGTTATTGTAAATAGCTATATTGTTAATAGTATTATATTTCTTATCATAAATAATTTAATTTTTATTTCGATTATTTTGTATATAGAATTGTAAAAAAATGTATGTTAGATAACACGTAGAACAGAATGGATTTCAAAATTATTGACATTTTGATTCAAACTATTCTTTTGTAATATTTTTGGATAAATCATAATAATTAAATAAATGATATTCAGGTATTAGATCTTGTACTTTGTTGACTAGAAATAAACAAGTTCAGATAATCAGACAATGACAAAAATGTATTTAACATACAACGTTCACTTCTTAGTAAATACACAAGATGTGTATAATAATTATTAAGTTCTTGTTTTAATTTTTTTTATTGTAAAGTAAATAATCATGGTACAATTAAGACATAAGCGTTGCTAATTTGAACTCTTAAACTGGATGGAAACGCTAATTAAATTTCAAATTACAAACAAAAACTTTTAATTGTAGTCGAAGTTTTGAATTGGAGTTTTATAGATGCTATTTATGAATTACCATTACTTAGGAACCATTGTAGAGGATTTTCCAAATTATCTCTGTCTACATGTTTGAAGGTCTTTGGTTCTCAATTTATCTGTCTGGAAATGTTATCAAGAACGTCCCATTAAACCATTTGTATTCAGACCAAATCTTGTAGTTGAAATTATGCCAACATTGTGACGTATCATTGAATCAACGTACAGTTTGAACGAATCAACATTTTTATCTTTCTTATAGAGATATGACCCTCAAATTGATTATATAATGGCTACAATCGTCCAAATGATGAAGGTTGGAATAGTAATAAAAGAAAATTATGAATTTAGATTTGCAGGTAAATTTTTATAAATGAATAGTCTTCTTAACGTCTTTATTGTGGTTGAAGGTGATTTGAAGTTAACATCAGTTTACAGGTAGCCACAAATATACCTGTGCAATATACACAGGTATGTGTATATCAGGACTAATAAATAACCACAAATATTTTAATAAAATAGTAATTGATTTTTATGAAACTTAAGTATTTACATCTTGAGAGCGAAACGTTCTAATTTGATATCAGTTATAGGTGTACTCGAAAACTCACAAATTTATTCTAATATAAGATAATCATTGAACTACTGTTATATGTTGGTGAAATTTCTTTATTGTTTTCTTAAATATTCTGAATTTCCTTTTTTTTAAATAACAATTCATTAGAAAGTAATTAACAGGTCTTATACATAAACTACTATTCATTTAAACTCGTTAAGTTATTTGTATCAACGTTGAAATTTAAATGTTGCAGCTTGTCTTTAAACATAATGATGCGCAAAGAACCTTACATGTTGCTCATCTGTGAGTCCGCTTTTATCTGAGTATAAAAGTGGTATTTATAATGTGTTTTTACGAACATAAATCTGTAATTAAATAAATCGTACTTGAATTGTGAACGAATGTGCCATTAAGTGTAGTCACAGTTATTTATAGTTAGGATGTTTTATATGTTTAATTCCTTTATAAACCTAGCATTTATGCAATGTTTTTCAATGATTAGATAAATTAACGTCGATCTTTTATATAAAGATATATTATCTTTTTCTTCTAAAAGTAGTAATATATCTTTGAATTTATTTAGAGGAAATCCATGCCAGACGTACGAAACCCATTAAGGCATAACATAACATAACATAACAGAAATGTTGTACGATATAATTATTCTTTTCTGTAATACAATAATCATAGCAACTTCACTCAAGAAACAAATATTTTATACGTTTTAAACATTGTTTAAAAGTGTAGAATAAATGACTTCATTAACTAAAAGTCAAGTCAAATTTTCATTTTTCTAAAACCTTAAAAGTGTGAGTTGTTTTATTAATCATTCCATTTGAAATGTTTATTTTATTTACTTTAGGCTAACGTCATTATCGAAGTAAGAGAGATACAAAGTCCAGCATTTGTCACACCCTCTAAAACCTGATATAGCTTGTATGTATTAATCAGGTTAATAGATTATAATACAATCGAATTGTTTATGCTCCACGGGGAGGGAAGTCTACAAAACCACTATTAAGTGAGAATAAATTTCCTATATCATCAGTAACATTAATATTGTAATACGTACTAAATTATTGTCCACCTCCATGTTACGGGTTGAAGCTGGAAATTAAATGTTTTGTGCTTCCATCTTGAATAACTCAGGTTAAAATCACGTGTTACATTCTTCGACTAATTCCACATTAGTGTATTCTGAACCTCAACCCAAACAACTGTTCAACCCACATATTGAATCTCATATTATCGTGGGATCTCTTTTTTAACATAAAGTCAAAACACGTAATTTACTAACTTGGTCAGAAAAATAGTGAAACATTGCTAGGTTTATAACGGAACCTACCAGTTCTATTTTGTAAAATTACAATGTATAAATATATCATTGATATTACTAAATGTAGGCTGTGGATTAATAAAGTTAATTATATTGCATTATATATTAAACTAAGATGAATGAGGATAGAAGATTACTAATTGTATGTAGCTTATGGTTAGGACATATATCTAAATGTAAATAAACATATGAATGCTGGAGATATGTATCTATGTATATTCCATAAATACAGATGAATTTATTTGTTAATATTTGTATATTTTTACATCCTTTCATATTAACAGATAATTTGGTTCCTTGCTATAGTTATGGAGAGATCACGATTTTGATAGTTTATATCGGTCATAGTAATTTCTTCTTATTGACTAATAGTTAAAACTATTATATTGTGAAAGTTAGTTTTTGTATAGTTTACAATTTTCACCAGGACTATTGATGTACCTTTTTTCATAACCTTAGTTTTATATAATAGTTTATTAAATGTGTTTTAAATACCCTCTCTACTCTGAGATATTCGTAGAAAATGATTACCAATAACGACAGCGCTCCTAGTGACAACAAGCAAAACTCATGTATAAGCTTAATAAACGCAATAATCTACTCGAAATGGGTTTCCAGAAAACTAAGTTTGTTATTTTGTGTCTAGATAACCTAACTTCAAACCCACATGTCAATTTATATAGACGGATAATAACTAAATTCGTTACCTTAAGCAACCAATTTCGTATGCAGTAATAACAGATGACAAACTATAATATGTTAACATTAGATAAGGAAAACCATAAGATAATTAGTTCTAATATTATGCTAAATTCAATTTGATATGAAAATAATTAAAAACGAAACAAATTGCTTGTTATTCTTATCTTCTAATTTATGCTTATTGTCATACTTTTCGCTAATGTTGGAAACATTTATATAACGTCTCTCTGCCATATATCAAAGTTATCTTAAAAACGAAATGTTAACGAAGACTTTAAATAATCACAAATTTAAATATTTTGTGAGAATTTCCTTATATTAAATATTTTATCAAATAGTTTTAGCTTATAGGGAACGGTTAACTTCATACAACAATTCGAAAAGTTTTATATTAAAATTAATTATCATTAGCGTAAAATAAACAACTCGAAAAAAATAAAAAACCACTAATGAACAAGAAACCTTGGTTTTGAGCTAGGTCCATTTCGGTATAGGGGCCTATTATACCAGAATTTAATTTCGATTATAATTTTATTGATCTGTTCAATTAGATTTTTTATTCTCTTCTTCTATTGTCTTTAATTTTTTTATAATATTGTGGATGAGGGTTTGACAAAGATAGTGCAATATACAAAGATAGTACGTATTATTGTGGGAAACAAGTGAGTCGGCGCAAAACAATATTTAAAGATGGGGAGGTGGAACTTGTGCGTAAGCAGACCAGTTGATCATTGAACGGTAACCACCACACAACTCAAACTACTTCTGCAAAATAGTGTTGGTAGAAGTTTTAAAATAAGTTTAATACAATACAGTATAGCAGTTCTTACACATATTACAACATTTTGATATTTATTACGTATAAATTACAAAAATAAACATATCAATACATAATAAATATAATGATAATAATAATCGAAACACAGTTAATACATTGATTTGTAAAGGCACTATCTGTTTGTGTTTTTTGTATTATAAGCTCGTTTGCCAACTCTGAAAATAGTATTAATAAAAAATTGTAGTTATGATTTTCGCTGAAATGTCCATTTTGTATTTTCTTGAGCCTGAAAATACTGTTCCTACATTGAGGTCTGTCACTATGCAGAGCCCTACAACCCTCTGATTAGATAGTTTAATTAAATTCAGCAGCCTCAGTGAGCAAATTTTGGGTATATCTAGAGATGTTTAATTCATAATTCAAAATTTAGGAATAGCTGACTTATAGATCTACAATTGAAATAGATAAATCGACTCAGTGTTGTTTCTAAAATCCCATCAGTTTAAGATTAATTGGCAAATCGATTATATGTAATTAAAATTTTGAGTTAATCACAAGTTCCACTAAATTGATTTTATTTATTTACGTTATGACGTTTGAACTGATATAACAGTTGTGTTACTGAAATTCGTTTATTCTAACATTATTTTATAATAATAGAAATAATTAAATGAGCATGTTAAAGATAGGAGCAAAAAAAAAAGTTTTCCTTTGTAAAGTTATATGCCATAATAATAAAGAAAGAAAACACTATTACTTTTGAAAATATAAAAAAGTTGTTGTACACATTTTAGGACCTCATTCTGTATTTCGAATAAAAAAAAAGGTTCAATTAACATATATATATATATATATATATATATATATATATATATATATATATATATATATAGCGTCAGGGAATTGTAGTAATTTTTGTAACTTGTTCAGAACCAGATATATGAAACTGTTTTCATACTTTTCAACAACCTGTATATTACTGCTTCAGTATATCAGATTTTTTTGGGAAGATAGTGAAAAATATAATTTAGGTTTGTGGTCGGGTGTGTTAAAAGGGTTATTGTAACGTTTCGTGCACGGTTTATTATAGTAGACAAGAGAGTCGGCGCAAGACAAAGTTGTGAGGATGGAGAGGTAGTACATACCTTGCGCCGTAGTAGATCGACCAGTTGTTCACAGAACTGAATTCTGGACACAACTTTTGTAGAGTTAGATTGGTAGTTGCTTTTATTACGCCCAAATTTTAGACTTTCATCTATGTCTCTTTCATTCAACCTCAACCAACATTAAACAATACAAAACCAAATATGAAATAACTATTTAATTAAAACTTGCAATAATTAAACGAAACAATGAATTTAGTCACAAATAGAAAAATAATACTCCGAAAAATGAATGGACGTGGATTTCTCTTGGTGTATTTTCCGATTTCGACCTGAATAACATATAACGAATTATTATTTATAGAGTATTTATTTAGAAATTTCACATTTGGTTCCATTTAAAAATTCAACGACCGATCAATATTTGTGGGTTTTAAACTTCTATATGGATTATATATAACAAAACGTACTTCCGAAATTCACGCCTATTTACCTATATATTTATGCAGACGCATACACAGTGAATCAAACATTATAACAAATAACTTCTACAGGTAGGATTTGTATATATTTTATTGCATTGTAGTATTTATTGTAATTCCTAATAATAATGGTCGTAAAACGATTAATTCTTAAGTAAGAGGCTAAGTGAACTATATCTTTTTTTCTCATATTTTAAAATGATAATGATGGAGAGGTTTTTCGCTTTTACAACAATCAGATCATATAGTAAGTCATCTAAATCCCTCGTAATCCCGAGATATCCTTTCTTGATCTACACATTTTTCATATAGTTTTAGGTTAGATCCCTCTCTTTCAACTTCCCCATCAAGTCAATCGTTATCAACACAACGATAACGATGCAACGATTCCTAACGTAATGCAAGGTATAGATTTTTTGAATGATCACTAACGGTTTTCTCCTTTAAACAACAATATCGAAATTACGATAAGGTAAAGGAAAACACATGTTCCAAAAACATTTTTCTCGTATTTAATGCATAGAGAGAAAATGCAAAAAAAATATTACACCACAGTCATCAGTATTGTATTGTTTTGACTATATTTAAGGTAAATAACCATCACTGTCATCATCTCCTTAACAAAAACAGAGTTGGCTTCTGAAGGGTATTTTATGCTGAGATTAAGGGATCACAGCCAGATAAAGCCATATACCAAGTTTAATAAGTATTGGTAAGTAAAAATGCGATAATTATAATTTCACTTATTCTAATATATAAGGAAATTCGCGACCATTGATCAATATAGAAATATATAACAAATAATCAATTATTTATTGTTTTTCTATTGGTTTGCTATTTTATATCTTAATTCAGTTGACTACCCCATATTCAGACGTGTTTAGAAATTTTAAACGCCAACTGTTATTATTTTCATGCCTTTTCTGCTCCATTTATTGTTGCTAAAATAATACGTAGTGCCATTCTGTGAAATCAAACTTGACGATTATAATTTTCCCTTAGGTTTGACTTTAGAAACATGGACCAACATATAAGTTAATATTATCATCAGAACTTGTCATGTGCTGATCGACTTTATATATATATATATAAAAAAACTTTTATTATACAATTATTAGCAAAATTCACAAACATCCATTAAACAGTGCAACAACAAAAGGTGTGCTTATTACACCGCACGCTATTTTGAGGTTAGTCCTACACAATTGAAAAAACAGAGAATTGAAACAAAACATTGCAAGGTAAGACTCTCAAAAACAGGATATTTATATTAAGTACAATAGCGTTACCACTTAGTATAATAATATAGTTATTCTTAACTTACCTGAAAATCAGATGTTGAATGAAGAAAAGCACTTGTGAAACTCACAACATACAGCCACTGTGTCTGTGTTAGTAAAGAACAAAGGTGACCGAACTGTCGCGGAAAGCCTTAAACCTGATTTCCATCCCTATAATACTCCGTTTGTTATCGCACACTTAGGCGCGCGGAGCCGTGCCACGCCGAACCTAGCGGAATTAATCCACTCCGACTTCTCCCCAGAGATCTCTGCTAGAATTATTCCGCGGCGACTGTAGGTGGCGTGGCGTGGCGCGGCTTGGTGTACGCAGTTACATTAGACTACGCGTAAAAAGTTCAGGCGGAATTTTTTGAAGGCACCGCGCCTGTGTATGCGACATTCTTTAAAGAGCAATTTGAATGGTAACGGAAGAAGATCGAGTGTTGTGCATATGTCTATTGGACTAAAATTAAACAATTTAGAGAAATATGAAGGCAAGTTATTGTTTTAAGATCCCAAGTGAAAGATTCAAATTCGAGGCTTAATGGATCTTTGAAGTATTCCAACCATTTCCTCAGCCATATTAGGAAACATAATGAAATATATATGAAAATGTTTACTAAAATTCAAATAAAGGTTTATATTAAAGTAGATTACTATCTATTTTCCTGACTGTAATGGAATCGCTGATGAAAGATATTTTATTAAGTCGAGGGTAAAGTTAAAAGACCTTAATAGTAATAAATAGATGATCATCAGAAGATATCAAAAGGCGATAATTGACCAAATGACAGGAGATATTATTAAAGGCATAGAACTCGGCTTCAGTTTTTTGTACGAAACTATTCCAGAGAATTAGTTATTTCACGCTGACTAATAGATATGAAACTTTTACTATAGGTAATTGTTCTGCTAACTAGGCACATACCTGTTAGATATCAGCAAAATAGAGTGGGGCGTTGATAAGAGAGAATAAGATGTCCGCCGCTATTTATCATCAAAATTTTTGGAACTAAGGAGAGAAATGATAACAGAGTGTAAAAGTCTGAGAAAGTGAATGGAGATAGTCTACTTAGAAAAAAAAAAAAAACAAGAGCGATATATTGAGATTGTAAGGTTAGATTAGTTTAGTGGAGGACTGAGAAATACTGAGATATATAAACAGAATGTACATTTAATTGGATAAAAATAAATTGTTTGTGATCAAAAGCCATAAATATTTTTAATATAGACTAATATCTAACATAAAATGATATTATTTTTAGCTACTTCAAAAACTAAAGTTTTTTTTTCGTAATACTACAAATTACTAAGCTTATTGATGTATAAAGAAAGAGGCTCAAAGTGACAAAAAAACTCCTAACATATATTAAGAAAATCATGAACATATTTCCTTACTAACTCTTTGCGCTGGTGAAAAGTTAAATCCTTTCCTTAAACCTAATACATTAAAGGAGAGATTGAGTTCCTCCTAAGTTTGGTTAGCTTACGACTGTAGCCCTCGTCTGAACATAACTTAATTTTTCATAGTTTTAAAGCAGCTTGTAAACCAATATAATTTTGTAACGTAAAACCAGTTTATTACCCTACACTTTGCGAGCTTTTAACTATGTGATATGTTATTAAAGTCTTGTCTTTATGCACATTTTGTTAATATAAATCAAACATTACAATATACAGAAATCTTCTTATTTCATTTATTCACATATGTCAACAATTATTTGATATATATATATATTCTGATTTCGATCTGTGTATTTCGTAGTGATAAATACATTTGTATCTAGTGTTTTATTTCTATAATTATTTTGCCAAAGATGGTTTTGTTTAAAAAAAAACATATTACAATAATTTTAACTTCCAAATATCACGTATTACTTGTTTGTAGGTTTTGGAAAATATATAATTTGCTATATCTTACATATAAAAAAGTTATATCTATTTTCAAAGTTTATAAAAATATAATTTAAAATTAAGGTGACAGAATTTTACAATTACTGTATACAAAAATATTTCCTAAAGCAATGAATATAGCGCAAAGTAACATGTCATTCGTACTATATGAAGAACTGTTATATTTTTTACTATTATCTAATGATGAGATTATGATTACAACATTGTTTAAAACATTAGCGCTCAACCTCTACGAGGCTCCAACCTTGCATATCCATATCAATTTTTAATACGTATTAGAGTATATTTTATTGGTAACTTATACGGTTCAGTAATCTTTATATTTGACAACAAATTCTATACTCGATTTAAGGAAGTTAAGTCTTTTATAATAGTTTTATTTCTCGATTAGTAGAGATGAATGTCGCAAAAATGGCAATTGATTTTGAGTAAAATTTAATGCATTCTTAAAAGATGATGATGACTGGAAGGTTTTCTGTCTTTAAACATCCATAAATAAATATTTCCTATAACTAAAAGGATATGAAACTAAGTGATTTTAAAACTAAATATAGATTTTTCTTTTACTCGTTACAATGCAAATATAATACTCTATTTTATGGCTATATAATCAATCCAAAAAATCTACAACATATTTAATGACAGAAATGATAAGGACAAAAACAAAGGGGATTTCAAAATATTTTTACAATATTTTAATTAAAAAGCATCAACGTCGTTACAGTTCTGTAAATATTTTATTGCCTCTGTTTATGTTTTTTTGTGCACAATTTTTATATTGGTGCGTAAACGGTTAAATAACTTAGGTGCAAGATACATGTGTAAATATCTTAAATAATTTAATCTTTAGTCTATGTACTGAAGTATTTGAAAAACTACATAAATCATTTCATTTAATCCCTAACACATTATCTCCACTCTCAGTCTTAATATAAAATCTTTTAGTACATTATACATTCTTAAGTAGAGTTCCTTAAAAAGAGGACATGTATGTTCCTCTAGCCTTTCCTGTCATTAGTAAATACTTCTATTTATTACTATAATAAATGATTTCTGAAGAATTATTAGAGGATTAAGATATTACTAATATTATGCTTTACCTCACAACATAATTAATTGCATACTCTAACACAACATATAATTTATCAGATTGATCTACATAATATGGTGCACAAAGCTATCAATATGTAAAACATTCTTAATTGTTTAATTAATTTACCACTTGAGTAATTTTAATTTTTAATCAATTCAGAAAATTTCAAAAAATTGTATCTTATGTATCCGTTCAAATGTTTGACAGAAACAGTTATTTGTAAAGTATTTAAAATCTGATAAACTAACGGACATAAAAGAAGATTCTTATGTGATATTAAATATTTTGTTTCTGGTAATCATAATATTATTTTCAACCACATATTATATGCAAAAATGAATTACATACCTTTGAAAAACCTAAAACTTTTTAATTAATAAATTTGGGAAAATTTAAAATCGTTTACTAAATTAGTTTTCAAACCTTTATGATCCCATTAAAGTATAAATAACATTCATATATAAAGTATGACTCTGAAAGAAAAAGACTCTAAAATATGACAATGAGACTCAATCATAATATTTCAAGAAAAAGAGGAACTTCTATTTCGTTTATAACTTTCTTCTCCAGTGAAAAGTTAAATCTTTTCCTCAAACAAAATACATTAAATAAGAGACACATTTCCTGTTACGCACGGTTTGGTTACGACCGTGTCCCTCGTTTAATCGTAACTAAAAATTTCTTAGTTTTTAAATCACCTCGTAAACCATATAATTAACCTACAAGTTAAAATAAACGAAAATCACATTCTATAGAATTCTTCTTATTTGATATCATTAAGTTTTTTAACAATAATTTGGTATTGGTTTTATCCGAGGGCTTCCTGTATAATTTTATTATGAGTGATAGATAAATTTAAAGAGAGGGTGTTATTTCAAATTTCAAAACTTTATTCTGGTTTCAAAACTGTAATGACACGGTTGAACTTACAATAATTTTAAAATTCCCTGTACGGTCAGAAAAAAAATTGGTTATATCTAGGATATAAATGTAACTTCCAATTTAAAAGATTAGAAAAAAAAACCTATTTGTTTTTATTATTTAATATAGAAATCATTATAATATGGCAATGTTAAATAACAATAGTATTTTATGAACACTTATTATTAATCACTACTACTCAAAACGAAAACGTTCAGCTTATGTGTAGCAATACTAACTTTTAAAATGTAAAAGCTTTTATCTCATTAGTAAATCTCATGTGTTTAATAATCTTCATATTCACCAATAATTAAAAGAGCCAATTTCTATAACTTTTACCTTTTATAATAGTTTACTTTTTGTAATTTTACTAATAACAGTTGAATGGGTGGGAGCTTACATGTTTTGTTTTTAAAGTGAACTTATACGTTTCAGTAAAATATTCAGCACTGAAAGATTAATAAAAGACGACGATGATTGCAAGGTTTAAAACTGATAAGGGCGCACCCCAAACATACACAAACATACAGACACACGAATGAAAGTAAGGTACACGAAATTATTTAAAAAATTAAAGCTATATCAAAACGGATATATGGATTAAAATCTAAACATTACAATATATACCCTATTATGGTTATATTGAAAAAAATGTATATAATAAATCTATTAATATCAATACGATACAAATAAATAAATACCAGATAGCCTACATCTCTCCAGTAACTACAATAAATTTGGAATTCTGAATTTAGTATTTTAATTATTCTACAATGAATTGAACAATATATTATATTCTTGCTAAACATAAAATTCCAATTCCAGAAAATTAAAGTTTAACATGAACATTGCTAATATAATTAAAAAGGTTTGGAAAAATGTAAAATAGTTTAATAAATAATTTTAGAAAAATTAAAATATATTTAAATTATTTAACTAGATTTATTTATTTATTTTTCATACATGTATGACTCCAATAAAGTGTAAATGACCTTTAAATATAAATTAGGGGGGGGAATATAATGTGTATTAAATTATATTTCGTTTACATAATTCAACATATGATATATTATTAATGTATTATAAGAAATTACCCTTTTTCAACGCTCCTACAATCCCATAAGGTAACCACAGATTAGCGGATTTGTCGGTCAATAACACTATCTTCAGATCAGATCATGTAAAGTTATTTAACACACATTAAAAAAAAGAAGAAGAAAAACTTACTCCAATTTGATAGTAAAAAACTGTAAATATTTTACTTGTCATAACACAAAGAATAAATGTACACAAACAAAGTTTGATATACACATATACTCGTATACACTGTATATATATTCTACAGACACACAGACTGATCATTTTAATCAAATTGAATCTCTCTTCCAAGCAGTTAAAGCGATAAAAGCAGTTATAATTGTTGATTGTTTTGAAGCAACTTCAGGTGAACAGATCTGTAAATGGTGGCAAAGACCGTGGAACCGGTATCAGGTGATTACCTTTTTTGGACAGATGAAAGACGGCAATTTCTTATAATTACATTAATAATGTATCATGCACATTCTTGTTGTATGCTACAAAATGTTTAAAACATATGTTAAACTAACGTGACTTTTTACTCAAACTGAGATAAATCATTTCCAAAAATCACTTTGTACTTTCAAATCCATTCCCTTTACTTTCTCTTTCACGTTATACAACAATATTGAGTTACTAAAGTTTCCTCTGGCCTTAAAGAAGATCCGAAGCGAAAGTTAAGTCAATTGAGGGAACGTTTTACATCACTTTGTGTCCATAAATATACTTTGACTTGAAAGGAATTCAGTTCGATGTACAGTCTTAGTGGACAACCAACATGCGGACATGTATTAGGTTGAACGATACAACAATAAAAATAAATAATAAAGAGTCACATCAAATACACATCATATCCAAATTTTTCAAAGTAAATAAACAAAAGTGCAAAGTTACGACGGACAAGGAACTATTATGATTGTTTTTATTGTTAGTATATCGCAGCTGTTTAACTGAGTTGTCTCATAATTCAGTAACCTTTATAAAGAATAAATTTGTATTTGACTGTTGTAATGTTCGTATCATATTATAAAAGAAGAATAATTGAATTGAACATACTTCAGAACTAAAAAGCTGAGGATGTTATTCAAACATTATCTGAACAATTTAAGTTTTCTGTTTCTATAATATATACTCATCGTTTTGGTTATAAAAATGCATATTTAAATAAAAATAAAATGTCCTGCTTAAAGATTTGATTTCTAATAGTATCAGATTTTCCCTTGAAAATACCAGTGTTTGTATTACTTCAGAAAATCAAAGTCACTATGTTATTCGTATAAGTGTTATTTTTCATATAATTTTCTATATATATATATATATATATATATATATATATATATTTAGATACATAATCTGCCTATATTTATTGAATACTACCTATTTAAAAGAAAGCTCTTATAGTGATGTTTCAAGAGAAAAAATACACGTATACAAAAACTTTCTTGTGCTTTTTGCCAAAAAAAAATGATTAGGTTAGGTTATATTATAATTGATCTTATAATGGGTCTTATAATTGATATTACTACTATATACTATATTAATATGGGTACAAATATGTTTATTTGCGTGTTCTGACTCCATTTATTCCATACTAATTTGTTTACAAAACGTTTTTATTTATTCTGACAAAAAAATAAATTAAATAAAGGCACTTATTTCTAAAAAATAAAATCAAATTTAATTTCTTGGTCTTCAAGTGATATCAATATAGCCTGTATTATCACTATAAATTTGTTAAGTATAATGAGTGTATTTACTGCTTAGAGTATACTATGTTTTATTATAACAATTTTCAATTCATCCAGGTAAGAAATGTTGAATGTAGGGTATGTGTATTTCGGTTCTAGGATCAATATTGTTGTATTGGTAGATCAAGGGGTACAATACAGTAGGGTACATTTGTTTAAAACAGTTGTCATACAGGTTTTCTGGACATCGTGAATCAACATAGAACAAATTATGCGCAAATTTAATTTTCAGTATCTTCCGAGATATGATTAAAATAAGTACAGATGCCAAATTTGATGAAAATAAATAAATGGGTATTGTCTGTAGATAACTGTAAAGACGACATACGTAGATCATTAAAAATATTATTTTAGGATTCATGGGAATATCAAAACGATTAAATATAACCTTATAAAACTCAACAATGATTTTTTTATCTATCACATAACTTTCTCTACCTACATGTTTGAAAAGTCCCATACTTTTCAAAATATTTTCAGCAAAATATGCTATTGTGTTTAGCGAGAATTATTCAAGTACTTTCTACTTAATTACAGCAAATATCTGTTTATATACCTAGTACAAACTGCAGTTTGTTATGATAAAAAAAAAATAAAAAGTTTTTAATGTGGTCCTATAAGTGTTACCCCTTTTATATTATACAGCTATAAATATGTTTAGATAATTATTGCGACTCCATGTACTGCATACAACTTATTAATTACCGCATAGTAATTTATTTTTTTTAATAATTTTAAGTATATGAATTTATGTAATAAAAAAATAAATAAATTTACTTTGTTGATCTTATAAGTGTTATTACTATATAATTATATAATATATATGATATGTACTCTAAATCATTTAAACTACGTTGTTTTTATTAATTTTTGATTTTTTTATGGAAGACAGACAAAAATGTTTTGGTTGAAAAATAGATAATCCTATATTTAATGTTTTGATAATGTTGGATTGTTTATTGAACATAAATAGTTTAATCGGACAGTTCTCCTCATCTATGTCTATACAAACAAATACACTAACTTACGACACTATATAGATATAAATCATTATCAAAGATTTCATAGGTTATAGATTAGGTTTTAGTATCCAACATGTCCCTAGACTATGGGGGTGTTTTATACTTTAACGTTCTAGGTTAATCAATTGATAAAGGCAGTTGATTTATGCCATCGAAACGACGTGTATTATTTTTTATAATAAGAAGATGATAAATTCCTAAATGGTAGATCAATAATATTATTTTTGTGTGTTACAAACATCATAATTATATCACATTTTATATTTTTACAATAATATATCAAATGAAAAATATAGGACCTAGAGTGGGAATCGAATCCAGGACTTTAGACTCTACGCGTCACAACTCTACAAACTGAGCTATCATACTCGCTACCCAACACAGATCGTAGACCTTTCACTTGACTTTGCTTTATTGCTACAATTTTTCAGTTATCAAATTAATTTTCAATACTTTCTGGTAAAACCGTATTAGCGTTAAAATCAATAAATTAAAAATTAATAATATTTTTAAATATGTATTCTGAAACAATTTATAATTGAAGATGAAACATGTAGGCCATTTTTAATGTTTAATTTTGAGTCCAACTACACTTTTCACCATATAAAGGAAGTGGTGTATCAAACTGAATTTAATTTTAGACTGAAGCGTAAATGGTTCAAAATATAGTAACATAAAATAAAAGGTAATAAAATAGAGGAAACATATGTTGAGATGAGGGAAGACATCTTAACATAAAAAATTATGAAAGACATTGGCCGAAATAGTGCATAAAAACATTGTAAAATTATTTAAGTTTAGGCATCAACTTTCATACTTCAAATACTTCAAAAATACTTTTCCCATTTATTGTTGAAATGTGGTAACAGAGCGTTGATAAAGTATGATAACCTCTTGATAACTTGAAAAAATGTTTGGTCAGGGTCTAAATCATAATATAAATTTGTTACATTAGTTTTTATTTGTCTTAATATTTTTGTATGGATTCTAAAGATGTATTGCTTAGATGAAGGGGGGAGGGTTGATGTTATTATATCATCACGTAGGAGACGTAATAACAACAAGAATAACCTAGGTATATATAAAATACAGATGATATAAACTGTTATGGGGCAAGCATTAGTGCGGAAAATTCATAATAGACTATACGTAATAATATACAGTATTGTATACAAAATTGGCTTAAGCTTACTTATAGATCTTACAGTTATTTATAGAAGTTTCTGTAAATCATGTTAATAATCATGTATTTACAGATTATTATATATATTATTATATTATTTACAGTATATATATATACATAGCTGATTTTAGAAATAACGTTGCTTATAACAATTCGGATATTTTATTTTATTATTTTTTAAATTTTTTTACAGATGTAGACCAATGCTTTTTGGAGCCTTGGCTACTTCAATTGGGTTAAATATAATCACCATCGGTAGAAGAAATTTTGAGAAAACCGTATTTTTAAAACTTCTCAAGATATTAAGTACAAATTACCCACATTCCAAATTTGATTTAAATCTATATTCCCATTTGCGCTGTAGATCACTGCACAGATTATACAGTCACCATTCTATAAAAACACATTTTATAATTCTGAAAATCTCAGAACGGTTATATCTGTCAAAAGCTTGATATTTATTATTTGACATACCACATGTACTAGTCACATGTCGAGAATTTAATGTGAAAAAGCCAATTAAACTGTTGTGTTATGGCGGAAAAATTTAAACACCTTTCTTTTTACTATAATAAGAATATTAGTTTCCTATACTACCAAAATCAATTACATCTTTTATATTTAAAAAAAGAGAGTACACACTTCTATTGTTCTGTAATAATACTAATAATGAATAATTACAATATATCTGTATTCTACATTATCCTCATTTTATAAAAGATACAACACTTCGGTCAAATTGTCTTTTTGTCAGAAGTTTCATCGTTTATTTATAAGTTATTAAAAACAGTTAGATGCATCTGCTGCGGTTCTTAACGATTTACAAAATGGCGTCTTGTCTGAAGCGAAGCAAACTTTTTAATCAGAATATCTAAATAACGAAATTGAGAAAGGGGAGGATGTAATTTGCTCTCGGATAACTAATGGGGTAACTTAAGGAGAGGCTAATAGGTCTAGATAATGATAATTGTTCTCTATATCTACCACATTTATTTAACGAATATGTCCTTACTTTCTGAATCTTTGCTTATAAGATAAAACTTAAAATAGTAGTTTATTGTATGTATACTCATATTGCTAATTTAATGTATATATATATATATATATAATAATTATTATTATTAATAGCTTTTCGTGATTAAAAAATATAATGATATCAACAATTATGAAGATAGATTCACTTATGTAAAAATGGTTTTAAAAAAATAAATAAATAAATAACACACAATAAACCAATTTCAGTTAAATTTTTTTTATAACGAAGTTTTTGTTCAAAGTAATAAACTAAAATATGTTTATATTCCGATTTTGTTAGTGCAAACATAAATATTTTAATCGTTTACTGTAAACTACTATATAATACATGTTGCTTATTACTTCACAAATGACCAGTCACAATTCAGTCATAATTTGTACTTTTCCTGATCACGAATTTCAAATCCAAAGTCGTGAAATAAGCTTTTATGTATAACTCTCAATGTAACTCTTCAAAATACTGAAGTTATAGAATCCGGTTACTTGTTTGTAATAAATGTCATAATAGCCAAATAAAATATTTAAAATATTGGACATGTTCTAGAAATATATATATATATATATATATATATATATATATATATAATATATATATATATATATTAAAAGTTAAATATATAATATACATTAATATATATTTCAGGTTTCAAGATATTTAAAAATGATAGACTTATCAAATTATGAATCTGGTTTATTCAAACAAATCCCATCATTTGTGTATAGAAAATTAATACACTATGTTTGGGGAGTATAAATCAAATCTCGTATTTAAGTGAAAGTAGAATATAAAAGATAAAAAGAGAAAACACATACGCACACACATATAGCCTAGAAACCTAGGAACTAAACGTATAATATAAGTAAAGCATTGATGTCTAATAATAGGCCTGAGGAGTCGAAGCAAATAAAGAAATACTCCTTGAACCACAAAATCTGTTTTAATTTATGTCAGCACTTTGAAGTGCCGTGCAATAGACGCTGAACTACACTAAGGTCCAACTTAGCCACACCTAGGCCTAGCAATGTGCAAGAGCTGCAAGACTAAATCTACTCTAAGACAAAATATAAACCTGACCATATAAAACATTTGAATGTTGTCATAGCTTAGGTTTAGTCTTGCACCTCATTTACATTGCTGGATTTTGGTTTGGATCTTAGTGTCGGGTCTTGGTCTACCACAGGGAGATTCAAAAGGCTGGAATCATTTAAAAAAGTTTTTGTTGTTACAGTAATTTTATTTTTCCTTATTTTCTTTGATTCCTAAGGCCTAGTTTTAGGCTTGAGTGCTTTACTTATTATAGATCGCGTTTTAGTTGTTAACATGGTGCTAGAATACAAGACTACGTAAATGTTTTTTTGTCTTTCATGTTTCAAATTTCGCACTTGATAACGAGAATTGATTGATTTATTTCAAAAGCAGAAGTATAATTTTCTATTGACAAATGGTGGAAAATGTTCGCATAACGTATATTAATAATATAAAAAATATCATTTATAGAAATAATATTTTTCTCGTTATTTAAATTAAATTATTCGTTATTAAAAAATACTATTAACAATGACAGTAAGTATTTAGTTCATTTCAGAGTAAACATATTTAGTAATCGTTGAGATTACTTTTATGTTTACAAACTATATATAAGTACGATTGACGATCAACAGATATAATTACGAAATATCCAATTTGTTATTCTCAAATGACCTGCAACAAATTTTATTGCTGATAACCAACACAATTTTTTTCATAGAGCAACATATTCGTATATGAGAAAAATATTAAGGAGGAAGACTGAAGAAATATTTGTATCCTCTCAATGAAGTTTTTCCTGCATGATATTTACAAATCGTTACTATATTATATCACTATTAATATTTAAAAATGGGTATTCATTAATAATTTTTGAATGAAGATGAAACATGTGGACCTATGCTTATTTTAAATATTCAAACAATCTAGAAGATTCAGCACATAAAGTTAAGTGATCTGATCTAATTTACTTTTAGAATAAAGAGGGAATGATATTAAATATAGTAACAAAAATTAAAATAAATAAATTAGATGATACATATTTAGCGAGGAAAGTAATTTTAGCACGAGGTTTTAGCATTGTGGAGAAAAATTGTCTTAGTGGATAAAAAACATTAAACTTTTAAAATACAGTTTAGGGATCAATTGTAATATTATTGAAAGACTTCAATAATACACTTACAATTTATTGTTGTACATCTGGTAGCAAAGTATGGTAAGCATTATATTTAAACCTATAACATTTCCGTATGGTAAAATCAAGGGGTTTTTTTCTAGATGACGGGAAGGTGGGGGTTTATAGCATCAACTAGGAGACAATAACAACAAGAATAACGTATTTACAAATACAGAACATTCAATTCACAATTCGTTTTACATAAAACTTTTAAGGTGGCAAGAAGTGTAGTAGACTATTACATAAAATAAAAATCAACCACAAAAATACAATATAACATACTAAATGTAAAGTTAAAACAAAAACCATAATAAAACTGAGTGTATACGGGAACTTTGTTAACAATGAACTAAAACTAAATGCTGATATGTGGAAGTTGATACGGAAAAAACTATTATTATCACCGATTGCTCTAATGGAATGTTAACTTTGATTTCGTCACTGCTCACAGTCCTTCTTTGTGAGTAAAAGGAAATTAAGGGTGTATCAAATTTTTAAAATTTATTAAATTGAAAATTTTAAAATTTTGGGGACTGATATAACGAAATAGAGGGCTCCCAAAAGGTCAGTGCTCGGCAGGCCATAAATTGTAAAGATTTGAAAGGGTTGACAGCTAGAAAAACTATTCTAACATTAGTCACAGATCTCAAGAAGTCAAATAAACCATTCCAAAAGTCAATGCCTTCAACCGAAAATGTTTGAAATGGACCAATGAAATAAATTGCATCAGTCTCGAAATAACGTACAAGATTTAAAATAAGCCAATGAAGGAAGAGGATCGGAAGAAAGCATTTGAAATTAGAACCTATAAATAGGGGTGGAAGAGAGGCGCACGAGGTTCATTCTTTTTGGTTGTTACTGATTGAAGGAGGGAGTTCCGGAGCAAGTGTTTCTTTAGTAGAAATGAAGATCGATTGTGAAAGATTTAGCCGAGATCAAACGTCAAAATAAAATAGTATCTGCGTCGTTTTTTTGTGTATAAATATTAATAATATACTCCGAAGAATAGTTTAAAAGATATTCGTCGTTATAAGTTTAAAAGTAATCGTCGTCATAAAAGTGAGTAAGAAATTTGCGTCGTTATAAAAGTGTTTGAACAGGAATATTAATACAATAAATTAAAGTAATCGTCGTCACGAAAGTGAGTGAGAAATAAGTGTTAGAAGAAAAGAAGATTCGTCGAAAAGATCAAGGCAAATCGATCCATCTACTGGCAGTCTACACGGGAACCACGTGCAAGGAACAGGAACATCGGAGCAGTGATAAAACTTCCAAGCGTTAAGTAAAAATTAATGGACAATCTCAATTAAATAAACTACCACCAAATTCTATTTTATATGTAAGTTATAGTCACCAAAGAACCTCATGAACCCGTAAAGAGAAATTAAATAAAATTAAATTAATAGTAAATTTCAGTTAGCCGGAGCATTTTATAATAATAAATTAAAAGTAAAAAATTTAAAAGTAAAAATATGATGCACTCTTATTTCTTTATTTAGGTTAAGACATGGTAGAATTAGAATTTTATTTAACTATGTACTACAACGAAAAAACTCTACCTTTTTTAGAGTCAGAATAATTACGCCCCCTAACTTTATTTATACGTAATAGTCTCGAATCCTGAGATTTTTTGCCTACAGGATTCGTTCTCGCGTGACAAAAAGAATAAATTATTCAATACACTGGAAGTTTTTGGCTTACTATCTTCCTGGCCTGGATTGAATAACTTCTTCGATAATTTGAGTTGCCCCAAATTACCGGTACCCCCTTTTTATTTATGACTTCCAGTAATTGTATTTAAAATTACCCTATTTCTCAGGGAGAACACGAATTTACTTTATTTTTCTAATTTTAATCTCGTAGGTGCGTGTCCTTGGGAATACCTCTTTGATACACTATATTTTACCTTTATTATTATAATGAGACCTGAAAATATAACAGACAATTGTGTGACCAATTCTAAATAAGACACAGTTTCAATTAATAAAAAAAATTAATTATTTTAATTACTTGAAACAAAAAAACAAATTGAAATAATTATCTTGACACAAGTCAACAAACTCAAAAACAATTTCTGTAATGAAATTTAACTAATAACAACTAAAATATTTCTCTTTTTCTAGCAGAAGGCAATCTTTTGTATCTTTATTGAAATTTATATATATAAAGATTTCTATCTATACATGAATTTAAAATTATTTAGGTTACCAAATTTATTTATATCTAAAGATTTTTATCTATACATGAATTTAAAATTATTTAGTTTAACAAATTTATTTATATATATAAAAAAAAATTTTATCTCAGGAAAATCAGTAATTATTTAATGTTGGGCCAATTTTGCCCTTTAAAAAAGGAAATTTGGATTATTCTCAGACCTTGACCGCCGTGTTGAAAATCCTAAGTCCTGGGATGCTGTTGGTCCTCTGGTGTCTGGTTGGTTGTAGTTAGCGATTACAGATGTCTCATTTCCTGTCCATGGAGTTTAGAAGGCTGGCTGGTTTGTTGGCATCTATCACCTCCTATCACTCTCGCTGACACTTTTTCTTACTTTGGCATAGTAACACTTACACTTCTTGACTTAAAATTTTGAGTCGGCAAACTGGCATAGCCACCCCTGGCAACTTTTTAAAACGATTTTATTTGAGAGACCTCGATGAGATTCGTGCGGTTCTTTTTATAGCCTAAAACTATCGTATATCGATACCAATTTTTCTCCCTCACGGGACCGATACGATAATTCCATTTATAGTGTCTTTTAATGCAATTTTCTTAATTATTTTTGGTGTAGGTGATTTAGTTAATTATTATTACTGTATTTATTATGTTTACTGTTTTTTAATTGTCCCTTTTTAATTACTTTGCTCTAATTAATCCTTTAATCTATTTCTACTGGAGGTTGGTATGATAGCTCCGCCTACAACTACGTCACTTATCCTTGAACATTTCAACTCTGCAACTCGTAACTGGCCGATGTAAAAATCTTCATTGTTTTCTCTTAATTGTCTTATAACACTTTTCCTAATGGTTTTTTAGTTTTTTCGTAACCGGTGTTTTGTAGCTCTTGACCGCGGCAATTTCCCGCACTTTGAATGACATTTGTCGGACCATTCATTCGCCTTTAATCGTTTACGTAAGAATTTGCGTATTTTACAGTTTTCAATTTTCACACCTTTAAAGTTATTGTTTTAAAACTTTGTCACTTTGTTTATTCCGTGATTTCAACGCACTAGCCAGGATAACAGAACTCTGCGACTTCCTGTAGTGATGTAATTCAGCACGTCTTTTCACACCTTTGGGTTTGGGGGTTATTTATTTACTGATTCTCCTGAAATTGACACATCTCTTAGATATTATGTTTTTAATCATTTTTCCAAAATTTCAACTTCTCATCTTTTTTAATTTTCACAGGAAAGCGTGAAAACTATAACTCTTTTGTTTTAATTACTTTTTAATTTTTAATTATTAATTATGATACAACTTTATTTATTTAATTGACTCTATACAATTCTTTTCTCAAAATTCATTTTTATTTACTTTTATTAACTCTTATATTTATGCTTTTCTGCTAACTTTTTAAATATTAACTTTTTTCTAATTTTAACAAGAATATTTATATCTTAAAATTACATTTTATTTCCAGAAATAACAAGGTTTTTTATTTTTTATTAATTTTGAGAATTTTTAAATTCTTCATTTAAATATGCCGTAACGCCTGTTAGTTAATATGAAATAACAGTACTATATCTGCATTGTATACAACTTGTATTACAACTACCTATCCTTATACATTATTATTTCACATTTTCAAAATTCATAAAAAATGATTTTCCAATTCAAAATCTGCCGACATAGGAATTTACTGTTAGAACAAGCCGGCAAGAGTTGACCTTGGACCATTTCATAGTTCAATCTTACCGACCGGCTATAATCAGTAAAAAGCTCTACAAAACATCCAAGTCTTGCATTAGGATTATTTTTTGATATTTTTCTTTTTTGACCAACATATAACCCCATACAACGAATTTCCGTTGTAGTACTTAGAATAAGTAGTAGGTTAAGACGTTAGTGTATAAGTATAAAGTGCATCAGAGTTGGACAATAATTGATTTTGTTATTGTAAAAGATTTTAATACTCAATGTTATGAATAATTAAAGAAAGTTAAATTCTATAAAAGTGTTCAAGTGAAATTTGTTAAATTTGGCGACCCAACAGGTGTGGCTATAATTCATTTAAATTAATTAATTAAATTGATAATTTGGTGGTATAGAAAAGACATTTAAATAATTTGATGTTTAGAAAGAATAATAAGTTAAATATAAGTCAAGGTAATTTAAGAAGAAGTGATAGATTAAGGAATCAATTTAATAATAATCAACTTAAAATGGCAACTAATAATCAAATTAAATTAGGGGAAAGCGGGGAAACATGTAATGAATTAGGTGTAGAAGGGGTTTTGGATAGGGAATTAGATTTGAAATTTACGGGGGAAGCAGTACTTATAAATAATGACAAACTGTAGACAAAACTAACGGGGGTACTCATAATGACATAGTTTTGGGGACAGAGCCCTGTTATAATATATATATATATATATATATATATATATATATATATATATATATATATATATATATATATATATATATATATATATATATATATCTAGATAAGTGTATACACTTACAATATATACACATACACTTTCCCATCATAAATGGATTTCTATAAACGTGTTTCTAATGGCGGTTCTTTTTTCATTTCGTTTAATTTTTCAGACCTACCAGTTACTTTTTCTTGCGATTTTGTAGACGTTTTTGGAATATTATTCTTCACACTTATCTAGACATTTAAACGAAATCGTTATAGCCGCTTTTAAATTTTTACGTTGATTATAACAGTTCCGTGTCCGATTATTTTCCTCACGAACCAGCATTATTTATTGTTATTATTATTATTCTTTAATTCAGTTAGATTTTACTAAAATCTTTACAGCAAAATTTGATGGAAATCCGTAGCGTTTCATAATAAAACCTTACCGAGTCATGTCCACAATATGCCACAAAACAAAATAAATTAAATTCTATAAATACGTTTGGGTTTGTAGACGACAAACATAAGTAAAATAGCGCTTCCTAGGATTCAAAGAACATAAACTTCTGTTGTTCTCTAATAATCCTATTAGTGAGTATTTAAAACATATTATTACTTTACATTACCCTCATTTTATAAAGTTTTAACACTTCCGCTCAATTAATTGTCTTTTTTCTGCATTCTCAACGTTTATTTTTAAGTAATAAAAACAGTTTGACGCATCTGCTGCGGTTCCTTACGATTTACAAGAACGTGGCTTCTCTGAAGAGAAGTAAAGTTTTTAATCAGTATATCTTGATAACGAAATTGAGAATTGGTGAGATGTAATTTTCTCTGGAATAATTTGAGGGCTAGATAATAATAATAGATGGGTATATCTGCTAAATATATATTTTTTTAAACTCTTACTCTCTGCATTTATGTTTATAAGATGAAAATTTAAATAGTATATTTGGACAAGTTTTGTACATATACTTTTTATTTTCTCACATAATATACTTAATATAAATAACGTTTTTGAATGAAAAATGAAATAATATCAATAATTATGAAAATATAAAACAGTGTACTTAAAACAGTTCATTAAAAATGTGTTATAAAATAAAAAAATAAAATTAAAAAAACTACTAAACCGATTTCTGATACATTTGGTTTATAGCGATTTTTTCGTCTCAGAGAATTCACGTAAAATATGTCCTAATACGAAATTTGGTAGTTCAAATATGATTAAATTCTGTTGACATCTTTACTCTTAACCTACAAAATAACATATGTTGGTTTATATCTATCTCATAAAAGAGCAGTCACAATATATTTATACTTTGAAAGTTTCCTAATCAAGAATTTTAAATACCGTTTCAAAAAAAGTATAAGCTTTTATCTATAAACCACTAAAATGTAACTCTTAAATGTAATAAAGTTATAGAAACTGGTTACCCGTTTTCAAATTATTATTACGGTTTATTCGGAAATTTTCCATCATTTGTCAATAGAAAAATATAGACGAAGTGTTCAGAATATTCTGTCAGAATACGAATTTAAACACATTTATACTTATATATATATATATATATATATATAGATACGCAACTGTACCCTTTCTGAGGACTGTCCTATTCTGATGACCAACTCTTCAGAAAGGGGTCGGTTTTGTATAAATCCTCAGAAATGGGACATATGTGTACAGGCTTGCAACGCACCTCCGTTTTTCATTTCTTTAATGTTACTTACTCCTGTCATTAATTTCAGTCAAAAAAGAATTAGGAATTTTAATATCTATATTTTTTGTTATTACAAGAACGATAAGTATGTCTTCAATTAAAGTATATACTATTAGCCTGATAAATGTACACTTTTAACATAGAATTTATTTTTATAATGGATTAAAATTAGGATTTAAGTAGTTAAAAGTGTATTGAGGGCGGCAACCACCCTTATATACATTAATATGGCCGGTGGCAACCACCCTTATATACATTGAATTTTACGCGAGTTTTCTGGTTTATTACTGTTTTTATTTTACTTAGATACAACATTATGATGAATCAAATTTCACAGTCTTATCTCATTTGTTTACATTTGCTATCTGATAATGTAATTAGTTTTTAATTGCACAGTGTTCCAAAAAAAAATTTTTTTTAATACAAAAAATGATTTTATTTTGTGTACAATCCAAAACTAAGAAAAACTACAAGCTGTACTAAAACTGTTTATATTTAACAACGTAAACCATAGAAGACTACGGAAAGTATGTGTTTATGTTCAAAATGTCCACCAAGAGCTACTTGACAATGTTCCAAACGAGTATAAACCGCATGTATTGCTTTACTTTTAATTTCATATCTAATTTTCTGTATTGCTAGTCGTATTTTTCTTTCAGGTTTCAGATTCGTAGGTCTATTATAGTAAACGTTTATTTTCAAATAGCCACAAAGGAAATAAACTAAAGGATTTCAATCTGGAGATCTAGAGCGTCGTTCGATGGCCAATTCGCCCAATACATCTGTTGGGTAAAAGCTGGTGTAATTTTGCAATACTAGGGAATAATGAATGAGAATTCAGAACCTTTGGACTAAGAGTTAAAAACCAATTCACTTTGGAGTAGAAATAATTAATTCACCAAAATAATTCTATAAAAAAATAATTTTAGGAACACTCTGCGAAGAAAATTTATATATTTAGTTACTTTATCAGATAGCAAATGTAAACAGCTTTCAAAAGAGATGTCACATGAATGTTTTTCTTGTGTTATGGCCGAGTTAATTAGATAAGACTGTGTAATGGGGAAAAGAATGTGGACTTTATAGGAGTAATTGAAGGGGAAACATTAATATCGTTATTTAAAAAAACGGGGGAAAAACGTTTAATATTTTTCGGAATACCCTGTATATGGAACCTAAGATTTGGCACTCCCTATAGATAGACCCAACCAAGAGCTTTCCATTAATGTGTCTATTACCTTCCTACGCCAATTAGAAGCTGATATGTATTCCAATGCGCGATTTTTGAGACAGACTCTGTAGGCCTACATACGACAGACTCCAAACATTTTTTTAGATTCAAAACGGATTTATCTGTAAATTTTATTTTTTCACCTTCATCATAACTTGCTCTGTAAAAAAGGGTAAAGAGGTAAACTAAAATCGTTTTAACGTACAAACACGCGGTCAGTTCACGTTTTCCGTTTGTAGCCCTACCTTTTGTGGTAACGTCACGGAAGTTACCACGGTGTTTCTGTAATGCGCGGAGATAATTTAGGGGGTGCTTATAAGGGTTTAAATTTAAAAGAAGTTCCTATAAACACATATTAGGTAACGCTTCTTTTACCAACTATCCGCCATTTTGTATTTTTGTTACTAAATAATTTATATCTCTAGAACAGTACGACCAATTGAGTAGTAATTTTGCACGATACTCATCAATATGCTCTAGTTTGAAAAAAAAATAATAATCTGTTTAACACCCATATTTTATGCTTGTATAACTAATAAGGACAGAAAAGTTTTAGGGTTAATCCACAGCATGGCAAACATACCTTAAACCATTTAGCTAGTTATAAATTGCCTTAAAGTAATCCGTTTCATAATGACGGTAATTTAAAATATATCTACATTAAAATTAGTTCCTATTATTTATCGATTTTATAAATAATAAATATTTCACATTCATTGTGAATATAAGTAACATAAACATAAATAGTGAGTACCTGTAATAAATGAATAGTCTGACACAGCCATATTAAACAATAACCGTAAAATTAAATATATTCAAATACATATCGTTTCATAGTGCTACAACTATAAAAAAATAAATTTTGATATTAAGAGAGAGGAAGGTAACCTATAAAGAAAAGATATGATAAGGAAGACATTGTGAACCTAAAATAAGAGTGTAAACAAAGACCAAATCCCATAACGCATAAACCGCAATTTTTGTAGATGTCGACCAACAAGTTTTGTTCGGGACTCTTGAGAAAAATTAGATCAAAATCATTTGAACCGATAAGTCAAAAATCGCATGAACTTTTAGGCTCCAATCTCAACAATTTTCAAGGTATCAACTTCAACTTTGGTTTTCTAATAAAACATAAACAAGTTAATGTATATACAAAGTTTTAAGCAAATAGAAAAAAATAGTTGAAAGTAAGAATTGGTATATGCACGGATTTTCCCGTCGGTACTACACAAAATTTTATCATTCCCAAAATTTTGAGATATTTAATCCAACCTCGGAATGCAAGTTACTCTGCATGTGTACCTAGTTTCAAGTCATATTAAATTTTTATTTTTTAATGGAACAAAAACCATAAATACACAGATATCCAATCTAACATGGAGATAATACACTTTTGCAAAAAAAAAAGTAAGTACATGGATTCCGTAGAAGAGTTCGAAATCTATAAAGGTGTAAAAATAGATTCATGTAATATCCCCAATGACAAACTATCCTTTAAATCAAATCTAATTTATGATGTCGTAAGCATCTAGACAGACAGCATGATAAACAGACGTCATACTAGACCACCACGATAGATAACAGAGAAGGCAGGGAGTATCTGTGCCTACAGCAATAATTCCGCAGTTTAGATTTGCCGGGTATTGGCCATGCACTCGATATTTCGGCCAAAATAACTGTTTGTGCTGTTAACGGTTTTACGTTGTGTTGTGTTTTTAGTGTTTTATTGTTATGTGACGACCTCTAATAAGTGATTTGACTATTTTGTGCGGCCTGATGATGGAAACCTAGTGTAGTGTAGTGTAGTGTAGTGATGGAAACCGCGATAGCCTTTATGTCTTGAGGTGAGTAATTAGATACAAGACAATATACTATAGAATATAATTCTTTCATAGGCCTATACTCATAATCACTTTAATGACGGTGGTCAAGGTTCATTTTTGTTTTTTGTCAACTATTCCAGAACGGTAATACTTTTTCCTCGTAATTTTGAAAACGAAATTGGGCCATTAATCTTAGCATAATTTTAAAATTTGAACTAAACCGTGTTTGATAAATTACGCGTTTTATATCAATCCCAAGACCAATGGTTTTTCGTTATTTCCCATAACCGATACCGATTAACGATTTCCGATAACACATGAACCGGAATTTCTGTAGATGTCGACCAATATGTTTTGTTTTGGCCTCTTGAGAAAATTTTCATCAAAATCATTTGAGCCTGCCTTTGAGAAAACTGTAAATTTGCGGTGGGTATTAGGAAACTGCATGAATTTATAGGCTCCAATTTCAACAATTTTCAAGGTATCGACTTCAATTTTGGTTTTATAATAAAACATATACTAGTTAACCTAAAATTTTGAGATATTTACTACAACCTTGCAATACAAGTCATATCTTAAATATGTTTTTAATTGAACCGGAAGAATCATTTTTATTTTCAGTACCAGGGGTATATTTAGCGCTAATTACTGGCTTTAATGTATAATATTTTCTCTATGGGTTGTCAAAACTCGGTACACTAAAAATAATACACTTACCAATAAATATGTATACCTATTTTCAGTTGTTACCATGGGCATTTTCTAAAATAGATATTGTAATGCGTTCGGATAGTGCCGTCGGTAATGCAACAATTCAAGCAGTGATTAGCTCTATTTTAAAAATATTGATAATATTGACTTGAAATTCGGTACACAAGTGGAGAATGCTTGTGAATTACTATACTAGTTTTTGAGACGATATTACAAAAATTGTTGAAACTGAGTATGTCGAATTTGGAAAATATTAAAACTGGACCTGATGCATGTATGCAAAAAAAAACCAAAAAAATATTCAAATTATTTTCATGGTAGTAGAATATCGAAAAGATATCCAGCTAAAAATGTTAAGTAGACTTTAAAAAAATCTTCTTTTTTTTTATTAAATAACAATTCTCTATTTCTGTATAAATAAAAAATGGCTTCTCAACAAAAATTTAATTACTCAAAAGTGTTACTCAGAAACACAACAAAATATAATTATTGTTTAAACATAAAAGTCCAACATTTTAAAATAACCAGTAGTTCCTGTCCAAAGAAGTCAAAATAGCAGATTTAATATAAAATTTAAATAATTATTTTAAAATATTGAAATTATTCTTATAGAGCCATAAAAACTTCAACGGATTTGTTAAATTGTCAAAAATCGTTGTTTACACATAAAAACGTACTTTAAAATGTTAGAAAAGGTAAGTTTTTCCACACAAAAACTGGAAGTCAGGACGGACCCAAAGAGAGCAATAAAATCAAACTTTGTAAAAATTCATGTTTTCAAGTATAGAATGCAGTATTTAATTAATTGATATATTGCAATTATCCCTCAGTCCTAAATGTGTAAACATAGTATATAATGTAAACAATCTATTTTGTATTTTTTATAAAATCGTTAAAATTAATCCCAATGTTAAACTTTTGTTTTAGGTTAAAATACATTTTTAAATATTATATTTGTGACGATTAAAATGTTTTAAGAATAGTTAACACAAAGTATCTAAAATAATCCTAAAAATAAAAACACGTTCAATATTCTCGTTTCTCAAATAAAACCCACATGCGCGTTCGCGCCGACGAGCGTTCACACACACACACACACACACACTCTAAAATCATACTTAAAATAATACCAGGTGAACCAAAAGTCTAAATACCTCTAAATATTTCGCAGGAGAGTAATATTATCATATACAAATTCCAAGGCTATTTATTATGATAAAACTATTTAAAAACATGTTCCAAATTTTTACCATCCGTCTTGAATTAACTGATATGTTCTAAATGGAAAGGTGGTAGTGTGATACTTTTTTTTTCAACTAGGAGGATTACAATGGTGAAAGCTGATTTTTATTATATTCTGTTTACCAACCAGGTAACCAGTGAGTATGCCTTACTACCAGCTCGAATGTGTAGGCACCTTAACACTAAGAAATAATAAAAAAATAACATTGAAACATATTTGTTGAATATTGCAAGCATCCAATACACAGTACAGTACTTTGAAATTAATAAGAAACTAAACAAAGGTTTTAATTTTTCGTTAAATGACACCTAACCCAACTTGTAGTTAGATTAATTGGATTAGATCACACTGGTGTGCAAGAGACAAAAGAACCAGAAAGGCCACAAATAAAATTATAAGTTCAACCACAGAGTAAAGTTCTTGGCTAAATATATAGACATTTTAAAATATAATTTAACTAAATAATTATTTCTTGATTTGATAAATTACTAATCCACAAGTATTTTGAACCTCTTTCATTGTTATGCTAGCCAGTACAACAGGTCTAGGAATGTATGATCTAACGAAAACTACTACCATTCAGCAAACATTCGGTGGGATCTCTATTCTGCGGGTGCGATACTAAGTTGACGGAAAACATTATCAAAACCGTATATTTATGAACAAAAAGGTTTTATGCTACTTCATTAGCACTGTTTTACTAAATTGAACGAAGTCTGTATTTGAAATAATTTTAAAGAAAGTATTTATGAGCACAAATAATTATGTTACTCAATTAGTACTTTGTTAGTATATTAAACTATAATGGTATTTTAAAGGTATTTAGAAGCAGATTATAAAAGTTATTTTTAACAGATTGTAACAGATTATGAAAGTTATTTACCTTAATTTGAAAATTAAATTAAAAACTGGTTCTATTAAAATCCGTCTGTAGTAGGAAGCAAATAACATTAACATGATAAATATATTTCATAATAAAATTAATATCATGACAGAAAAAAAAACTAACACAAATATTATAATAATAACAATTTAATAAATTAATTAATAAATAATTGATAAAAATTGAACAATATTTTTACTAACGTTCTATCATTCTAATGTTTTCACTTTGATTGTAACAGAGGCCAATGTATGTAATATGCTGCTTTCTGTGTACCATTATATTTTTATTGAAACCTGAAAATAAATCAATCATATTTGGTTTCGCCATTCCGACTATTGATAATTTATTATAATTATGACTTACCGTCAACAATAGTCTAGTTTTTTTATTTTTAATGGCGAAACCAAATATGAATGAAGTATCAGCAAGTCAAGCTAAACTCGCCTATAAGTATAGAAATACTAAATTTAAAATACAAAACATAATACAGGACATTAAGTTTAACAACAAATGTATTTCTAATGCAATAATTAAGGATTAAGATTAACAAATCACAATTTCAATAATTATATACTGACGATGTACAGCTATATTAAAGAAATTAAAAAACTTATTTAACTCTAATTGTGAAAGAAAATTATAGATTATAAAATAGTATTGAGATATGTTTTCTCAAGAATAGTGAAGGGATTGAAGATAATTGTTATTACTTGTTTTTACATATGAACATTGAAATATTAACATTTTGTTATTGAAGTGTTTTCTTATCATTCTTTAAAGTAAATAAAATAATTTCTTTTCTTGTCCCTGAAAATTGAGTTATTTATTATTTAATTTTGCCATTGTAATTAAGAGTGATTTCTAGAAGTATAATTAATTAGTGAGATATAGTTTTATTTATTGTAACTTCTTTCTTTATTTTTACCAATAGAACACACCCTAGAAGTGTTTTTACAAAACTCCTAAGACACTCTGTATAATATGAGTGCAAGTTTCTATTTATTTTAATACTCCGGATCGGTAATTCTCAGTAAATTGGGTGCTGAGATGTCTCGTAATTGTATAAGACATTTAAGGCTCTGCAATACATAAAATTCCGGGAGCATTCTCGCCCAAAAGAACAATGTTAATATTTTTATGCTGACATTTTTAAGAACAGTTGTTTAGGTATTAGAAAATTCGTATTAGGTTTTTGAAAAATCGTTATACTATATTTAAAAGAAAGGGAAAGATTCTTCACTTTTTGTGGTTCTATTTGTTTCCCCAGAAAAAATTATAAAACAAGAAAATATATTTCCCCCCTGACATTTAAGATGAGCCATCAACGATAATAATTCTGTGTTAATAAATGGCAGCGTTATAACTGTTCTTATTTAACACTGTTTAACATTATTCTAACGGGTGATATGTTAATTCAGATCTATGCACTGCAGACCCTTAACAATAAACACCAAAACAGATCAGAAACATTTACACATAGTTGGGCAAATAACAGTTATTAGTCCCATGGTCTATACTATTGCATACACCCTTGGCCTAATCACTATTTTTCACCTCAACTAAGTATATAAGTTGGTTTCATACTGAATGATGTGGTATATTAACCAACAATCCTATTAGTCTATGCTCTTTACACCTTTAGCCAAGATTAGTCTTCGCCCATTGTTCAACAAAAACTGTTGTCCGTTTGGCCAGATTTATCAAACACTCACTGGTCTAAATTGAGCATACACTCAGTGGCCTGTTGATTACATACCCTTACATGTAGTGTAGTAATACATGAAATAGTAGAGATTAAACCTTCTTGTAATTAAAAAAAAGATAATTTTATAGCTATTAAAATAATCTTTTTCATTCATGCACCTATATGTTTATACACATTGTAATAATAATGTACAGCATAACACAAACATTTGATAGTTACCTATGAAAAACGCATGTAAAACAAAAACATTTAAGAGAAACAAGTTATATCATTCACTACCAATGTGGCATTTTTTAACAAATTATGTTTTGTCATTATTTTGGCCAGTGATAAACATAAATAAATAATAATATAATAAATTTATATGTACTGTATAAATATTTTTTAAGTATTATTTAAAGTGCACATAACATCCAAATATAATGTGAATACATTTTACAACAAAATAAATAACACATTAACTTTAAACAGCTGGAAATATTTAATTAATTCAGTCCAACAAGTTCCCCTCGGTTGACTTTATCAATTAATTTTTTTAGAATTTTTATTTTCTTAAGTTTACGGCGAGCAGCACTTGTTCGGCCGGCCTTTTGGTCCATCGATTTCATTTCTTTTAAAATGTTCAGTTTTGAGTAAATTTGACTTCTGGTTACACTTGGATCACCTGTTAATGAGACAAACAGCTTTAGTAATTTAAGACTGCAACCAAATTTACTGGTTGAAATGACTAACTTATAGCTGATAAAACAGGAAATAGGCTATATTTATTCTCTATCCAACCATTACATTTAACAAAATATACAAAATAAACCCATGATAATGTTGAAATTTCAATCAATCAATGATGTTACATTGATATTATTCCAGTGTTTATTTCTAAGTTAGGTAATGATAGATTTTTACTTACTGTATTACCTCAAATAAGAGTAAATAAGATGATTTAAAACAATAAAAAAATAGAAAGTTGAGCTAAAATAACCCTGTCATAAATAACAACTTTAATGAAAGTTCATTAATCAATTTACCAGTTTAAAAAAAAATGGGTTGCTTCATTCTTAGAATTTGTCAATTGCATTGACTGAACACATTAGTAAAGTTACAAAGAGAAGAATCAAAAATTGTTTTGCTAAGAAAAAAGGTAAAAAAAGGGGGGAAATAGCCAATTCTGATATAAAATAAATATTACATTGATAAATGTAAGATATTTTTGCGATTACACAAGTAAAATCTTATATCAGTTTTTTTTTTTAAATTTAAACTGTAAAAAGTCTAAAATAATTGATATATATGTATATAAATATTTTGATATGTTCATTATTTATCTTACCAGCTAAAATATGTTGGGTTGTTTCATTCTCAAAGTTTGGCAATTGGATTAACTGAACATTAGCCAAATCATAAAGAGGAGAATCTAAAATGCTTCTTGCTATTTGTCTACAATTTTCTAGATCATTGCAGCTTACAGATTAAAAAAAAAAATCAATGTAGGTACTTAGTTATTAGACAACACAAACCTTTCTTGTATTATGTCTGGCTTGTACTTGGACGGGCCGGACATAATATACTCTGCATTATTAAAGATATTTTTCAAAAGTTAATACCGTTGCTCTTTGCTGCTATGGTTACATTAGACCGGTATGGGCAAAAGGAAACAAAAGGTGTGGGATGGGATGGACGCGATTTCGGTGGAGCCACATGGCCCCCACAAGGGTGGGGCTGGTGCAACTCTGGTCACAAGGCCCGGGACCCCGGGTGGGGGGCCCTGGCCTAGCCCTGTTTTAATTTTTTTTTAAATATTTATTGCAGAATATTTTACAGCGGATTATAGATTAAAAATTCAAATATATAATTATTACAAAGTCAAAGTTTAGTAAAATAATATTAATTCTAGATTATTAATGATTTTAGTGAAAAGAAAGCTACGATTAAATAGACTATCAAACATCAAAGTAAGTTTTCTGTTATAAGAGTATTAAACACTTCAAAACATTTTAATAGTTTAGCTCCTAACTTTTTAATAATCTTATTATTTTGTTAACTTGAATTTTAATCTTGGTCAGTAAAGGAAATCAATCTCAAAATGGAAATGTACTTTCAGTAAAATAAAAGTGAATGATTTACTTTAATTTATGTTTGCAATAATTTTGTCAATAAAGTTTGTTTTTTAGATTGAACTGATAGGCTTAATTATTCCTTATTATCAATTATCAGTTTAAATAAAATTTGCAAAGAGTTAAAAATTACCATGTAATTTTTGAAACATAGAATAGCACGCGAACATAGGTGGGGGGGGGCTGATCCTGGTTACAGGGCCGGCAATCGAATGTGGAGCCAAACAAGAAGTGATAAATTTAAAAAATAATATTTTTGCAATAAATTATTGTTTTGCTTTGTCAAAATCTAATAATTTTAATTCTTACCTGATGACATTCTAGCCGTGGAGATTTCGTATGTTTCGGTGAAGATGGATTTTCATCATAAGATGTGTCTTGAAAAAGGCGTCGTGTGCAGGTTCCTTGTAAAAAGAAAAGACTTAGTGTAGTAAAATATATTTTAATTTAGGAAGTATTAAAAGCTAGGCTGTCGACAAATTGTACAAACACAACTAACCATTTATTAAATAGAGCAATAAATACGAATTCCACTTTTAGCATCATATGGTGCTTTCCATCAGGGTCACGGGCAATTTAAATGCCAAGTGATGCTGTATCATTTTTTATGATAAAATAATATTATGTACGAGTAATTATTGAAACAAAATTTCAGTTTAAATCAAAACTTATACCCGATTCAACCGTCACTGAACACTTTATAATAAAGCTTAACATAGTATAAACATTTTCCAACACGAAAAGGAACTACTTTTATACTGACGGTTTAAATGATTTGATTGATTTTATAAATATCAAAAGGTTTAAGGATAACGTATATTGTCTAACTTACAAAAAATTCGAGTTAACCATTTGGCGATTAGAAACATTAAGTCTATTTGTTTTATTTTCTCGTAGTGAAATTAATAAGTTAGAAAAAAAGCTTTATTATATTTTCATAATTTTTTACTGTCTTTTTCCCAAAACATTTATCATGCCTAAAAGTCTAAAGAAATGTTAAAAAGGGTTGGGTTACATTAATTTCTTTAAAAAATTAACAAAACTCGTAATCAAACTTCAATTATCTAGTCTATATGTACACAAATCAAATTACTACAAAAAATAATAATAATAATAATAAGTAAAAAAACTTTAAGCTATGCAATTTGTAACAAATTTTAATTTTGCAGTGTCCATAGATCTTATTTGAAATGATTGAACAACATCGTCAGAGATATTAGGATTGAAAAGAAGGGGGTGAAATATGTAAACATGAAAGATATAATAATACAAATATATTAGGCTAAACACTACATCTAAAGCAATTGAAAATATTTCTTACCCTTTTTAGGGTTATGTTCCTTTGTACCCTTTTTAGACAGGCAGAAAATATTCAAGGAAAAACGGAACAAATGAAAATGGCAACTGTTAACATGTAACGAATACAAAACTAGTCGATAGTCCCATCACTAAACATAAACAAATTTACACACTTTCACGGTCAAGATCAAACAGTAGCTAGAAAAAAGGCTGCGTTATTAGTTCACACGTGCCAACCCCTGTCGTGAGATTTATAAATGGTTAATGATCTCTGGTTAAACAAAAATATTTCATTAATATCAGTATGTCAAAATATATCTTGCATACTACTCTAAAATATATTTTTTTAATTTTTTTAATTTTTTTAATTTTATTTTTTTATTAGATAGGTTTATTTCAAATAAAAATTATTATTAATACATTAAAAAAAAATCAAGATACCTTACTTAATTAATAATTGTTTAAAGAACGAGAATAATTTAGGAGATAATAGCTATATTATATATTATTTTACTTACCTAGTAACGTATTACCTCTTCTAACTCTTCTACTGGCAAAACTAATCAGCAAAGCTATAAACAGCACTTTTTTATTGGGTACGTTAAGAGTAGGGCTAAAGTTGTTTTCAGAGGAAAAGATATGTCTAAAAAAAGTTCTAAAATAATTTGTTTAAAGGCTACAAAATTTGTTAATATTAAAATAACGTTTTAATTGTTCACTTTCTTCAATAATTGACACAATCACAAAATGATGATTAATTAGTAAAGGCGCAATTCCACTAAGGCACTGTAACTGAGTCACTGCACAACTTTACTGTGAGTCAAGCCATTGAATACTTAGGAAGTACGGCTGGAGCTCAGCTCTACCTGCGAGAGACTAAGAATCTGCTGGACCGGAAGCTAACCTTCCGGTCCATATGTTAGAACTACAAAAATAAAACGAAAATGTTATATTGCTAGTCTACAGTAATTTGTTTGGGATACCGATGAACTACCGGTAACAGAAATACAACACGGGGGGGGGGGGGGAATTAGGAAATAGGAGATACAAAATTATAGTTTATTCCCACGTTCTAATAATAGAACGGCCCAACGATTCCTAAAATTTGGAGAGTGAATCGCTCTCCCACTCTCAGTTATTCTCTCTCTCTCTCTCTCTCTCTCTCTCTCTCTCTCTCTCTCTCTCTCTCTCTCTCTCTCTCTCTCTCTCTCTCTCTCTCTCTCTCTCTCTCCCTCTCTCGCAGCAAGCACACTCAAAAAATCAACGTTTTCAGAATATCTTTCCGATCATGAATCAAATTACTTCTTTCCATAAACAATACGTTTGCCAAATTTAGTCATAATCGGTCAAAAACTATGAAGAATGAAAAATACTCGTAGACGAAAAATCGGTTAAAAATAAGCAAACATTTGATAAAATCAAAAGAAATTGCCATCCAATATAATATTTTTAACCAGGGAACTTAATCATTTATAAAAATAACAATGGTTTTACCACATTTGCTAGGAATTTAACAATAAACATACGAGGTAGAATGAAAATGATGAAAAATTGGCCAAAAACAGAATAGAAAACAATCTTCCGATTACTCGGTTTTCTTGTGACAACAACAATTGGCTAATTATTGACGAGTCAAATATTATCCATTTCTACTCCTTCCTTCCGTTCTAATGGTAGCTCACTGCCAGGCAGTATAGACTGTAGAGTATAAACGTTTACATAAGTTAAAAAATAAAACGTTTTATAAATGTTTTGTATCTTTTTTTAATGAATAATGTTTATCCCCTACTAACGGGGATTCTAACCGAAATTAGTATTTTAATTAAATAGTAGGTTTTCAATTACATTATTGTTTGTATGTAATCATATTTTTGAAAGAAATATATTTCAGAAACAGTTTACAAGTGTAGCCTACTTTCATAAGTTAGGTGTTTTATTTTCGTTGAATAGTTTAAATTCGATACTTTGGCGAACCTATATGTTTAAAAAAAATTGAGTTTAAATATTGCAAACAGTATTGAAAGTAGTGCCTTTTACCTGTAAACCGTGGCGGATCCAGTGAGGGGCGATTGGATGGATCGCGCCCCCCCCCCGTTAGCAAAAAAAAAAGTTAATATAGAAATTACAAATAAGTAAAGTAAAATACGACTATGCTGCAATACTGTATACAAGGAAAACTAAAGACGTTCTAAAGTCGGTAGTATATTGTCAAATGAGGTACTCAGTGATCAGTGCCGGATCTACAAATTGAGGGCCTCCAGCAAAATTTCTCCAAGGGCCCCTTGAGCAGACATGGATAGAGGGAAGGAGGGAACCGTACACAATTTAAGTGTAAAACGTTTAGAAATTAACACTTAATCTCTTTTCTTACACTTAATTAAATTATAACTTTTGTGTTAAAAACCTTTTCTGCCACTGCTTGAACTCAATATTTTATATATATTTTTTTATTTTAGCCTCATTTATTTTTTGAGTAGAGGACCTTTGGGCCCCCTAAGGGCCCGCCCCCCGAATTGCGGGGTTTCGGGGTTCCTAGATCCGGCCATGTCAGTGATGAAAGCTTATTTGCGAAATAGCGCTAAGGTACAGAGGTAGGCCAGCTAGAGGCTAACCTGATATTCGTAGACATAGAGACGTAGGCCTACGAAAACGTCACGGAAGGTCGACGGCGCCGGTGGCGATAAGGCGGTCTGTTTGTGTTGAGTTGATTGAGTGACAGTACTTTTGTAGGCTTACATGTTCAGTGTTATGTTTCTTATATGATAACGTTTGTTTAGTTTGAGCATTAGACTGTCGTGCCTCATGATAGATGAATTAATTGTTGATTAGATAATACTTGACCATAATACTATGTAATCAATTTCGGGCATAAATCGGTAAAATAATGTACTAAATCCAAATTTGTTAACATTTCATTGCGATTCAGCCGATTTAATTTCATGATTTTTTTATCTATGCATTGAAACTTTATTTCAATAATTAATTAAGGTTACAAATTTTATAGGTGAAAGAAAAACTCATCCAGATTAAGTTTCTGCAGTTTTTCTTTATTATTATTTGTTTAATTTCAGTTAATTATTGAATCCAGAAATAACTAAATATTTCTATAATTTATCTAGTTTTTATACGAATTATAAAATTAAAATTGAAACAAAGCATCTTCTAGGAACCAGTTTCGTGGAAAAGGAAAACCTGAAAGAACTGCGTCATACGTAGTTCACAATCCAGCCCTTCTCTTCCCTTTTTTTTAGTACTCTCTTGAACATGTCGAAGGACGTAGGGACTTAAATCTATGTAAAATTATGTATTATTAAAATTTACAGTTTAATATATAGACGTTTTGATTGTTGTATATGAAGATAAATCTCCAAAACTCCAAAACATCATCATAATCCTTATAGGTTTATGTAAATAAAAAAACTTAGTCCTTCAATTAAATATATATGTTGGTCTTTATGAGTAAACATTTTATAACATTTTAAGATAAGATTGCCTTAAAATACGTTTTAGACTACAACAAAAATACCAATTTTTTTCCGGACCCCCCGCTTTACTAGAGGGAAGCGCCCCCCTCGTGGCGAAGTCCTGGATCCGCCCTTGCTTGTAAAAGTATGTTTCACGCGCAACTGAGTAGTTCTTATATAATCACCATTATATATATGGTGTGGCTATGTGGATAGCCACACCATAGCCTACGTCTAATTACAGTACTTTTCCTTTGAACACTACTTGTACTTGCTTTATTTAGAAGTAAGAAATCCCTTTTTTTCTTTTTCTAATAGATATAAGATAAAATAACGGAGGTTTCCTCTCTTTGAAAATTTCGATATCGGATTTCATTGACCAGCAAAAATAAAAAGAACTTGCAATATTTTCAAACTTGATTTTAATTTTTTTTAAAGAACAAAAAATTGCGATTTAAAAAAAAGGGAAACATCCGTGTTAACGTTATCTTAGAAATGAGCAGTAAATAATACAAGTGCGATTAAAAATGGCGGCGGTACGGGTGTTCAAGTGTGACTAGGCCTATATATTTAAAAATATTTAAGCGAACTATAAAAGTTATTTTACGAACAAAGATAAATTTAAATAATAAATAAAGTAAACATAGAATAAGAATGGAATTTACCAAAATAATAAATATGCTACAAGTTTCATGTAATTCTTATCCATTACTTTTGGAAGAATTTCCAGTAATTGGGGTTTATTTTATAAGTTACAAAGTAACGGTAAAATTACTTTTGTAATTAATCTAGTTTTATTAACCCATTTATAATACAAAACAAATCATATTAACACTAACAAAATGATATATTTCATAATTGATATAATGACCAAAAAACAAACTAAAATATAAAATAATAATAAATAATCAAATATATAACAGAAGGATAGAAATGTATCAAATGTTTTTACTATGGTCTACCATTTTAAGGTTTTTATGGTTAGAACTTACTGAGATACTGCTGTTTGCTTTAGGGTGGGAGGACCCCAATTACGCAGAACAATATTTGGCATAATAAATCTCAAAACTAGACTTTCTACATAACAATCTTACGTCATTACTTTTACGCTTAAAAATTTCTTACATTATGGCTCTTCAAACTATTCAATAGGCTACTTGAAAATTTACCGAGTAGGCTAATTGTTTCAAAAAACATGTCTTTAAGTTGATGAATAACGTACAAAATTTCAACACAGTCGATAAGGCCGTTCTAGAGATATAAATGTTTCAGTTTAGAAAATAATAATACAGGGATAGCTAGTAAAAAAACCGTAAATATAAATATGTCTGGAAACGATTTTTACCAGCTATCCCTGTATTATTATTTTCTAAACTGAAACATTTATATCTCTAGAACGGCTTTATCGACTGTGTTGAAATTTTGTACGTTATTCATCAACTTAAAGACATAGTTTGAAAAAAAAGAGAAAACCCAACTTGTTCCCAATAATCGGTTTTAAAATGGCGGCTGTTTAAATTTGTTTAATGGAATTAACTCAAAAAATTCCAAATTTTTATAAAAAGTGTCCAGTAACTTTTTCACCTCGTTAAATTTCTATAGAATGATATAATGTAAATAGCAAAACTATGAAATAAAGTTTGTCAAAAAAACATACACTGTTCTCGTAATAACATTTTATTTTCACTACGCGTTTCAACGATAAAGTCGCCCTTTTCATGTGTACAGCTACAAAGATAACTTATAACTCGTTGAAACGCATATTGGATATAAAATCTTATTACGAGAAGAGTGTACGAATTTTTTTGAACGATTTCTCGCTAGTTTAGTTTAATATTGTTATTAATATGAAATACTGGATTACAGTATAAAAGCACCAATCGCTAGACGGGTAGGCCACGTCATATGATTGTTAATATAAAATATTTTCTACTAATGGACTTCTTGAAATAGATACTGTATGAATTTATAATTGGTATACGAGTTCTTTAAGTAACGTTTTATCAGAGTAAAAATTTAAAAAAATCATTTTGTATATTTTAAAATTGGTGGCCTTTTACATTTTTGATCTTTTGCATAAAACAAATCAGTTTAGTATGGATGTTTAATGTTTTCACCTGCACAGACTGAATAGAATTAATATCTGAGTGAACGGGTAGGACCATAAGAATTGGTATAATTCCCGCCAGTTTCTGTTGTTATTCTCACGTTATCACTCTTGTCTCAATAACGCAGTTTGTGAACGTAAATTGTAAACTTATTTGATAATGGTGGACTATATAACTATTACAACAACTACTAATATAATGTGTTTTATAGGAAGTTTTTTTCTTCTTATGGTGTAGGCTTACATTTGATACTGAATTCTTTTCTTGGTTGAATATTTGAAAAGTGGTTAACTCTAAAAAAAGATGTTTCTTCGTGAACGATTTAATAGATGCCCCTAGTTTCCGTGTCCAGTAAAACCGTAACAACTTAATTACAGCAGATAATTATTATTTAAGAAGTAATTATCTTAACTAAAATGTTTTAACAAAAATATTAGGCTACATATTACATATTTCTTTGATGAAATTCATTTACCTTTTTCTTCGCAGAGTTTTTTTTAAAATTCTAAATATGAGTTTTTCTAAATTTTTTATATGCCTCTTGATTTAAAAACATGTAAAAAAAAAAATAATAAAATAAACTAACGAAGGAATTACAATGGACTTGTACTGTAACTATACTTTACATATCATACTGTAAATAATATATTTCTGTTCTAACAGCTGCGAGTTTAATATATACAACTGTGCATAACTTAAGTCTGGGCCGGCTTACCACATAATCACGAGCCCTTAACCGCCATTCACAAAATAAGGTTAAAATTGTGTTTTTAAAAACACTGTTACACTCTTGTATATCTTTTCTTCTCTAATATTTTTTAAAATACATTTTATTTTAAACATGGGAAAAAATGTAAAACTGTGTTGATTCTCAAAGGAACGCATAGCTCAGTCGTTAGAGTCGTCGTCTAGTTTACTACAGTTGGAATTAGGGCCAACTTAGTAAAAAAACCAAATTGCGGATAGCTGGTACGAGAAGCGTTTCCAAGCTGAGGTTTACGTGTTTTTTTTCTTATTTATATAAAATTTATAATAAAACAGCACATAATATACAATATTTTGTAAATTCTACTATTTTTATTGAGTCTTGCCGACCATGGTTTTGCTAGTGACGGCATTCACGAGGCCAAACAAACATTATTCTTTCTTCCAAAGAATTAAAATTTGCTTTTTTTTTTGCATATTTCAGCATATTGTTTTGTTAGATTTAAAAATAAAAATACACAATCTCTCTCACACACACTCTCTAAAACTACCATTGTGGAAAGACTCGCCGGGTAAATATATTGTGGGATCTCTCTCAATATTCATTTCAGAAGACTATGTCTCAACAGTTTTTTAAAATAAAAATTCGTCAAAATGTTCTTTTCATTTTCTCTTCTAAATTATGATTTTTAGATGTCTGTGATAAGTTGCCTCATGAATGCAGTCACGGACGAAACCATGGTCGGCAAGACTCAATAAAAATAGTAGAACTTACAACATATTGTGTGCTGTTTTATTTTAAAAATGGAGTTTTACCAAATATTTCGATCGCTAGTATAACAATTATTTTATCACTTCCCGAGAGATGGCATGAAGTTCTGAATCACCCGGTACAAGCATTAAATATTTGCAAGAAAGAATTTCTATACATAAAATAATTATATAATTAAAGATTCAGTATGAGTATTGAACTAATAAAGCCAAAATAAAGTATATAGCCTAAAGATTATTAGTTTTTAAATGAACTTCTAAACATCAAATCTGGAAACGAAATAAATTAATATTTTAATTCTGAGACGAATTAGGATGTAAAATAGGACCTGTTAGCAATTTTAAAGGATTTCTAATGTACTGTAATATTTAAATTTCGAATAGTTTTTTTGAAGTAATACTAACTTCTATTAGGGTTCATTGCTATTAAGATCATTGCTAAAAACAAAAATCTTTAGTCTACAATGATTTATTAAATGTAAAATTTTTTTAACAGTACACGAAAGTAGAAGTCAATTATAAAAATAATTAAGACTCAAAGTAGTATGCAATACATATACACTGAAATATAAAATAAAGATGTCCTATTCTGATGATCATCAGAAAAGGCCAAACGCATCAGCAATGGAACACTTATGTATAGAAATCCTCAACATTGGAACAAATTCTTATATATATATATATATATATATATATATATATATATATACGACGATGATAGATACTTTGATTTTCTCGAGCGATAAAAACGTAGATTTTTTTTTGTTTCTAAAATCTAACGCTTTTCAAACCAAATAGTTAATTTAAAGACCGTCTAAAAACGCTTATTATATTCCATCAAAAATGTCTTTGTATCACCAAAACTAAGAGAATAAATTACAGAAACAGTACTAAATCTTTCTTCTCTAACATCCGTAAAGTTTTCAGTTCATCCATTCATATTTTTTAATATGATACGAACAAGCAATGTATTACACTACAACAATCCCAATACCGTGAGTCCTGTGGTGTTCATACAACATGGTTTATACGTCTAACTATTTTACAATAATTCATTACCTTGTCTCATTTCCTGATAGATTCAAGGACGGTTCGCCTTAGAAAATATCACTCCAAATAAAACAGTGCCTCCTAAATATTCGTCCCATTCGTTATCCCGTTCTACCTTAAGACAATTTAAAGAAATCACAATTAAAAACAATTCATTTTGTACCACAAAACGAGCAAAATATTTTTTACAAACAATGTGTTCCTAATACATTCGACAGAAACGTGGAACGTATGTAGCCCTGCAGATCACAACGTAAATAATAAGCAATATTGTAATGAATACTCCATCCCAGCAACCTTGATAGACGGGAACAAAATCAACAATACTTTAATATCTTTAAAACAAATTATGTTTTTAGGTCTTAATTGTTCATAAAAATGTTGAAATTCTAACATTTATTTAATATAATTGATTTACTAATAAGTGTAAATATTAAGATGTCTTTAAGATATCCCGAGTGTATGACGAGTACAAAATAGAGTGGCAGAACAGAGAAATGAAGATAGATCTAGTAGAGAGTAGAGTCATTACATGTTACATTTTCTAAATACTGTATTGAGCAATATTTTATAATTATTGTATGTCGATAGACTATTAAATTTATTGGATTGTATATAGATATTTCATTTATAAAATTAAATATTTAAATGTCAGTAGGACATCTATATATATATATATATATATATATATATATATATATATATATATATATATATATAGTTTTGTGTATGTTGACGTCATATGCTACATACGTTAAAAAGAAATTGATTTCCTTTGTTAAGGATCCAGTTGTTCGACTTTAGAAATAGGGGAAGGTAGTTTTCTAATTGCCCATATCAAGCACATCTTCCCTTAATATTGAATATTTAGACCGTATATTTTAATTCAAATATAACATTAAAATCTGGATAAAAAATCCGAATTATTATATTTTTGTATTTGAATAAATTAGATCAGTTTATTAAATAGAATTATACAGAAAGATTTACGGAAAAAAATTTTTACTCCTAAGTTAAACTTATTTTTATTTAACAGTAATTGCAATAATTGTTATAATATCATTTTGTATATATATATATATATATATATATATATATATATATATATATATGTGTGTGTGTGTGTGTGTGTGTGTTTAACTGTAATAATTAAAAGTATACGGTTTGTGCCACATGTATATAAGTTGCTTCCCTAAGTTATGATTAAAACCTTTTTTTAAAGTAAATTTGTTATCTAATAAACAATAACCCACTTATAATTTTATATTATTTTAGTACTTTATAGTAAACTAAGACGTCAGTGGACCATATACATTTTAAAAACGTAACTTAAAAAAGAAATATATAATAATAACTTGTAAATATTTTTAAATAATATTTAAAGCACCTCATAAAATTTTGTTTTTGAAACCACTGAAATAGACTTTGACATTAGTCTCTATATAAATAATACTAGATATATAACAAATTCATTGTTTCAGATTACTCAAATCTTGCTAGTAATCCTTCTGTTCTGTATCGTCCTTTACTCTAGTTTCAAAACAGCTGTATACATAAAGTATGTGGCAGTGATTGTACTTCCAATTTAGCGAGCAACGTGTATAGGTTGTGTGACTTTAATAACAAACATTATATATAAATATATTTATATAAAATGTAATTTTAATTATAATCTTATTTTGGTAGTAAAAAAACTAACTATATTTATACGAACGTCTATTTTTACAAATACTTTTGAATTTTATTTCTTTCCTATTAATAAACCTTTTATAAGTTTATAAGTAAAATCATTTCTTATTACATTTATAACCTAAACGACACGAAAATGTTTGAACAATAACAAAGTTTTAAAAATTACAATAAATTTTTATAACTTTAATATTTAAGAATTCATATTTACTATAAATATAACGTAACATAATCCTCCTTAATACTTCTCGCATTCCCACGTCAGATACAATGTGTTATTTTTAACTTTAATAAGAACACTCCAAGAAATAAAATTATATCGAAAGGTAACTAGTATGACCGATATAATATAATTTAGGTACAGTCTTTAATTACTAAAGATTTGATTTGACTGCGATGAGGCGATATTTTTTGTAACAGTCAGTCGATATCCTTTCTGCGCAGAATAGCCCTCTTCCTATTATATTAACAAATAGATGAGTTTTATTACACATTAGACGCTTTATTTTACGAAAACTGAGTCTCACATTAAGGAAAAAATTTGCACAGTCAAATGAGAAATATTCCAAGGTCATTCAATAAGTGCGAAAAAAAAAGTGAAAAATAAGCGCAGTTATGTAATAAATATTTTATTGTTTCGTTAAATAAGCTAAATACCGGCATGCTGTTTTAACAAATTAGTTCATATGATTATTATTATTGATAGACCTAAACGTCCTTGAGTCCCAAAAGTAATGTTCACGCGGTTACGTTTGGTCACTGTTAGCTTGTCATGAAACAATTTCTTTTTATCAAGCAGGGACTAGAAGTTTGAGAGGATATTAATGATTCTATGGTTTTACATATTAATATTTGTCCCTTCTACGAACATGTATATTTAGAAAAATATTGTGATAAATCTAAATTGTAAATTTTTTTATGGGTGTTTTTTATAGATAATAAATTATTTTACATAACTAGAAGAATATAATTTCTATTATATATATATATATATATATATATATATATATATATATATATATATTATATTTAAATATTTCTATAGTTCAATATTGTTTTATAAAATTTAAATATATTACAAATAAGTAACAGGTTTTTTTACAACTGGTAACCAATTATGAACAAATCGTGATGTATATTTTTTAAGTAATAATCAGCATGTAATTTTTGAGAACGTAGAGTAAAAGATTTGAACAACATTTAATTCCAATTGTACTAACTAAAATCGGAAGAGATACAATTTTGTTGTCCTCAAACTTAGAAATGGAAAAAAATATATTTTATTTGAATACTTTGACTCAAAACATCCTTTTAAAACAAATTTAACTGACATAGGTTTAGACTTATGGTTCACGGTGACACATAAATATATTTAAACAATTTTTATGAATAACTTTTATTTTATTTGTGATTTATCTTCATAAATATAGATATTAATTTTTTTTCCATTACACAACTGTAGTTAAGTTAAACTTGTACACAACAAAGTTAAACGTGTACATACAATATGAGTCAACATTATTGTTTCAAGTTTTATCTTAGAAACAAAGATGGAGAAACCAAATTTGTTGAATAAATGTGGTAGATAGATACGTCTTAAAATATTCATTATCTAGACCTATTGACGCCTCCTTAAGTTACCCTATTAGTTGTCCGAGAGCAATTACATCCACATCTTTTCAATTTCGTTATCTAGATTTACTGATTGAAAAGTTTGCTTCGTTAAAGACAAGACGCCATCTTGTAAAATCGTTAATAACCGCAGCAGATGCATATAACTGTTTTTAATAACTTATAAATAAATGTTGAAAACTCCGACAAAAAGTCAATATAACCAAAGTAGTGAATCTTTTAAAAATTGGGTTAATGTAGACGTAAAAATATATTTGAACTGATTGTATTCACTAATACTTTTATTAAAGACAAACAAAAGCGTATATTCATACTCTCAACTGTTTTAAAATGTAGATGATGTAATTTGTTTTGTAAATAAAGAATCTTATATAAACATATTTGTCTTATATTAAAAAATTAAGGTACTTGAATATTTCTCTCAAAACACAACAACATATTTTGATGATGATATTTTGAAAGGTTTAAGACTTGTAATAGCTTAAAAAATCACTGTCGAGTTTCTTGTGGATATATTAGTTTTGAGATTCCTTGAAATCTAAAAAGTTTTTTTTTTTTTTTTTACGATGGCTCATGTCATCGTTGCTGTTATCTACAAAACGCTCCTATTTATTTTCATCAAATTTGTCATGTGGACATATTTTAATCATATCTCAGAAGGTTTTTACAGAAAATTATAATGTTCGCATAATTATTTCTTCTATGTTGACTAAATTTTACTCAATTGAACTTTTTAAAGATTCAAAAGTAATACAAAATATGATAGTTTAAAAATTGGATATTGAATTAAAAAATAGGACACTGGAATGTTATAACGACGTAATTTATAAAAGTGTAAATTTGAATTGATAAAGTGTACATAACAAAGTTTTAAATATGTTGACATATTTGACAAGCATGTTACTAACAAATTTACTATGTCTTTCCACAGAATCCAGTTGCCCAATATTAGAGACAATTAAAGGCAGTTTGCAATTTGCCGACTTCTTCTGTCTTTATTATTATGTTTAAAAAATGGATAATATAACTGAAACCAAACATTAAAATCTCGATAGTGGAACGATTTTTTTTAGTTTGTGTGTGTAGAAAACCATAACTGTAATTATATTGAATTATAGAGTTTAATTAATAAATTATAGAATATTGATTTTTGTTCCAAGTTTATACTTACATTTATTCAGCAGTAATTTCAATAATAGTTCATTATTACAGTAGATAATGGTTTTAAACTTTAATGCATAACTTTATACAGGATGTGCCAAATATTTATTAGTTGCGCCTTTATGTTATGATTACAACCTTTTTTGATTATATTTATCAATCATATATAATTAACCACTAACTAATGAACAATAAGTTATCGAAGTTTAATTTTGTATTATCCGATTACTAGAGGTCAACTCGGATGTATATGTTTTTAAAACATAACTCACATAATAATAAATTTACTATAACTTGTAAAGTTTTCTAAATAATATATAAAAAGTTATATGTACACTTATGTTATAAAAGTCACTGATCTATACATTGACTTTAGTGCTAACAAGATAAATAATACTATGTACATATCAAATTCATAGTGTCACATGACTTAAATTACAACTAAAAATGACTTAAAATTACAATTAAAACAATAGCTAAACACAGATATTGTGGAAAGATTGGACTCCACGGAAAAACTAGACGGAACACCGGTCCAACTAGATCTGAAAGTCTCGAAATTCGTTAAATCACAAAATAAACGATATCTGAGTAAAATCTTAAGCTTCATATCAGACCATGGCGCTTTCAAGGAACATATTAACACCATGGGATTATTCAAAGGAAACCTGAAATACAGACTATGTAATCAGCACCTAAAAACTGCAGAACACATACTTTGAAAATGTGAAGCATTAGGACGTTAAAGACTACTGATCTTCCGCCCAGATGTAACCTTTGAAGCCTTAAACAATCTAAGAAAATCCTGACATTAACCAATTGAATAGATATAATCAAGTTAGGAATTTAAGAAGGACACAAAAATCTTACAGGACGAAGTGTCTAGGGGGTAACCTCCGCTTATATATAATAATAATAAACTCTAATAACAGACATTCTTTATATTTATTTTAGATTTAAAAAAATTTTAAACAGATTTTAATAATAAACACGAAACTATATTTATATATGCGTTTGCATTTTTTACATCACCTATTAGAAATAAAAAATTCTTTTTTAAACATATCTTTCGTTCGGTTTCAAAGCAATCATAATATTTATTAGTAAACCATTTTTTGTTAAAATAGATCATTTCATTTTAATTTGTGAAAGTTCTTTAAAAGATTCCTCAATTGCTATATCTTGTATGTTTAACAATTTACATATTATATGAAGGAAGGTATCACTCAGATAGTCGTTCCCAAGTCAGATGTTTCAAACTGTTATTTTAATTTTAATAAAATCTCTCCTAGATACAAAATAAATCGGAAAGGTAATTAAAATGAGCCATATAATATAACTGCAGAGCAGTCTTTAATTACTGAAGATTTTATTTCCTTACGGCGAGGCAATAACTTTGTGACAGTCGGTGACAATTCTTGAACAAAGGGTCTGTTCTGATTTTAACTATCCTTGTATTTAACTGCATTTTACGCTCTGTATTTTGCTTATAATTAGTTTTAACTTCATGTTTCAACTGTACATGGAGACATTAGAGAAATAATCTGAGGTCCTTGAATAAATACAACTACATTAAAAAAATATTTAATATAAACTTTTCGCTTAGAATATAACACTGAATTCACTATTATAGTTTAACGTAATAGAATTAATAATAAAACAGGTGATTTACTAAATGTATATATATATATATATATATATATATAGTTTTTCCACAGATTATCTCTGTATTAAAAAAAAACTACATTTATTATTTATATTTTTTTATTATTTAACTAATAGAATTTCGATTTTTTGTTAATTAAAAAACAAAACTAAAACAATCAGTGAGTATAAAGCAAAAGTAGGCCTCAAACGTATGTTACCATCAACTATGCATACAAAAATAAAATACTTCATTTAATAAACTAAATACCTACATACTGTTTTGAACCTTTTTTAATGGACGACAACTGTTGCTCTGTTTCCCTGTCATTACAAAAGTGTGTCATTATATCACGCAGTGAAAACTTGTTCAAGAGGGTATTAATATTTCTTTCCACATATATGAATATGTAGCTCAATGGAAAACATATGTAATAATTTATTAGAATAACAAAGTGGACATTTAGGAATTTTTTGTCGCCAATCGTACTTAGTTGTTTGTTACAAGTCATCACTAACTATTACTAAATATATTCATTCTCAAATAAAATTATTATTATTTTCTTTGCTACTTGTGTTTTGTTATGACTAATAAATTATTTTAAGTAAGGAGAAAAATGTGTTTCCCATAAACTAATTTTCATATTATTAGTATGGTTTAATTGGATATTTGCCACCACTTGTATATAAGAAATTAATACATTACATTTAGTTAGTATTATCAACTCTCTTTATCAACGGTGAAAGTAGAACGTCTATAAAGAAAGAAAACACCAACATAGACTACTAGCCTCTAAAAAGAGTACTCAAGACTGAGCAATCAACGTTAATAAGGAAAAAAACAAGAAGTCCCAGTAACAAAAATGTTTTTTAAATTATATTAGCACAATCTACTGCCCTTCCATCGAGACTCTACACTAAGGGTCCAACTTAATTATATCAATGTGAATGAGGCAATACTAAATCTAAGCTGAGACTAAATACAAACGTGACCAGATAAAACATTTGTATTTTGCCTTAGCTAATATTTAGTCTTGCACATCATTTACATTTCTGAGTGTAGCTATGGCTAATTGAATTTAACGTAAAGTACACTCCACCCAAGGGCAAATCAATTCATACTTAAAAAAACGTTTTTGTGGTTCGAAGATTCGTGTTTTTCAATATTAACTTTGCCTTCACAAGCCTATTTTAGGCTTGAGTACATTTCTTAGATTATTGGATTAGTTACAGTGTCCACATGGTTCTAGGCTATGGTTGTTTATTTTATCTTTTTTACTTTTTAGTTTCACTCTTGAAAACGAGAGTTGACTTATACTTTAAAAATTTATTTTGACATGAGTTTTCCAGATATAAACACTATACATTTTTAACAGCTGAATATATAACGAATTACGCAAGGGAATATTATTTTGATGATCTGGTACATAATATATCTAAAAGTAAAGAATATAGTTGTGGTAAAGACTAATGTATGCGTATTGTGTGTGTATATTGGGGGTGGGGGTTTGTGTAAAAGCTTTGCATGACGTCGACTAATGTAGTCCACCCATGTAAATATGATCGATAGATTTCGTCTCAGTTCAATGGGAATTACATTTATTCTGTAAACTAACAAATCGATATACTAAATTACCCGATTGGTAGAATTTTATAGTTAAATTTCAACAATGAAAAAATTTTTACTATATTTAGGATAAGTACAAATCAAATCAAGAAAATTAATTGAAATATTTTATTATAATAGCGTTAAATGGGTGATTATTTCAGTACAAATTTTGTTATTGGAACAGTTTTAATATAAATTATTTGGTCAAAAGCTAAGATGTAACGTAAGTAAGGATGTAAGATCCCAGTTACACAATCTATGTTTTTAAACTTTTAAATATTTTCACATGAGTTATCCAGTGATAAATATTATACATTTTTAACAGCTGAAAATACCAAGAATTACTTAAGGTTAAAGGTTTGCATCTATATCCACAACAGTTTGTTATAAATCAATATTGTTTACGTTGGTCACATAACTTGATAATATTAGCTTTATCACTGATAAATTACAGCACAATACTCTTTGTATACCTGAACAGATAATTAAAGAAAATAATACAATGCTGACTGATGTTTATTCTTTTTTTATTTTAAAATAATCACTAAACATTACTCAAACATTTATATGTTTGCAATTAATATAAAGGCACATAACGTTCTAGAAGGTTTCCTGTTGTTTCCAAAACAGATGTTTCAAAGTGTTATTGTTAATTCAATGAAAACCAGTGAATGCGGTACATTATAGCAAAGGTAGTTAAAATAATTGATACAACTCAAGAAATACATTTTATTGCTAAGAAAATTATTCCATAATGTGACCATGTTTTAAAAATTATTTCGCTCATATTGTAATAATAATTATACTTCTTGTTTCACTGAATTGCATACTCATTACTCTACCTAAACTGAGTTTTAATTATGTTAAAGATGTCCACAGACATCAGAGGAATATTGTTACATTCTGAGCTCAATGAACAAATACAAGTATTAAAGAAACCTTAATAGAAACTTTGCACGTAAAATATAGGTCTGAAATCATAAAAAAAGTTGAGAATAATTAGGAGGGAGAACAAAAATTGGTAATTTGAAAAATATTTCGCCTGTATTAAATATTTCTTTAACTTAAATTTACATTTTAACAGTTTTCAACAACGGGTAAGTATTAAAAACATTATTTATTTATTAAATAAACAAATTAATTATCAACGAATTGTTTCAATATACAATTCTTTCATAAAATTATTGTTAGGTTTAAACATCACTGAGTCCCAAAGATGATTTTACAGACGATAAAAATTGGTCTCCGTTGGCTTGTGAATTAAAAATTGTCTTTTATACCAGGCTGCAAAAACAGCTTTGAGAGGATATGAAATATTTTGTTAGTTTTACTTGTCTATATCTCTCTTATATACGTGCATTAAACGCTTTAAAAAAAATGTACGAGTATGATGTAAGATTTCCAGAGGTAATATTTATTTTTTAGTCATTTGAGAGAAATATGAAATGTATAGAATTAGGTTTGTTTGTCATCAAGTTTTACTACTTGTTTATTCATGTCTTTTAGTTTATTCCGAAATGTAATAAATCGTAACATCTTTCTTATGGAAAAAAATATTCTAAATTGAGAAATAGTATTTATAAACATATTTGGAAATTTTTAAAATGTGTTACACTCTTGGAACTAATGTATTTTAAATTGTTTTGTTTCATGAGTTACATAAACTGTTATATAAATAAATGATTATTTCCAAAGATTTAATTTGAAATTGAGTATTAAATTTTCTTCATTAATACAAATTTTGCAGGAATTTATTTAATCATTTCTTTCTTAGCCATAGAATTCTGCATATTGTGTTGGCAAATTAGACGAGAATCATAAAGTTTGAAGAAGAGACAATTTTTTTTTAAATAATAACTATAAAGAAAGCTTGCTTTAAACTTAGTTTATACATCATAAAAAAAGTGAAAGACATAACAAATCAGAAATAGGACCAATGTTCTACAATACACAGTATAAGTGAACGAGTTAATTAATTGTTAGTCTAAATTATATAGTTAAAAAGCATTTAAAGATAGAGAATAAAACTTGAATCCATTGGAATAACACAACCGAATATTCATAGCATGATAAATAGTATATTTAAATAACCCATCAATAGACGTAATAATAAATATTATTATGCAACTCGGTTAAAGAGTCGTAGAATACACAACTCTATGTATAACGTCACTATTCTGTGCAAGAGTATGCCATTAAAATAAAGTAATTTATTAAACATTAAGTCCCATTTAATTCACGCAAAAACTTAGATAAATATAAAAAAATAACTGATATAATTATGCATTTTGTTACACACAATAAAAGTATCAACTTTATTCATTTATGACAAACGTAATTTTTCAATCTAAAAACATTATTTTAAAGATTAAGACTAACAAATTGAATAATATTAATGAAAAGACTAGAATTGTGGATATAAACTTTATATTTAAGTAAAATAATGTTTTAAATATTAACTAAGTGTGTTATACCTTCTCTGACCGAATGAGATGTTTTATGGCGTAATTAAATATATTAATATAGTATGGGGTTTACATATAATGCCTCTACTGTTAAATAGAACATTAAGTATTATTTTTATTATTTTAAAATAATCCCTAAAATGAGCGTATTTTATTAAATTTTAATCCCTGCATTTTTTAAATGAAATAATGTTTTTAAATGGTGTAAATATGAGTTTCGGTAAAACATAATAAGGACATACCTTCCTTGTTATAAAAATTCATCTCAAAAGATCATTTTTCTCGTAACTGGAATAAAATTGAGAATTTTTCAATACCAAAATATTAAATTTACAAATATAACCTAAAAAGCTTATTATAGAGCTTAATTATTCTCTTGGTTTACATAGGTTGTTAATTTTGATTGTCTTATTAGTTGTAAAAGTGTTAGTTGATAGTTATTAAAAATAATAGATAAACGTCATTAATTCAAAATTAAACTTTGTCAATGCAAACTTTGAAACAAAATAAACAGTTCTAAAATATTAAACATTTTCTCACTCATCCAATCCTATACACTAAATCAAAACAATTTGTTAAAACAATGTCAGTTACATATTTGTCAGTCAAAAAGTTTAATGGAACAATTGAAGACGTGATGAAAAAGGTGTATATATATATTTATATAGGGCTTCGGTGGTAAAATAAACATGTCCTTAACGTAAATCATATTTGATTACTACGAATTATTAAAGACAGGAGTCAATTTTTTTAAATTATTATTTGCCAATCACTTCTGAATCCTAATATTTATTTACAAACTATACTGCGTTCGGGTTTGGGTCAGTAATGCTCTCGTTTCAGTGAAATGTGAATAAATGTAGGACAGCTTATTCTGAGAAATTACCTTCCAATAATGGACCCGATAGCCAATTTTTTGTTGATAAATGAATGGGTAACAAGCTTATTAATATGCTGGCCTTAGACGCTTTCTGTCTTTAGACGCTAAGTTTGAGCTACCTTTGGGGTCGTTAGTGCCGATTTTTATAAAAAAACGTTGTTTTATTCACAAACATATGACAACACACTAAATATGATTAAAATTGGTTCGATTGGATTGCCTACAAAGACCTCAGGCGATTGAGATACATGAATAAAAAAACATATTTTTTTTTTTTTACTCAGGGGTTAAAACGAATCTGTAAAAAAATTGTAAACAAAATTTCAATTAAACACATAATTGTCTAGATACTTCGAATATTTGAAAAAGTAATATTATGAATGAAACTAAGTTATAAACTATTTATTATTTTCCTAAATTCGCTCTTTTACTCAATGTTTTGTCCCAGTTCACTAAAATTATATAAGTTGTGGCTCTTTATATTTGACATTCAATACAACGTTCGCGATTCTATTAAAATTTTTAACTGACTAAGGAAAGTTTTTGACGAGGTGATTATTTGTGTACATCTTTCTGAAATACATGTTGTATAAATCTTTAAAATGCATTTGAGAAAATATAATATTTCCGTTTGGCCCCATAGAAGATAGTAGCATGATTTGTGTTTATGAAAAATTAATAAAATATCTAAAGCTACAATCGAAATGTTATTAAACATTACATTTAATATATAAACCCTTAGAAATGACAAATATAATGGCCAAATTACTTTATTTTTTTATTTAATTATTCTCAAATCATAATGTTTAATTAAACATTCTCAAATCATAATGTTTAATTAAACATTCTCAAATCATAATGTTTAATTAAACATTCTCATATTTTTTTACCGATAACAAATTTTTTCTAAGTGAGAAAGCAAGAAGAGAGTTCGAGTGAAGAAAAACACAATTAATTCTTAAAAACATAGATAACATAATTACTGACGCAGAACTGTTGCAACCAGTCTACATGAAATGAACAGACATATTTAAAATGAGTAATTATAGATTATCTTTGAGTGTCAAATGTTAAAGGTAGATAATAATAGATACAACTTTACGTGGCACAATCTGTGATCAAAGAGGTTGAAGCTTTTAATAATTACATCTATGATTACAACAGATTAAAACTTTGTCTATTATTAGCCACAGGGTTTTCAAGATGGGTTTAGTTTTGTGTTCGCCAAGCAGTATAGATGAATAACAAAATATTTATTTTCTTATAACTGATTCTTAATAATTTATAACCTTTGTATTTCTCGATGTGCTCTAAAATAACGATGTGCGTAATCATGAAAACATTTATAGGTGGCATTTAAGACATCTTTTACGATACATTCGAAAAAAATATATATATAGTACCGAAAAAACTCAACATAGAGTTGTATATATATATATATATTTTAAAATAACACTGAAAATGTTTGTTTTTTTACAGTTATTTCTGATGGTCACTGTAGTGCTGAGTGTCATGACTTATCCACAAGGATTCTCAATTGGAGGCGGAGGAACTCTATTTGGTGGTTTTGGAGGCGGTGGTTTTGGAGGAGGTGGTTTTGGGGGAGGTAATTTTGGAGGTGGTTTTAGAAAAAGTGGTTATCTAGGAAATGTTGTTTTAAAAAAATCTGGTTATTTAGTAGGAGTTAAAGGATATGGGGATGGTGGTTTTGGAAAAGGAGGATATTTAAGAGGAGGCTTTTATGGAGGATATGATGGTTTTGGAAAAGGTGGTTACTTAGGCGGTGGTGTAGGACACGGAGGTGGTCATTTTGGAGGAGGAGGAGGCGGTTTTCAAAAAGGTGGCTATTTAGGAGGAGGTGGAGGACACGTAGGTGGTGGTTTTGGAGTAAGCGGTTTTGGAAAGGGCGGGTTTGGAGGATATAGCGGTTTCGGAAAAAGTGGTTTTGGAAAAGGTGGTTTTGGAAGTTTTAAAAAAGGTGGTATAACTACGGGTGGAACCTTAGGACTTGGTGCTGGTCTGGGAGGCGGTAGTTTTGGAGGAGGTAATTTTGGTGGAGGCGGTTTCGAAGTTGGATTTGGTATATAAGCTAACAGATTATCAATAATTGTGATAGTAGTTGTTAATTATTGTAACAAATGAAATTCAATAAAATGATGTTAGTAGAATTTATTGATTTTATTGTCCTTGTGTTAAGAAATAGTGATGTAAGAGTTATCATTAATGATCAACTCTCCATTATTTTTATTATTATTCATTATTAAGCTTTTATTAGGCTACATCATAAATTTATTTGTCAATAATAATGTACTATTGAGTTATTAAAATACAAAAATACAATAAAAATTGCTTTCTTAACATTTAACTTACAAACAAAACTGCGTTATAGTCCCACCGAGTGGAATGATCGCTGTTCCTTCAAGAAACCTGGCAGTCTGTTATGAACCATCCAGCAGAGTGGTCATCCGGAAAATCTCTATTTCTTTAAAAATTCGGAAACGCAATACCCTAAACCAATATTTTCAGCCAGAAAACTAAATGAAGGAATATAGTTGAGTGTCTTAATATTTGTAAGACGTGTTGTGAAAATTTCTAAGACAAATTTTTAAATAATTATTTATACTCCTAAATAGTTTATAGACCTTTTTTTCACTTTTAGTTGCTATCACGTACTTCTTTTTTAATAAATCAACGAATTTCGAGTTTTGCTAATAGTCACTTTTTAAAAGGTGGAGTGAAGTTAGGTTAAAAAAGTCAAGATTTTTGAATATATGAATAAATATACAAAGTGATACTGACAAAATTTTAATTATTTAAATCGAATTTCAGTTTGTTTGGAATTTTGAAGGTAAATAAAACACTGCTGCAGTGTCAAAAGTGTTTTTAAATATTTTCTATAATTGTAATATATAGATTTTCGAAGGGGAAAAAACTTTATTTTATGACTACATAATAAGAAGAAACAAAAATATTTGTGTTAAATTCAAATAAAAAATAAATGTTCAAATGTTATTTGGGTCAAATAATATTGTTATTCACAAAAGGGAGTTTTTTCGGGTGGGATTTTTAATTTAAATTTTTTTTTAAACTTGTAAATAGTTTAATTATCTATTAAATATCTATAGGGTAAAAAAATAACTTATTTAGGTTTTAATTATTATGGTTGAATAAATGTAAAATGTTCTATTAAATTCTTCTAATTATCTAATATTTATGTCAAATTTCAGTTAAAAAAATTATTTATGTACTTTTGTATAAAAACATTGTAATTGTTTTGTCATTTATATTATTAAGAATGTACTGTCAAAAAGCTTTTGTTCCTATTGTAAAATTAAACCTTTCATTAACGTCATCATATTGAGACATTTAAGCAACGTCAATCTTTTTTCCGACTATTTATGACTAACTTTCCGTACTGTACTGAGTTTTTGTTTTGTTTTTTTTGTAACCATCCTTACATGGACCTTAACTCGAGCTGAGTCTAATACAGTAGTAGGATCAGACATTTGGTTTTGACTTAGTGTTGCTGCGTCAAAAATGTAACAGGAATAGGAATAATAACAACCAATATAATATATAGTAAGAACTTTGTTATTATCTGTGAAAAGGTGGATATAAAAAAACTCGAACAGATCTACAGATGTATTGTTTTAGGAATAGTATTGCTATTACTAGAATCAAAATTGATATAGGGGCAGCACCGATGCTAAGATTTCTTTGCTAGTAATGATGTCGTTTTCATCCATAGGTTTAGTCTCGTATTATTTTTACCTCGCAGGCCTTCATGGTACACGTGGCCTCAGCAGGACGGGCGCACCAACACATGTTACATCCATCGAAAAACCTTTTGCCTGGAACGCAGTGTGCTGAAAAAATACATAGATATAATCAAATAACAGCTTTGTTTATGGATTATATATTAAGAAATATGCTATATAATACAAAATGAACAGACGTAGTTTTATCTATCTTTCAAATAGTCATTTTAACCAGTGAAACAAGTAGGTGATACGTTTAGCTATAATATATGAAGCAACAATGGACGAATTAATAAATAGGATAATGAGCAAGGTCTTTGATCTAAACATAGTTTATTCGCAAAAAATTAGCAATTCAGCTCATCTGAGAGAAAGAATCAAACATCCACTGTAACAAGAGAAACATGTGGGCTGAAATAGACCATCGTCTAGATGTATGTAGAGCAACAAATAGTGGACACGTTGAAGTGTATTAGTAATGTATAAAAAAAAAACTAATGTAAGGATTTCCAAAAAATATAGTATATTTCATCACTAGGACCAAAAGTGAAGTTTTTCGATACAAACTCAAGTTCCTCGGAAAATGAGTGAGGATCGAAAAGATTCATTTAGTCCTAGTGATGAAATATATTTTTCGTTATAAAGCAAATAATATTTTTAAAATCAATTTAAAAAACTAAAATGCTATAACCTATTTATCTTCAATAGATAGTAACAGCTAATTTATCAGTTATTTACAATCGTGGGCATCGATTGTTTTTATAGGTGCTTTACAATAGTTAATTAATTCATATAAACGAAGTAACAGCTGATGACCTCAGCTGATGTATTTAGGTCCTAGGAGAAAAAATAACAACTTTAACATCTCAATGCATTTACTAAAAAACAGCTGTTTTTGAAGCAGTATGACAAAAAAATGATTTTGTTTAACTTTTCTTGTTTTCTTGTTATTTAATAATTAAAACAGCACCAATATTTTATGAAGAACCAGTATATTAAACCGAAAAGCTGAGTCGTTTGTACCATTCGTCTTTGAGTGTGACAGAAATGGCACAAAGAATACATATAAACGTCTTAACTATCTCTACCCAACCTTAGGACATACCAGAATGTGATAATATGCCCTTTGGTGCTATAAGTTTATAAATTTATTTTTAATAATAATAAACTACATTATCAAGTTTTTAGGTCTGTATCTGTGTTTCACTTTAATTTGTTTTTACCGATAACTGCCGTAAGAAAATTTTAGGCCAGATGGTGACGAATTTGATCAAAATCGTCGGCCTCGAAAAATTTCGTTTTGGTCGTTAGTAGATGCCCAAAATTAATTTTGAATTAATTAAAGAGTGGTAAAATATCTCCACTGAACCAATATGATTAGATTAGTTCCCCTGTTTGGTCGGTATTGTACTGTATTGCAGATTACACAAAACAACTCGAGATACTGCTAAATATCCCCACTGACCCAATATGATTAGATTAGTTCCCCTGTTAGGTCTGTATTGTACTGTACTGCAGGTTACACAAAACAACTCGAGATACTGCTAAAATATCCCCACTGACCCAATATGATTAGATTAGTTCCCCTGTTAGGTCTGTATTGTACTGTACTGCAGATTACACAAAACAACTCGAGATACTGCTAAAATATCCCCACTGACCCAATATGATTAGATTAGTTCCCCTGTTAGGTCTGTATTGTACTGTACTGCAGATTACACAAAACAACTCGAGATACTGCTAAAATATCCCCACTGACCCAATATGATTAGATTAGTTCCCCTGTTAGGTCTATATTGTACTGTACTGCAGATTACACAAAATACCAAGTTTCAGACTCAGTCTTCATAACTGACATATATCTATGAAAAACGCAACCTAGATTTCTTTAACCGATCAAAAACTTTTTTATTAACCTATTTCTTATACCCGAGACATAAAAAAAAGTATATGATAACTTACCATGGGTATATGCCCTTTGTTCATCTATACTCATTGCATGTCTAACTTCTACTGAGACTCCGACAAAACTTAGAATCACAAAGAAATAAATTACGTAAGTGAACTTCATTGCAGTGATCTTCAAACTGAAAACCAAGACTAGGAAACGCAGTTTAATTAAAGCATGATAAAACATTGAGAAATCAATTGGCAACACTACATCACTTTATGGCAATTAGTCAAAAACATTGTATACCGCTCCATTGTTCAATTTACAATACACGCTCATTGTGTAGCTACATCTTTATTGTGGTATATTTTATTTTTGAAATCTTGATGACTGCATTATGTTAAATTTGGTCTTCACTTACCCAAGTATTGCCCGTACTTCGGGACTAACTTTTTTCAATAACTCAAAATGAAGTTGTTGTCAGAGAAGAAAAAATACAAAATTATCATTTTTCTAAAATCAGCTTTATTATAATTTAATTCAAGTGTAGCTTCTAAATACCAAAACTAAACATTTTAATCGTCAACTCTCCAACAAATTCAGTTCCAATATCATCGATTAAAAGGTCCAGCTGCTACAAAAAACTTAATTTGATTTTGGAACACCTAAAAGAAATTATTAGTGGACAGTAGAACCCATTTTTAACCACAACACAGAAATGTGCACAACAATATGCAGATTTGTAGCCAAACGGTGTTCACTCAGTACAGAATGGAGAACACTTTTAGAAGTTTGGCAAAGTTCAATATGTTTGCTGTAAATAAAAAAAATATTAATAATTATTCAAGTAAACTCAATATAGTTCTGTAGTTATACTATATGTGTATTTGCCGGGTATGACTTATAGCTGCATGTTACTGAATTATGTCAGGCCCGTTATATATATTAAAACAAAGGAAATATAGATTGAAATTATAGTTTATTTTATTCTATTATTATTTTTATTATCTACTCTATAAAGCACATTTGTGCATGTTAAGATAATACTTTTTGGTACTTTCCCTTTAGCTCGACCCCCTTAGAAAAAAAATGGTGCAAACATTTATTTTAGCATAATATAACAATGATGAAACTGGTATGAAATAAGAACTGCAGCATTTGATATTCTGGAGGCCACAAAATTACAATTGCCGCCAACGAGGCCTCGAAATCATTCTCTCCAGCAGCGTGCTAGGGCGAAATGAACTCTGCCAGATACAACTCCAAATGATTACGTCTCTTGTTTCGCCGTTAGTATCTATTATTTATGTTAAACTTTCACCAGTATAAAGAAACTTACCCTATATTACGATCTAAAAATACGATTTAACATTTCCTACGAGCCCCAAGAAACCAACGTTAGGGCGTTACATTTAGAAGAACTGCTAGTATCCTGGAGCCTCGGTAAATACCCATCGAATTGTTTCACTTTAAAAACTACCCAAATCAATTTAAAAAATAGTTATTACGATTATTTATGCAAACTCCTTTAAACGTTACACTGAACAATTCGTTCAGCTTTTATTTATAAATCTTAAAGAACTATGATTGTCTGTTAATAAGCAATTAAAAAACCTTCACAGCTGATGCTTTCAAGAACGATCAGATATATTAGGAACAGTTGTCACCTGTATGCTGACAGCATCTTCATCCATGATGACAACTCGAACGCTTACTGTAAGTAACTAAAGGTTTAAAGAATTAGTTTTATGGGTTAAATTTAAACTGAATTAAATAGTTGTTAGATATAATAGAAAGAAATATTTAAAGTATTTTTTTTAAGACAAATGTTCTTCTCGTCTAAGAAGGTATTAGTATCATAATTTACTGATAACACAAAGATTTTATGGACCCCATCACGATATTTCTAAAAATCCGAAGATAAATAAAGTTTTTACACAATTTTTATTTTCAACGTTAATATATTAGGTAAGATATAATTTTAAAATATACATAATTATAAAAATTATAAAACGATATGGTTTTTCTTGTCTTAAAATGCATAAAAAATTTCTCTTGAATGCATAATTCTTTTTATAAAATCTTATACCTATCTTCGTTTATTTAGAACTGTAGTGTTTTCATTATCTATTACGATTTGTTTTTTTATGTATACAAAAATATCAAAATATTTTACAACAAACGAATTTACATATTTGTGAAGTTTTTTTTACAAAAAAAGAAGTTTTTACAACTTTTTATAATTTAATTAATTAGAAATTTTACTTATTTCTTTGATGAAGTCATAGTGATGGAGTTTTCAAACTGGTTTTTACATCGTCTACACTTTTTTTCATAAGGGGCAAAATAAACACTGCTTCGTCTTGTCTTGCTACATATATATATATATATATATATATATATATATATATATATATATATATATATATATATAACAACTGTACCACTTTATCTTATGTTTTGTGTTGAAAAGTATCATAATTATATGCATACTACACATTTAGGCTATACTTTAATTTTTAATGAAATTTATATAATGAACAATTAGTTTAATAACCAACATATTACAGCACTTCCTTGTTTGATAGAACGTTTTCCAATCTAACGCAATGTTATCAAATACAAATATCAAAACAGAAATTAATTTTTTATTCACATTATTTCTAGGTTATACAACTGTTATACTCTTCAATTATCAATCGTTAAATCATTTTTTTTATATATTTTTTTTATTTATTTTTTTTTTCAGTTCGTTTTATCTACTTTTCTAGACTTCAATGTTGATTAGAGGACAACTTGGGTTTCATAAAGTTGTATTTTTTACTGTGAGACTCACAATTCTTGAGCAAGGGATATCCCCCCCCCCTCTAAAAGTACCTGTCGTATGGGGACTGAAAGTCAAAAGGAGGCATGCATTGTGAATATATTAAAGGTTATATAGGCATTGCAGTTGATTTGGTACTGATAGTTCTAATGTGTCAGGTATTTTGGGAAGGAAGAACGGAAGGAGTTTGTTATTAAAGGTTTTAAATGTGTCTAAAACATAGAAACCAGGAAGGCTTAATTTTGAATTGCACAAAAAGAGAACGTGCGCGCGGTTAAGTTTCGTAGCAGTATGGTTTCCAAATGAATTGAGAAAGATAATAGTTATATGATGAAGAGAAGTGACACGTAGAATTTCGAAAGTAAATGTGGTTACTTAAACATTCCAACATATATAAATTCGAACAACTGAAAAGAACAACAAAGCTGAGAGTTTAGGAAAACAACGATTTTCTTAAGCACAACAAACATAATTTAAGCATGATTTAAATTTAATAATTTACAAATATATATGTAATAAATGTAATAACGTGAGGAAACATACCAAATTTGTTTTCAGTTTAATTGGTAACAAACACAATATATATATATATATATATATATATATATATATATATAATTCTAAATATTAAAATATAAATTTATACTCGGATATATCATGTAATTACAAATTACATGTTCGGATATATTCGGGAACAAAAAGGAAAACGAGCATAATAAAAGTATTTATTTAAAGTAAACTGTTTCCATTGGAGTGACGCGTCCTGCGTCAAAAACTCCTTATAAATGACAGAAAAAAAAGATGTTTTGCTTAAATGTGACACAAGAACGTCTAGCTTGTCTTTAATATAGATAAATTTTATTTATTTATCAACATGAAATAACTGTACCTTATTACAATGTATTGTATTTAAAGATATACTGAATCATATTTTGTTTTGCTAAAACGCTATTCTGTTTTTATACAGCTAGAGACTAAATCCACGCACTATCCCATTTTAAGAGAATCACCAATCGTTGATAAACTCGAAAATATAAATAAATATCGTAAATTTTCCAAGCTGAGTATGTTTCATTTTTACAAAAGGAATACAGTAACTAGTCAATTGATAAGACGACTTTATAATATTATTATGCAACTGATATTAAAAAAAAAGTCTGGATTGTATAAGAGAAAAAAGTCTCATATCTTTAATAATTTGAGACTTCAATATGGGGGTCGAACAGTTGCAGCCTTACTGGTTCAGAGATCAGCATGCGCTATGAAGAATATTTTGGAACCCTATAATTTTTGATTTTCAAACCACAAAATAGTTCGTTAAAGTATTTTGTAATTAAAGTCAATAATATTGGTTGATAACCATTATTAACAAATTATTATTATTGCCATTATTACATAGCAATTTTAGAAATATGACTTGTGCAATTGTAACTTGGGTCATGAAATTTACATCACTTACAACATTTAGGATATCACTTAATTGTCTGTTATTTTTATTAGTATGGATACCAGTACATAGTTGATTTTAATGAATTTTTAAGTAATGTTATGTTATGTTATGTTATGTTATGTAATGTTATGTTATGTTATGTTATCTTATGTTATGTTGTGTTGTGTTGTGTTGTGTTGTGTTGTGTTGTGTTGTGTTGTGTTGTGTTGTGTTGTGTTGTGTTGTGTTGTGTTGTGTTGTGTTGTGTTATGTTATGTAATGTTATGTTATGTTATGTTGTGTTGTGTTGTGTTGTGATGTGTTGTGTTGTGTTGTGTTGTGTTGTGTTGTGTTGTGTTGTGATGTGTTGTGTTGTGATGTGTTGTGTTGTGTCGTGTCGTGTTGTGTTGTGATGTGTTGTGATGTGTTGTGATGTGTTGTGTTGTGTTGTGTTGTGTTGTGATGTGTTGTGTTGTGTTGAGTTGTGGTGTATTGTGTTGTGTTGTGTTGTGTTGTGTTGTGTTGTGTTGTGTTGTGTTGTGTTGTGTTGTGTTGTGTTGTGTTGTGTCGTGTCGTGTCGTGTCGTGTCGTGTTCTGTTGTGTTGTGTTGTGTTGTGTTGTGTTGTGTTGTGTTGTGTTGTGTTGTGTTGTGTTGTGTTGTGTTGTGTTGTGTTGTGTGGTGTTGTATTGTGTTGTGTTGTATTGTGATGTGTTGTGTTGTGTTTTATGGATGCAGTCTTTGAAAAAAAAATAATAATGTGACCTAAACTTAGATCGCTTGGGCCATAAGAGGATTTTATGTAAATCTTATTTGAGTAAAATCAAGCACTATACGACTGGGTCAAAATTAATTTTAGTTTATTTCCAATTATTCATGAATTGTAATATTTTACTTAGAATTTCGAACATATGGTTAAATCAATAACATTCACATGTAACTAATATATTAACTAAATCTTGAATATCATTCTTATGGGAGATATTTTGTTTCTTACAGATCAGAGAAATCGGAGGTTTCAGAGTGATGACGACTAATTTATTTTATCCGCTTGCTTTCAGGGAATAGTGCCCATTAAGGGAAAGAGGTAATGTTTTGTTTTTTATCCTAACGTCAGCTACTTCCAAATTATGAGTTAACAAAAAAATAAATAAAAAAAAAAAAAAATAATATTGTAATGATTATGATAAAAAAGTTTTTTTTTGAATATCTTCTCTACGGATTTTCTTTAACTATTACATATACATGAAAATTAATGACCAAAAAACGTAGTTAAAACTATTATTTTGGAATAATTTATAAAAACCAAATGAAATTTGTCCGCTGGACTTCAATGTAATATTATTTCCTCTTACAACGGTTTACATCACACAATCGTAGATTTTACGGCCTTTTTATTATATATGAATATTTTATTCAAAGGTGATTTTATTCAAATTTTGACTACCAAATATTGACATATTATTGGATATTTTTTTTTCCTATGAGGGGGGTATGAATAAAAGGTTTATTGGACCGTTTTTATAAATAATTAAATTAATCATTTAAGTAGTGACAATGTTTGATTAAGTTGGACGGTTGGTACGGTGAATGGGGAAAAATGAAACACGTTGTAGCAAGTTGTTAATAGGAAATTGTTAACAGCAAAGGGTTAAAGGCGGCATAGAGTCGGACTGTGGATAATAGTAATTAATCAAATACCATCCCTTCCCAACCCTTACAGATTAAGCGTTGGATAGAATTGTGATGACTTTGACGCCTCTCTGATCTATCTCTTCCCTTGTTTCATAGTGTTAGAAACATAAATTTTATCACGACTAATGTACAGAGATAAAATTGGTACCAAAAACATTACATGTTATGAATATTGGTTAACTAAGTAGTTTGACAGTATTCCACTTCTATTTTGAAGGATTTTAGTTTAGTAGAGAGAAATGAACCCAAGACAAACTAGCGAAAATAATGGATAACACTTTTCATAACAATAAAACCTTTTTGTGACCTTGGAGTTAAATATGTCAATTAAGCGTTAAAAAGAGAAGAACGGGCCGAATGAGAAATAATACTTGGTATAAGACAGGACTTCTGTGAAATTGTAACTGAAGAAAGTTAAGAGAATGCATCACGTTGCGTAAAAACAAGTTGAAAATTTTTACAGGGTTTGTACACATAAGTAGGAAAACTAACTTACAGAGTTCGGAATTTAGAATGATGGCGTCTACACATAGTCTCAAGAGGGAAAAGATATCTTACTAGATTGTAGTATAGTGGTGCACAAAAGGGCAGGAAATCTAGGGTAGTACACATATTGATGTGTGTAGGTGATACTCGTTTTTTATATGCGCTACACGTAATAAAGGGGTTGGGATAGAGGGGATGTTAGAGAAGGGAATTCCTCAGTTGAGTAGAAATAGGGGGGGGGGAACAATGAATTCTTAGAGGTCAACGTGCCTCTGATAATTCACCCTCCCATCAGCACTTAAATTATTTCTTCGTATAGCACTCTATACACTCTACATTGAATTGCATAGAAGCTCTGGCCAATCTGTTTTCAGAATAGCACAGAAGCAGACAACCATAACCTCATAATATTGTCTCATGTTCCATTGCTCTTAGGTAAAGTTGGAATATAGTCGTCGTTTTATTATGGCTAATTAATACAGAATATATTCAAAAAATTGCCTTAAAATAATATCAAAAAATTGAACTAAAATAACTAACCTTTCAATTAATGTATTTTGTCTAATTACTTTGAAATTGACTAAATACCATCTTAGTTAGTGAGAAACTAATTATTGTTTAGTGTAATGTGAAGCGATACATTTAGTGTGTTAAAAATATAAGTAAAACTAATAACCAAATAATTATTTAATCTAGTTCATTAAGTTAGATGAAAATTCGCTGATTTCTTGTATTTATAAAGAATATTTGCGTTTGTATGTATAGAGTTAGTGAAGGTCAATTATAAGAAAAAAGGGCGAATAGTCACGAAAGCCGTGAGATTTGCCAGTTCATAAAACATCTCATAGAAATTACACTGCAGAGATACTGTCAGGCTCTAATTTATGAGGTCAGGCTCTGATGTTGTCCTGCATTTAATGACAGATTGTAGTAAACTGAACACAAACAGTCGATAGTATTGGGGAGAGAGAATGGTATTATTAAAATAAACTGAATATTTGAATAATATTTTTAATGTTACATCTTCACAAATATTTAACATCAAAGTTATTTTGTGATTGTTTAACTATACAGTTATTTTTAAAAGTTACATTGATAACAGTTAAAAAAATAATATTCATAGGAAAATATAGATTTTCGCCGATGATGTTGCATTATATGTTGATGGCGAGACTTGAGTGCAATACAAAATGTATACTGTGTATGATAGAGGGGTTAGGCTATATTGAATTTAAAATAAAGTCATTTGATCAACATTTAATTTTATCGTAAATAAAGTCAAGAGTATAATATGTAACTTTTGCTGTGACATTTTAGGGCAGAAATGTTTTACATTTAAGTTTACACTCGTGGTAGCTGCCTGTTTAATAATTATGCTTAAATTAGTATTGAAGATGTACTTCACAATAAAAACTTGGATGTTACATTTAATGACAGAATGAAATGCCCATTATATCTATTGAAAGAAAAATTCCAAAATAGATATAAATATTTCGTAAAGTTATCCATGTACTTAATTTAAATGGAATCATGTTTTGTTTAAGTTGTCTATGTCCAGCATTTATTAGGAAGTATGATTGAATGGGGTGGGCCTTTAATAAAGACGCAAAAACGTTACATCGGAGCAGCTAGAGGGGAAAACGTTTTCCATCCTAAAAATAGCTTGTTAGATGTCTTAATTAACATTAAGACAACTTTTTAGTACGAAGATTTTATCATTGCACATTCTTAAAATTGTAACATAAGAAGTCTTTATGCTTCCATAGTTCTTTTAATCATATTTAAATATATAGAAATTAATTAATACTGTATATTTATGACATAAGTACCAGGTCATTTAGACAAAATGTGGAAATGGAACTAATCGGTGGTTGAATTACACCAGTTTATATTTAATACAATATCATCTACAGAAATGTTTTGTCTTTCCCTTATAAATCTATAATATGATTTATTAATCTGAAGTGCTTAAACTAGTACATAAAATTAAGATAGCTGAAATGTCATAGAATGTGCGTTAACTATCCGAAAAATAATCTGAAGGATCCGAATCACAATATGAGGCATATAAATTAATATTTGTTTTTTTAAACTGAATTATTTCACCAATTTTATACCTATTCATTTAACTATTCCTATTAATTTTACTACCTCATTCATTTAAGTTGTAAACCTAACATAATAACATTTAAAAAAACAAGTTCCTTTTGTTATCTTTTTGTAGTTCCCATAGGGCATTTTATAGGTTGTTTTGTGTCTGGAGCTCAGTTTTAAATAATACTATTAACTTCAATATTAACAAACCGACCTTTTTAAATTGAAATTTATAACTAGTTATTCTTTACAGTTATTTTGTTAGAAGTTTGTATATCGCATAAAGTGGTATGTTTCTAGTTAATATTCTATTTAAATCACTTTTGATTACAAAGAGTATTATATCTTGTAACTGACACGTCTTGTACAATCATAAATTACATGAGATAGTTGAAACATCTGACATTTGTGAAGGTCAGCGACTTAGAGAAGGATATCAAATATCTTATCTCTCATCATCAAAGACACATTATCATTTCAGAACTCATCAGACAGATGACGAAGTAACATTACAAGGTTTCTACTTTTGTACCTATAGATTAATAAGGTACAATAGTAATATTATCTTACGTTTCTCCTCTCTAATTAGCTAAATACAAGGGCTATTTAATATCCGTGTTTTGACAATAGTTAACGTTTAAATATTTTGACACAAGGGTTGTAATTTTTCAAAGTAATAACTTCCCTTTTTGTTTTATACGTGACACTGGGAGTTTTAGTTCATGGATTTTTCTTTGAAAACAACTTTATTTCCCCTACTACGGTTAAAGATATTAACCTAACGAAATATAAACTATATAATAACAAGATCAATCTCTTTTTTTCAGGTAACATAGTATAGGTAAGATAGGTGGCAAGACATGTAGACATCCAAGAGAATGAGGAAGCACACATACTTTATAGAAAAAAAGGAGCAACTTGACACCCCACTGTGGAACGCGAACCAATCTTCCTGTATAGATCACTTATAAAGATATCAACACACTCCTTGTAACAAAATGTCCCAAGGAACCAAGTTTTGTCTTTAAATAGTATTTGGCTGAGCTTAATTGGGAACACATCAGTCTTCATAAACAGACAATGACCATTTTAATGGAATACCAGAAGAAGTTTTCTTTCTTAAACGAAAACCAAAACTGTCGATAGGGCGGTTGGGCAAGTATATACTTGTGCATGTTAAATCACAAAAGAACGAAAACGTTTTATTACCAAGAGAATAAAAAATCGTAATAAGTGAAATACTCGCACCCTTAATATTTAAATGATGCTAAAAATATAATGGTTATTTAAATTGTAAATTACAAAATAATTTTTTAAACATATATGTAAAACATATCATATAATATGTGTCTTGAGATAATTTTTCATGTTAACAAAGGATTAAAACCAAGAAAAAAACAAAACGGAGTTACTAATTCATGTTTTATAGACTCTGATGTATTTAAATAGTTAGGTTTTTAGTAACTCTAGTTAAAGGGAATGTCCACAACACAGAAATTGTAAAGTTGCGATGGTCCAGAAAGTTTGTTAATGGACTCATGTGGTTAAAACTTTGTTAAGATACTGCTCATCGTAAAGACCTGCCAGATCTTGTAAACATTTAAATATTTTCCACATTCATTGAAGAAACATGAATGTTTTATTTAATACAAGAGAAAATACACAATCCTTCAAATATATTTGTTTCTATTTTAATAATGGACTTTTTGCCGTCCGCATGCAAACATATTACTATATTATAGAAATTAATACGTGGTAGCATAATTGCTTTGGGGTATGATAATATTTTCAAAGTTGAGAATATTGAATAAATGTCAAGTGTGATGTTATTTTGCTCTTTTGGTATATTATCTGATATTTAATTTTCAATTTGTTTTGTACGACAAACATAAATAAAAGTAATTTTAATTAAAGGTATTTAATATGTGGGTATTTTTTTAAAAAATATAAAAATCCTTTTTGTAGAAAACCAAATTTAAGATTGTACAATCAAATTTATTTTTAAAATAAATATGAAGGAAAAAGAATACTTTAAACGTGGAGTAGTTATTCATGCAGTCGTATTAGAGATTTTATGACATCGTGTTTACCATAAGAATTGCAAGATATTTCAATTCGCAATTTTCCTAAATTTGTCTTGATTTGACAAATTACTTTTTTATTTGTGTACCCATATATGAATCATGTTAAATAGTCGAAGTTCTTGATATAATTTATTTACTGTAAGTGGCGGCAGTTTTACACAGATAAAATTTTTAAAGTTAGTTCTCTAACAACATTAAACTTTGTTGTTGTATTATTTTTATTTACTTATTTTTATTTTTTTAATGGATAAAAACCTCGAACTATTTATATGTTAAAATAAAACTTTTTGAAAAATATATGAAAAAGGCTACTAATTAATTGTATAATAAATATATTTTATTTTAACAATTAGAGACTACACGAATACATAAACAACCAACAACATTTAATTTAATTAAATGACTACATAAAGTGTTGTGTAATACCGCAAGACACATGTGCTTTCTAATGCTACATTGCTATAACTAGCTGCAGCCTAGTTATTGTATTTAGCGCGTTTATTATTATTTAAGTAGCGATTTTAATTATTTTAATAATCCTCGTCTATTTAATGTTATCATTATAACACACACCGTGACTGTTTTATCTTAATCTTTTTTTTTCAATAAAGTTTATAATTATGAATAATTATATTTTGTTTGTGTATTTTTCCACAGATTGTTATAAATAATAAGCAAACTTACTTTACTTTAAATAAATGTGAAATTAAAAAGTGACTGTTATTTAAAAACTGTCATTTAATTAGAAGGATAAATTGTTTTGATTTACGTCAATTATAAATGATTTTAATTTAAATTAATATTTGATTACATTAAAACATGAAGACGGATGGATATGAGTTTATAGTGAAACAAAGCAGTGAAGTGACCGGGAATGGAAGGAATATATATATATATATATGCCCAATATAGCTGTCAATAAAATTTCTATTTAGAGTTGAGCATGCATTTGTTTTTATACAAACATTCCTGTAGTTATATTAAAATACATAAACAAGTTTATTATTAGTGTTAAATAGAATTTGACAAAACCTTTTAAAGAGGAGTTAAAAACATAATGAAATGAAAAGGTAATATCATCACAAACACATTCTCGCCAGAACGTCTAATGTAATTTTAACATTTCTTTAGATTTGGCTTATTTAACATGACTTAGGCTTAGTTGGCAGGTAAAATTTATATTTTCAGATCGGCTGTGAATGATGCAGCACTGAAAATTCAATGAAACCCATACCTAATAATAAGTCTAAATTTGTTTCACATTGGAAACCACCTATGATAATTTACCTTTTATTATTATTAATTTGGGAACTTATAATATACTTACTTCTTACTTCTTAGTTCAAGCGTCCAAGGCTGTTCACCTCGATGGCTCGATGTCTCCGGTATACGTTTGCAGCTAAGGCCCAATGCTGAGTTTCTGTGAGGATCTTTCTGAGCATGGGCTCTTCACCGACATTTTCTTTTAGGGTTTGTCTTTCTTCTATATGGTAAGTGCAGTGGATGAGTATGTGCTCCAAAGTCTCATCCTCTCTCTGGCATGTTCCACATGATGCACTGTCAGTTAAACCAAATCTGTGGAGGTAATTGTTCGTAATAATATGCCCCGTCCGAGCCCTAGCCGCAAATGTTGCGATTGCTCTCGGAACCGACTTGTAGATTTTGGGGTCATTTGGTTGTCTCTGAATTTCGAAGTAGACACGGCCGGACGTGCAATTCTGCCATCTCTGTCGCCATTCCGCATTGAGAGACCGATTAGCAGTCTGCTTACAGTGCTGCAGAGAGTAACGCCGTTCTTCACTTGGGCGCATGCTGCATGCCTGGTCAGCTAGAGCGTCTGCCGCCTCGTTACCCGGAACTCCACAATGACTAGGTACCCACTGCAGCGTGATGCTTTTGTTTTTGAGCTGGGTTAGGATGTCGTAGATTTCCGATGTTCTGAAGCTGTAGTGGTTGGACCTAGGGTTTCGAAGGGTCTGCAAAGCTGATCTGGAATCTGTGAGAATGCATATTTTGTTTTCCTCGATCGTCGTGCAGAACTGTAGGGCGGCGTTTAAAGCCAAAAGTTCGGCATTCATGCTAGAAGACGCATCGCAAGGAAACAGGTAAGACTCTCCCAATTGTGGACAGCAGAATGCTCCTCCACCTCGATCATTTATTTTATCGACAGAACCGTCTGTGTAAATTTTCAAATGATCACTGTATTTCTCATTGATAAGTTCCAATGCTGCGCATTTAAGTAGTATCGGTAAGTCGCGCTTGGTAAGTGAGCTTGGGATATCCAATTCAGCTTTTATTTCCGGCAGTGACTAAGTTGGTTGCATAATAACTATAGGTATAGGTTCGGGCTTAAGTTCAGCCATCTCTGGTCTTGGTTTATTTCTGCAGTTGAAAAGGGATTGACGAACATTGTTGCCTCTATCGAAGTCAAAGCCGATTATATCTGGGTACGCCATCATTTGAAAATGCTTGTTGCTTATCATCATATGAATGTACAAATCAAGAGGTTCAACAGCCAGCTCAATTTCCATTGCTTGGCAACTTGTGGTCTTTGGGCAACCCAGACAAATTCTAAGAGCGCAATTTTGTATAAGCTGAAGTTTCTTAATGTGAGTATCAGCTGCACCGCCCCATACCTCGCACGCGTACGTCATCTTTGATCTCACGAAGGATATGTAGAATTGCCTTAGTATGTAAGTATCAGCGCCCCACTCTCTACTGGAAATCACTTTGAGTGCATTTATCCTGTTCATGCATTTTTCTACGACATTACTAATGTGCGCGTTCCAGAGAAGTTTTGGATCCAACTTGATTCCCAATAAACTAGGGTTCTCATTGTAAGGAATCTCACGATTGTCTACAACAATATTAGGCTTGTAGTTCTTGTGGGTGTACCTTCTGGAGAAAAAGCAGGATTCCGTCTTGGATGTGGATATCGTTAGACCCCAGTTTGCACACCATTCAAGGATGTTTTCCAGTGCTGCTTGTATCCTATCTGTCGCTACAGCTGGCTCTCGAGTTGTTGTCCATATCGTTACATCGTCAGCGAAAATAGCCATATTGACAAAGGGTGGAAGCACGGTGTTCAGGTTACTTAAGGCGATGTTGAAGAGCGTGGGACTGATGACTGATCCTTGGGGAATCCCATTTAAAACAGTACCCTCATAAGAGTAGGATGTATTAATTTTGGTCCTAATAGTTCTGGATTGAAGAAAGTCCTCAATGTACTTCAACATATTTCCTCGCAGACCCAGTGTGATGCACTGCTCAATAATGGACATTCTTGGAACTCTGTCGAAGGCCGCCTCAAAGTCCACCAACACTGCAGCAGTACATTCTTGCTTCGAGAAACCTGTGTAAATGCTTTCTGTGAAGGAAAGGAGAGCGTCGATAGTGCTTCTTCTGGGCCTAAAGCCGAACTGTTGGTGTTCCAGAAGCTGATGTGTTTCCAATCGCCACGTTAACCGGTTGTTGACCAGTCTCTCCAAAAGTTTTCCAGTACAAGAGGTTAGTGCTATAGGTCTGTAAGAGGCGGTGATTTCGGAAGGCTTACCGGGCTTCAAGAGTGGGATAATTACTGCCAGCTTCCATTTGTCTGGTATATCCCCCTCAGTCCAAATTGTGTTCAAACTTAACAAAAGTTGATGTTCCAATTCTTCTGAGCAGTTTTGCAGCATTGAATTGTGTATATTATCATCGCCTGGAGTTGACGTTCTAAGTTGGTCTATAGCACTCTTGAGCTCGACCATAGTAAAACGATCATTGCACATGTCATCCTGTGCAGTCAGCAATTGCAGATTAGCAAGAAATGCATCTTTGTCCGTCAGATGAGTCGGCCAAATTGTGCTGTTCCCAGATTTTTCGATATACGACGAGTTAAAAATGTCCGCAATCTCTCTTTCATTAGTAACTCGTCTTCCAGTGGTCGTTTGGATTAGAAAAATCTTCTCTGTGCTTTTTCCTTGGATAGCCTTGAAACGTTTCCAAACTGCTGAGCACGGGGTGTTTGAATTTATTTCATTAACAAAAATGCGCCAAGAGCTACGTTTGGCTTCTTTCACAGCTCTTTTACATTTAGCTGACGCCCGATTATATTCTGTTCTATATGCTGGCGTGCGATGCTTCTTCCATTTCCTCCTCGCCTTCTGTCTCTCTACTCGCAATTTTGATATTTCGTCTGTCCACCAAATGTTTGACGGCTTTTCATGAAAATTTGATTTTGTCCTTGGAATACTCTTTATAGCTGAAGCGATTATAATATTTTCTATATCTTCGATTTGAGTAGCTTTGCAGCCTGTAGTATGTGACTTAAACAGTTCCCAGTCGGCTTTTTTAATATTGAACTTGCCAGAAATTTGGCTGCTCCCTCTGGAGATCTGTGTTGGATGAAGGTCGAATATAACAGGGAAGTGATCACTTGAGAGGTCCCCTCCGACACGCCAGTTTTTAATTAGCTCGATTATATCCGGAGTAACAAACGTGAGATCCAAAGTGCTGATTGAGCCTGTACTTGGTGACTGGTAGGTGGCCTTCTTGTCCGTATTCAATAGCAAAAGGTTTGACGAGAGAATCCAGTTGTGAATCAGCTGTCCATTTCTGTTTTCCGGACCATTGTTCCAAGATCTGTGCTTAGCATTAAAATCACCCATTATTATAAGGTTTTTTTGAGAAACCGGCAAGGATTGAAGTTCCTCACTTGAGACTAGCTGGTTGAAAATATACACATTTACAATTTTTATCACAGTGTTCTCGTTAAAAATAATATCACAGGTTATTGCTTCCATATTAGGTGTCACTATCACATTGTGTTCTGTTACAGCCACAGACTTGTGCACTAGAGTGGCAACTCCTCCCCCTCGTCTAGTTGGACGAGAGTAGTTAAACAAATTAAAATTTCGAAAACAGGGATGTTTCCTCTTTTCCACAGGTAGACTGGACTCCTGCACACAGCTTATCTTGGCTTTGGTGGTGTCAATTTCCTGTTTTAACTCCTCTACTTTGTTCATCAGAGAGCGGGCATTCCAATGCATTATGGATAAGGGAATTTTCTTTGGTTGTATTTGTCTGCTTAGTCTCTTTGTTCGCTCCTGATAAGTAGTTCCAACTGAAATGTGTCGCTTCTTGGTTGGATCGCGTTTACATCTGATTTTAGAATGAAGTTCCTCTGCTTCCTTTCTACTCCTGCACCAAACTTCTATTCTTCTCTGATTTCTGACTCCCCTTTTTCTTAAGATAATGAGTTTGTCAATTCCGTAAAATTTCCTCACGTTTTGCACGGAGTCGTCATTTATATTCCAAATGTTGATCTTTAGTCGGTCTGGGTGATTTCGCTTCCTAAGGGAAACTCGTCGTAAGGAGTCCTGAGAAGGACTGATTAGGTTATGACTGTTTTTACTCATACGATGAGCTATCGCTGCTATCGCTGGAGGACTTCGTGAGAAGCGACTGCTGGCGTTCAGTTCACTGTTTCTCTAGAGTAACAGCTATCCAGGGGCAGGAACGAGGACCAACCAGCTCACCTATATAACTAACAAAAACATTATACACGGTTAACCATATTTGGTGGAAATTTATCCTGTTGTGCCGTATAATCGAAAAGCACACACTAACGTATATCTGCTAATCGTGAAATATGGCCTTCGGGAAACACTGACGCGATTTCTCACAAAACTTACTCGACCATTGTGAAATCGTTCAGACAAATAAAGACTGGGATGAACAAATCAAACATCTTGCTCACCTGGCTCTACTAATATGACGAGAAAGCAATATGACTATCGCTTCGTGCTTCCGTGTATCCTCACGTCTTAGATCGGGCCGTAAACCAAACTCTAGGCCTATATATGTTATAAAGCATTTTCAGAATAATACTGGCCTGTCGATCTCTAACTCTGTCATACATTCATGTATGTTCGTCTCTCATTGTTCGAGGCAATATAATACCGATCTATGTATTCATGAAACTTTCAATATGTGTATATTCCCAAGTGCTACTTTCCAAAATCACAATAGTCATTCGAAAATGTAATTGGAATGTTATAAACAGGCAAGAATTATTACTCCAAATTCTGAAGCTACTTTGTAACAATTGTATGTAATAACGATAACTTACTTATATACATTTTCGTAGACGTAAAATCTTACCTTTATTTTTACGATGGTTCCTGAAATATACAATTTTCCTTACGTCGCCACACACAAAGAGAAGACCTTTTTCCATTGAAAACACTAGAAGGAAAAATCTCTTTAAAATTACTCGGTATAGGTTGTTTGTTACAACAAACAAATAAATTTACTGTAAATATGATTATAATGTTTATCGTATTTAAATTTCTCTCAAAGAAACCCATTTAATGAATATAATATCTACTCTCAGACAATAACAATAAAATAATTTTATTGTCTTGGACATTACTATTTCAATTAGGAGCTAAAAAATAATATGATTTGAGAGAGAAAGACTATGGAAGAAAATGTTTGTGATAAGAAAAGATAAAAACTCCTGTGAAATTAAAACAGGATAAGGTTAAAATAATACATAATGCCATCTACAAATAATATCAAGAAGAGGAGGATGTACCACACTATGTGTTATAGAATGTAGTGTAGTGATGAACCAAAGAGCCAGAATTCTAGGGTAGTACCAGATTTATGCATAAGTGATATATGCCTTTCACCTCTTATTAAGCTACAAGTAATAAAGATATTGGGTATAGAGGGAATGTTATAAACGGGAATTCATCAGTAGACTAGTGTTAGGAATTAGGATGTTTTAAGTTACGAATATAGTTTAGGTTCTTTTTAAGAACACAGTATGACAACAATTATTATGAAAGACCTGGAAAAATGATGAAATTATTTACCTTGCAAGCAAGTCAGACGTCATTGATGATACAAACATATTATAGTTGCTTTGGAGAAAACTTGGTCAATGGGCCAAGATTGATCAAGGAATGTGCTGCAAGAAGATAGCCAGACTAACTTGGCGAGTAAGAGCTTCCTGGGAGTATAATTCTTGAAGATAGCCAGACGGATTTGGCGTATAGGAGCTTCCTGGGAGTATTGAGACTTCAGACGAGCATCCATGCGTGGCAAACAGGATGAGCAAACTTAATGTATAAACCTTGTAAATTATTTCAGAGACAAGTCATTTTAAAATATAACGTAGAATCAGATCTCTGAGTCACAACAATTATTAGAGTCATTCTAGATTAATATTAGTAATAAGGATGTTGTAGTATTGCAATGAGATAGGAGATAGCCAATGTTAATAATTATTTATTAATAAAGATTAATTAAGTACTGAACCACTAATTTGATTGTATTGAAAGTTAAAGAACCCAGGCAGTAAATGGAACTTCATATCAAATACAAATTTGTTAAAGAAACCGACCCTAACAGTAGAATTAATGTGATAGATTAATTATTCGAGGTTGAAGTGTAATAATAATTCACCCCTATACACAACAACATTGATTTCTCTCTATATCACTATGAACACTACATTGCATGTTTACCTATAAGAAGCTCTGGTCAGTCTGTTTTCAGAAGAGCATAGGAGAAGTAGACTACGATAATATAGTCTCATTTTCCTTTCTTGAAGGTAAAATTAGAATAGCAGTTTTTCTCTCTATTGATTAATACACAATCTATGAAAAAGGCTTCATTGTAATCATTAAAAAAAATGAAATAAACTCAACTAAGCCTTCAATTAATGAAATAATCACATGAAAAATAATATAAAATTACAAACAAACTTACAGTGTGATATCTCAATAACACACTGCATCATTATTATGATAACTTAAAGAAAATATAAGAAAATCTATAATACTCTTATATAACTACTGCAAATAATAGTAATGGTTACCATCGTATTTATCTTATAAAATAAGTTTTATTGTAAAATATAAAATTTGGTTTTCTATAAACAGGATTTGTTTTATTAATTATTTTTTTTTAAATTTAATAAATATCCTCTTATTAAAATATTAAAAAAAAAGTTTTTGTTTGTTTTTTATTTCATGTACGTTAGACAAATCAATTTTAAAAGAAAGAGTAGGTAATATACCTAAAATCCCTAACGCAATTGATTTAACTTTGTTGACTAATAAAAACTACGACGATAAATAATACACCGAAAACTAACTAAGATACGATGCAATACAAAGTGTTAAGACTGCTTTACATCCAGGAAAATACAAACAAGCTTTCTTCGGCAGGATTTTGTATTAAATAAGATAAGGTGTTTATACAATGTTTGTGTACCATACAAAAGAGTTTACAAGATCTAGGAGGTCTTGACATAAAGCAGCATCTTAACAAAGTAGTATCCACATAAGTCCTATAAACGTTCTTTTCCAACACAACGTCACAACTTCTGTGTTGTGGATATTTCCTTTAGCTATAGTAATTAGTAAATACCAAACTATTTTATTTCATTATGGTCTATCCTAGATATATTGTATCCCAGTTTTATTTGTTTGTTGCTTTTAACCATAATGGGTATCAACCAAGAATTAATTGACCGAAGGTTGGGGATTATCAGTAGTTCTTCCCCATCAAGCTTTAATATGCATGTGAATCCTTATGTTTTCCAGATATATTGTACCTTTGTAACTGTAAATTTTATGTTCACTTTTTGTAATTACGCTTTAAATGTATATTATTTCTTTGACCTGTTTATTCAAAGTTGGTATGATGTACAATTAGATTTTAAATTTTGTTTTCATTTCCATAATGATCGCTAAACTTTAATAATAAAATATGTACTTCAAGAATTTCAAAGAGGTTTATCATTAAAGTTCATTTTATATATTACACTCACCTACCAGTCAGATGGTTTTTTTTACCTATCTAACACTTTTTCGAATGTTAGATCTGAGAGTGTGACATAAATATTGCACTCCAACTCTATGTTTTGCGTGGTAAAAAAGTTCTAAAACACTAGACGTAAACAATCTGTACCAACATTACAAAATGGAGATACGAATATCCCCTCTATGAAGTGGGAGGAGGATATATTATTTGCATTTGCAATGAGTAAACACTTGACATATCAAATAAACTGTTCAATTTCGATAGTTTTATTGTTTTAGATTTTGTATACATTAATATATCGTAACATATTATATAAAAGATAGTTGGATAAACTTTCAAAACCATTATCACAAGTTATTATTTTTGGAGAGTACAATCGCAGTGTATAATAGGTGATAGCCCATAAAAGCATCCAATCTACGTTATTCTGTTCCCTATTGAAACTGCTCGGGATAAAGACCCAAGGTGTATTTGACATTTATTCTCTTTGGTAGGGTATGGAATAGTTTCACTAATATGTTAATATTACATATGTTAATATATTAATTTCACGATAAAATTATATATCAAATTAAAAATGATGTAATCTAAAAACTAAATAATTTACTATTTAAAACACCTATGTTATGTGACATTTTAAATTTAGTATTTAAATACAATATTGTACAGAACTGCCCGATATACTAAAAAGATGTAAATAATATTTTAAAAACAACAATGAACAAATAACGTATATATATCTCGCGTCTCAGTTTTCAGTTTATATATCCTCCTTCCTTAGAAACAGTTAGTACCCATAGTAAAAACATCTTTCAATTTTTAACTTTTACGCTTGACGCTTACTATTTAGTTTTATTTACAAACTCTATGATAGTGGGGTTAACTAGCTTCTCACAAATGTTTGATATTTATTGAGTCATGATTATAAAGTGTTTTTTAAATCTAAATCTTTGATTATCAACGTGTTCTAAAATTGATAGAAAAACATAAATTCATTTAAATTTTGGAAAGTGTTGACCTTTTGTTTTAAATTAACCTTGAACAATATATTTATCTTATTAATGTTTTAACAAACTGGTTTGAGTTTTTCATGTTTAGATTTTGAAAAAATAAAAACTAAATGAATGTAACCTATTTATTCCGATAGAGGTTACATAACAACCAACTATATTTGAAGAGTTTTCTATCAATAATTTTGATTGGTAAATACAAATAAGAGGCTATGTTTGGACAGAATTGTACGACGTTATCATTAAAGTCAGTTATAATAAAATATAGAGAAAATATGTTTTTGTTTCGTCTTGTAAGTGTTTAAATAAAATGTTGTATTATTTAAAAAATAAATAAATAAATAACACACCTTAAGATTCATTAGAAATATGGCCTCTTAACCAATTCAATCAAAACGTGTTTACCCATTTGGGCTACAATGACAACAGACATACGTCAATCGAATATTCAATGTATGCTTGGAGTAGATTGAAAAAATATTTGCATATAGCATTTCATTATTTAAAGAAACGTTGAAGTCAGTTATAATAGAATATTGCAAAATATGTTTTGTTTTTGTTTATAACAGTTAGAATGACGTTCTGGTTTATGTAAAAAAAAAATACCTCACGGTTGGGCCGAAATATATACGCCATTAGATTATTAAAAATATGAATTTTTTATCGGCTGCTTTTAGTGTTTCTGGAACAATATTGCACTTAAGTTTCAACCTAAACTTACTTCCTATATCAGTAATATTGTTTTCTAAATTGACCGTAACAAATGAAATGCAGAAATATTTCATTTATATTCCTTCACCTTTTAGGTACATACAATTAAAAACTTAATTTAGTTTACCCATACAAATATTTTCAGATATTTAAATTCAAAGCTACAACAAAAGCCATAGTTTAAAAAGGAATAAAATGTTCTTTAGTAATTACAAGTACAAAAATGAATTTTGAAATATAATTTTGTAATAAACGTAATTAATAAAAGAGCTAAGTAAAAATTAATCATTAAGAAGTCATTATACGTATAATGACAAAGAACATATTCAGTTTAATAATTCACGGAAAAGACAATTAGAACATCTAACATACATAAAAACAAATAACTTGTAACAAACGTATCTTACAGGCTCTTTGTTTGGTTCAAAAGCAGATAGTAATTTAAGTTTAATTAAAGTAAAACTAAATAACATCCTTTAAGTCCTCGTCAGTTAATTACATTTTTTATAATTAACAGAAGTAACGTAATTGTATGTCAAGATATGTTTAATCTCAAATGCAGATCAAGATAATTTTCATAATATTAAGTGCAAAGGTAATTTGTTATGTAATCAGGTTGGTGTTTTTATAAATATTCGAAGTATAAAAATTGAAAAGATACTTTTTACATATTTTTTAAATAAATCAAAATACTCAACAAATAATTTAAATATAAATATAATTATTATGTATTATTTTGTAAACTGTTAATTTTACTACGTATATATGAGTTTCCGTGTATTAATACATTTCTTAGTAGAGTGTTGTATTTTAATGCCATTATCATCTTCTGATTGAATAAAATAATCTTTAAACGAATATGTTCAGTCCAAGTTAAAACCGAATTTTAAGAAATATAAATACTGGGAATAAATAATTAGGATAAATATAAATTTTACAATTTAATGAATAATTATAAAAATCAGAACCATATATAAAGAGACCTGATTTCAAGCGCAAATTTGCAGCCAATCCATAAAACGACAGTAAACTACAGCGTTTTAATTATATATCATGTAATAATGTGTTACAAATGAATTTAATAATAATAATATAATATTGTATATAAGCTTTCAAAAATAAATAGGGAAGAAACATACGATATTTGACTAAGACATATACTAATACCATATCTTGTGAATTTTATTTCTACTGTTTTATTCTAGGTCTTAGTACGGAAGACAGACCATTATGAATGTTAACATCAAAATATAATATTTTTTAGTTTGGAGATATTTGAAATTTTATAACTTCTTCAACGATAAAATTTAAATAATATATTGATAAGTAATAAATTCCTACATTATAGTGGAAAGAAGGTAAAGCGTTTTTATTGAATAGTTTTTGTTTCATTCTCAGCTCAATATTCAAAAGAAAAATGACTGGATCTATAAAAACATAAATTTCTATTATTAAATTTCTATTAATGGCAAATAATACAATAAAACGCTGTTTAATCAAACGTATTTGCAAATTTTATTTATTCATTGTTAGTAATCTCTATTTAATGTGTAGAGTTGTTTAGAAGAAATACTAAATTATACTGAATATAATATTTTATAATGTTTAACAAAATATTTAAGTTTGTATGAAACGAAACATTATCTTGGGAAATGGAATTAACACCAATTTGTTATACAAGGGTTTCCCCATCTACTTCCATGATTAAATTACCTTAAGACAATAGTTATTCGTAATGTAAAACATTGTATATTTTATTTTACATAAATTTTCCTTTAATTCATCACAATACCATTCGGTAAAGCTAATGGGTTTATACTTTTATTCTAGAAAATTAATCGATCATAATTTAGTTGATTTCTCAGTTAGATTTTGGATTCGGGAACTCCACAGTTTAGAAGAAAACCACAACACCCTAACGTTTTGATTTTAATGTGGTTGAACGTAATATCCATAAATATAAATTATTAAATCCTTTTGTTTTGTTATTGTAATTTATTATTGGTCTATATTCCTTGTCTAACCCAAAGACTCTATGGGTTTTGCTTAAAGAATTCTATTAGATAGGTGTTCTCAGTATATATATATATATATATATATATATATATATATATATATATATATATATATATATATATATAATCAATAATTTATAATCATAATTTGCAAAATAGTAAAGTGAACTACATTTCAGTATAAATATACTTAGGTGCGTCCAATTCTAATCAATTAATTACAAAAATTGTTTTAATATTTGTTTTGAATATAAAGTTTGTAGTAAAATGTGAATTTTTCATATGAGTAATTTTGAGGTTTAGACCATAATTTATAATAATGGTAACTTGTTTTCTTTATTTGTTGATTTTATTAAGATGTATATTTAATGTGTAAGAGTATATATACAATAAATCAGAAAGTAAGAAAGAGCAATAATTTAGTCAATTTAAAAAATGTTAAATCAGTTACGTTTCGGCTTACTCATCTAAGATTAGGCAATTGATGTTTATGTTAAAAATAGGCAAACCCAATTTTGATAACTATTTAACCATTATATATAATAATTATTCCATAATAGAAACCTTTCAACACATCCCCCTTTCACACTAACGAAACAGTACTATAACTGCAATGTCAGAAACAATAGAAAAGCATGGGGATAAGTTGGACTTGGACAGTGACAAATCACCAAGACAATATTTATTTTGGTAACCAAATAAGGAATTTAAGTATCAGTCATAATTAAAACCTCCCCTATTATTTAAAAATACGACGAAAGTGTTTTAAATTAATTTAATATATACTAATTTCGTAATACTTAGACAGGTATCTCATGTTATAAATAGAACTAAACTGTGCATAAATATCACAATAACTTTGCCACATTCCCAGATAACCAACTACAGATATTTTTAGTTGTATCTGAAATACAGCATAAAATAATTTAAAAACCAATAAAGAGTATATATTTATGCTTAGATATACATAATAAAAGTTCTCGAATGGCTACAAATGCTATATTTTTTAAGGACAAATATGTTTTAAATGAAATTTATAAATACTACTAAGAAGTACATTAACGTCTAAAGAAAGAGTTTTGAGAAAAAGTGATATTTAAATGAATTAAAGGTAAACTAATCTTTTGGTTTAAAATATTAGTTTTTAGAAAAATTATGAATGTTCGTAATCTAAATTTAAATTTTTCTAGGTATACAAATAATATTTTTCTTAGAAAAAGAGCTTAGACAAAACAAATACATATATTAATGTGTCGCCAAGGTTTTAACAAGACTGTTATACAACCGTTTGGACGAGAATAAACTTTTGTTACATAAGAATCAAAAAATAAAAGTAAAAAGACCAAGAAATTAAATTAAAAACTTCTAGTTATTGGAGAATAAATTCTTTGAGAATTGATATTTAGATTTTATTTTAGCTAATTATATATTAAAAATACTAGATTAAAGTATGTTTTCCTTAGAATGAAAATAGAAGGAAAGGACACACGTATTCTGTAAATTCTTTGTTAAACAATCTAAAAATAAAATCTTTCCTCTATTGAAATATAATTGAAAGGGGAAATATTTTGCATAATGCATTTTAAAACTATTAGTTATTACTTTGTTATGCAAAAATGTTTACTAAAGAAAAAAATTATAAGTATTGCTCACTATAATGGTAGAGAGGTTACATCTTTGTCAAATCCAGTCGTAATTTATCCTCTATTGTTGTTGAAGTGCTCCTAAAACAAATCGATCTATAATCCAAAAATATAGCTTTCAAATTGTTTAGTTCGTTCTTTCGATGTACAGTTTGTTGTTAACATTGCTTTAGATACAGAGTCGTTGGAAATGAAGTTTCACCAGTTCTGTAAGTGCTATTTGAAATATATATATATTGAGGGATGATAGTTTCTTTCCAGCCACAACGTATAAATATAATTTAGACCTAAATCACGATACACTAAATGAGGGTAGGGAATTTTTTCAGATTGTACTGAAAATAAATATCTTCAACTATTATTTTTTAAGGAGTTCAAAATTAATTTTTAATGTCCAAATATAAATATATACACGAGAAATCCAACAAACATACGCGTATAGAAATTTTTGATTGTTTTCCCTCCAACTCAGAAACTCTCCATGTTAATAAAATAAGATATAGAGGTTAAGTTATTAAACATAATAGAGAAGATTCAGTAATGTAAATTCTAAATGCATACGAATGAAATAGAAGTACAGCATATGTTCCTCAATGTGGCATACTGTAATATGTGAAGCCATGCGGAGTAAGGTAACCGAGAAACGTGATCGGAAATTGTGCGACTAGTTTCAACAATCTATTCAACCTGTGAGTGGGACATTTTATGAAATAACATTGATTAAAGTCGTAGACTGAACGATCATTAGTAATTAATCCATTATAAGCTATGGTAGCTTATAGAAGGTGTTTCACAATAAAATATCCAATATTATAATATTTTTTGTTTATTTAAGGCGATAAACCGTTTCAGTTGTTATCATTGTCATAACAAAAGCAAAGAATAAAATAGATACTTCTATTTACCCCTCCGAGAGAAGAGTGGGATTTAGCCCAATACATGATGAAGAAATGTGTAATACATTTATGGAGCCTTGGAATCACCACAGTTACAGTCAAAATATGTAACTCTCGGTGAGACCTTCAGCTTGAAAATATTATTGAATTTTAACCGACAAAATTCCGCAATTATTTTGAACTATAAAATAATATATCAAAAATCTTTAGTGCAGGTTTAAATTTCACAAAACGATTGATAATATTATTTATTGGTTTTTTTTTATTTGATTTATGTATTCTTTTTCTCAATATTGCAAGTGTTTCAAATCTTATATATGCAAATCGTGTTTCAATTATTAAATGACTGTTATTAGCTTATATAAATTTGAATAATTAAAATCGACATAATTTTAATTCAAATCCTGTATTTATTCAAACCAATTTTAATAAATAACTTCAAAATGTTTAATCTAGTATGAAAGACATTTTAGTGAAAATATGTTAATATAAAATTAATAAAATAATTTTAATTCATGTATTCTATTAGCAGTAATAATATATGTTAAGGTTTTCTTATAATAAATGTAATGTAAAATAATAATCTTAATTGATCTTTAGTAAAAATGTTGGTGCTGGTGTTGCTTTTAATATAAAACTACTGAGCAATATACAAACAGTAAAACATGTCATACATTTCACAGAGCTAATAAAACTCTACAGATTTAGATCATAAGGTCCATGTGACGATAGGTGTTATGATTTGAAAAAAAAAAAAAAACGATTTCGATATGCTACCAATGTAGTAACCGATGTCCACTTCTGTTGCTCACTAGGGAGCAGTAATAACGTAGAAATATGTTCTTATAGACTCTTACCTATTGATTGCAATTGTACTGTCCAGCAATATTCACTTATGATAATGGATTTGAAACATTACCAAATTATCTTGTGGACAACATTTTCTAAAGGAGTTATAATATTTTAATGTGTACTATTTTATTGTAAAAAATCAAACTATCAACAAAAGAAGTGTTTATTTGATATTTGCAGCTTAACATAAATGACAATAAAATCTTTAATAAATTTCATAGATGCAAAATACGTATCAATGTTTGGTCCTGATCGTTTACGTGAATTTTTTTTAGAATTGTATATCTAATCACATAGAACAAAGAGGTGGGGCACACTTTTTATTTCACACTCTCAACTCTGACATCCTAAAACACATAACTGGTAGGTCAAAGTATTCTAAAATAAAGACTGTAATAAAATAAATGTTTGAATTTTTTAAACACATATTTTTTTATTAAAATCTTTTTTTAATTAGCACTTATTATTGTAGTTCTGAGTTCTAGCCCAACATAACAGACAAATCGTTGCACAAAGGGATGAAAATAATATATTTTACTTTTAGAGTTTTAACTGCAAATAGTAAATATAATATTGACAGGCAGATCGATACAAAACTCTTGAAAACATACGGTTTATTCTTAGTCACTTATTTATTAGTGATCTGGTGATTAATGGTGAAGGGACCAAATACAAGTGGTAGCCCTACAAAAGTGATATAATAGAGATATTATTCTTTAGTCGATCCTCTTGGGATTGGTCAAGATGTTGATTTTGTTTTTTTTGTTATTTGTAAATGTATTATGTAATAATTAAATAATATATATATATATGAAAACAAAAACTTATTTATTAAATCTCTAATAATAATTTGTTCCTGTTGTTCTATGTATGTTCCATACTTCTAAGTAACATCTAAACAATATAAACAGTCATAATGTAAGAGGGAGAGAGAGAGAGAGAGAGAGAGAGAGAGAGAGAGAGAGAGAGAGAGAGAGAGAGAGAGAGAGAGAGAGAGAGAGAGAGAGAGAGAGAGAGAGAGAGAGAGAGAGAGAGAGAGAGAGAGAGAGAGAGAGAGAGAGAGAGAGAGAGAGAGAGAGAGAGAGAGAGAGAGAGAGAGAGAGAGAGAGAGAGAGAGAGAGAGAGAGAGAGAGAGAGAGAGAGAGAGAGAGAGAGAGAGAGAGAGAGAGAGAGAGAGAGAGAGAGAGAGAGAGAGAGAGAGAGAGAGAGAGAGAGAGAGAGAGAGAGAGAGAGAGAGAGAGAGAGAGAGAGAGAGAGAGAGAGAGAGAGAGAGAGAGAGAGAGAGAGAGAGAGAGAGAGAGAGAGAGAGGGAGAGAGGAGGAGAGAGAGAGGAGAGAGAGAGGGAGAGAGAGAGGGAGAGAGAGAGGGAGAGAGAGAGTGAGAGATAGAGAGAGAGAGAGTGTTGCGGGTGACTCTGTGAAACAGAATGATTTCTATATTTTTTTTTTATTTCGAAGTGGACACCGCTTATATTTATAGGTCGGAATTCAACCTAATGCTTGAGTATGTCCCCTACTCTACACGGGAGAGAGAGAGAGAGAGATCTGATCATACATATGTACGATTGGGGCCTATGATTATAACCTTTACTCGTCCAAATAACTACTAAAATTAATAATTTAAAAGAAGGTATCCTCGATGTAATAGAGCATCATACCACGTTTGAATTATTGCGAAAACAAAATCTTGTTTATGGATAATAGAATGTAGTTATATCTGTATCATATTTTCTTTGTGTAAAGGAAATATGAAAATAAATAAACAAATTTCTTTTGTGAAAGTAATTTTAGAGCGGTGAGTTGATACTCTTTTTTTTTTCAAAGATTTTATCTTAGCTCTCGTACCACGTGCTATGAAAGAGAGTAATTATTTACTCTGATGGAATCTACTAATACTGGATTTTAAATCCAATATTTGGACAACAAATTAATTTTGTTATTATACATTTTTCGGACATTTTCCATCATTTGTGTGTTAAAAATCAAAACACGACGTTTCGGGAATAAGAATCAATTCCCGTTATCAAGTGACTAAAAACTAGAAACTAAGCCTAAAACTAGAAACTACTGAGTTGTGTGTTACCGTGAATGTGTTTTTTGACTTCTCAGTTTTAGCTCTGAGATGCATACTTAGATATTAGGGTTGGTGGTATTCTTATTTAATTTTACTTCTTACATAGGCTTAGTTTCTAGTTTCATGTTTCTTTAGTTTTTAATCACTTGATAACGGTAATTGATTCTTATTGTCGAAACGTCGTGTTTTGATTTTTAACACACAAATAATGGCAAATGTCCGAAAATTGTATAATAATAAAATTGAACTTCCATCATTACCAAAAACTTCAAACAGAGAATAATTTAATTTTGGATCTACATCCTCAATCCTGAATATTGGTCAACCAAAACCAAAAACATTTTGAAATTTTTATTGAAATACTATTTAAAAAAGGAATCTCTGTCTTTAGTCAATTTAAATATAAACATAAAAATGTGGATGAGATAATTCAACTTACAAAATCTCGATACGATACGATGATATAGTTGCAGTCACATTTTAAATTGTAGACAAGTGTGGAATTTAAAAAAAGAAAGAAAAAAAGATTATACAAAAATATATTTCATCATTTACTCTATTTTAAACATTTTATTTAAATACACAAAAAAAAATTATTTTTTTTGGTTCAAAACAAGTTTATTTCCACAGTAGTTGAGTTAGATTTTAAGGTGCAGAAATAAACAAAATATAATTTTTGAAATTAAAATTAAAATTAATTACAACTTCTTAAAAACAAGTTTACTAAATCAATGGTATTTAATGACAATATCGTCCACTATAGTAATTTATGAGCTACAATATATAGGTTAACCAAAATTCATTTAACAACAGTCTAAATTGTAAACCGTTAAATATATGTATTACCTTGTTTTTAGTAACTAATACTATAATACTCAACTAATATTTATATATAAGTTATACATTTTTATTTAACAACAGTTCAGGAATTTTTATACGGAGTTAATATTTTTTTTACCATTACATTACGATAGTGCTATTTATTGTTGCAGTTCATTCATAACTGAAGATTTCGACAATGTCGTTGAAACACGATATATTTTATAAAACGTAATTCCATTCAAGTTTTATTTAATTTTAAGTTTATTTTCCCATTTTAAAATATAACTTTATTATGGGTAAGTAAACATATTTATTAAAAAAATCACAATCATATTTGTTTATTTTATAAATAAAGATGAGTTCAAATAACCAAACATGCCGGATGAAGACCATCTGATTTTAAACGTATTTGTCCGATATTGTGTTCAAGATTTATTTAAATATGAAACATATAACAAACCAAGATCAATATTTATTTTAAAATAAACGTACAAAAGCGTACTTTCACTTAATACCTCTTGAGATACCAGACTTCTTGGTCGGTTTTTCCCCCACCGATAATTTTATTAAGAAAAATGAAATTCTGTGTTTGTTGATGTATTATAAAAATCAAAATGTATAATTTAGGCTCTTGATTTTGATCGAATTCCATAAATAATGTAAAATTACGTAATTTCTTTTCGTAATTGTTTGAGATGAAGCTAGATCATCATCATTTTGTTCATTACTAGTTACCACCTAGCAGTAATAGAAGACATTTAATACTCATAAGATCTGAAAACTGGAGGTTCTATGATGACTAAATCAAATTATATTTCAAACTGAAGGAACTGCAAGTCGCAAAATGTTCAATTTGACTACACAAACATAGTAAGTGATGACTGGATTTATTAACGTAGCACTTATACCAAAATACTCAGAATTTTTATGTCTTTTTACTTATAAACGCAATGAGGGATTGATTAATTAAGGACATTTTAACTACTCTTTTAATATATTTAAACTTAAATGAACCAATATGTTATATAAAATAACGGTAATAATCTGCACATAAAAACAATGTTTTATATTAAAACTTTTACAATCACTATAACACATGAAATATTATGAAAAGGCTTGTGAATTAAAAAAGTAAATGAAGGTTATTAAACAAACGCATTGACCTTTGCAATAGAGTTAAAACCTATCCTTGAAGTTGGGGATTGTGGTTTGCCCTTTGCGGTTTTCTCTAATCTGATATACAACTTCGATGAAACGTAATTCCGTGTTTATAATTGGAATATTGTTGTATATGCCCACACTTAATTTGTGTAAAAAATTAAGTATTAATTGAATAAATTATTTATTTCAATACTGTTTTATAATATTAATGTAGAATTCAAAATGCACACTATTTAAATAAGAAGTTACATCTTACTGTGTAAGGAGACCATTAATTAAAAAGGCCTTACTATTTACATTTTATGTTAAAGGGTGGGGGAAACAACAAATACAGCGTCTCATATAAAACAATTTAATCTTAAACACATTTGGCCAGCACATCTAGGTTATTCTTTTTTTGTTATTCGAAACCAAATTCCAGTGCCAATAGTTCTCTAATTTTTGAATTAAAACCGTAAATTTTATAGCAAACAAGGGAAGTGAACTTACTGCCTCTAATATATGCAGCGTGAACAAAAGAGATATATTGACAAGTTTTTAAAATATAAAAAATATAGATAAAACGGATTTATCAATGAAAAAATTAACAACTATATTTCCAAGTACCTGCTAAATTATTTAAATAGATCTAAATCCAGATATCTTTATTTATCCGCTAGATTTAAATAAATTTGTTTTGTAAACAGGTCAAATTTTGGAGATGTTTATTTTTGTTCACATGGATATGTCATAAATAGAGCTTTTCAATAATTGAGAAATGGAGAGGAGATATGTTAGATCGATAGAAAGTCTCCCTCCTAAATAACTGTTGCTTTGTTTGTTGAATTTAAGAAATATGTCTGGTATAAATATGTCTAATAAGCTGGTGATGAGCAATGGAAAGACTCGTTACGTATCTGGATTTTTAAAATGAAGACCTACAACTTGCAATTCCTGACTTTAGTTCATTAGGTTTTTGTATCTATAAATAAAACTATTCAACACATCTTTATATTTAAGTTATTTACAAATAATTTAGGCTGAAATTTATATTAACATAAGCTCAAATCTACTAATACCGTAGGGTATATAACTATTAAATATATTTTTAAAATGATAAAAATTTGTTGCTTTTAAAAAATAAGTGTGGCTAAAGTAAACTATTTCCATTTCTGTAATTAATTAATCAAATATTAACTGTAATAATAAATGAAAAACATAATGTTTGAGATGGTGAACATGGAAATATATTATTTCTACAATAACAGATTTTGTGTATTAATATATACACCAACCATATATTTTGGACAGATTTCATTAGAATATATATGTGAATGTTCTTGCTTATAAATGTAAAACAGTTCATGATCGCTTTATTTTATCATCATTTTCTAATAGATAGTCATTATGTTTACAACTTCTCCCATCCAATAAGAGTATCAACCGTTTCTATCTTAACTCTTTCTTAGGATTATTGAATTTAAATAGATTTCATACTCATATATGTTCGAATCTTCTTACAATATTATTTTAAATATAGAAATCATTCTTTCCGGGTATTTTTATATATAACTGAACTACCTCAAATTATAATGATGCTTTTAATAAAACAAATTTAAAAATGGACATGGATGTTTTAAATCTTATCCGAAGAAATATAATATAACAGGAGTAGAGATATCAATGACATTATTCAACAACAAATTAATTTAAACAACATATTGGAAGACGAATTTTCTCAAGAAAATCAGGTGTCTATATTGATACTGTCGAAAGATGAATGAAAGAAGAACATATCACTGATTTATTAAAATAGAAAAATAATTGTAGAACTTGACTAATTTAGAAATAAAGAGTATTAGATAATGACTTTATATTGTCAAGTAATGATTTGTGGCGGAACCATAGAGAAAAAGAAAGGTAATACTGGAGAGAATAGATTGGTTTTAGTGAGTATACCCTCAGGGATAGAACCTTGTTCACGTCGAAAGGAGCCGCTCACTTTCAGAGTAAATCATTTCTCACCTCATTAAAAAATAACAAAATACTTTAAAACAAATGAACAAATTAAGTAAAAGTTTTAAATGTTTAAAAATAATTAGTAAGAAATGATAAAGATCTATTACAAAATACAGTAGCATTAATTGGAAAAAGGAAAGAAAAATATTAAATCGGCGATAACAGAAGTAAATTAAATAACGTATCTCGAAGGACGTTTCAAATTATCACAAGTCAAATAATATTTTGATTTGTTGAGCTCAATTAAGCAAAATTACAGTTGATACCTTTAATGAAATGCGTCACGGGCAGAACTGTTCCTTGTGTTTCAGACTGGTTTGTTGCAATAAAAACGCATTTGAATGCTGAAAATAGAATGATGTAAAGTTGATAGAGACATAATTCCAGATTTCTTCATAAAATTAAATTATTTTAAATGAAATTGTAATTTAAAAAATTTCCCACAGGTAATATCTTTTATTTTAATGTTAAAGTATTCGTGTGTTGTTGTATAACTAGGTTGTAATAGTAATAGTGTTGTAATAGTTATAAATAAGTAATGCAGTTAATTTATAAGATATAATAACCACTTATAATACATAATAATTTCAAAACTATCTACCAAAAGTTTAAAATTTTACGTTAAACTCCCAATAATATAACTGATACATGTGTCATTGAAAACTATGTTCTTTGAAAATGTTTTAACATATAACAAATAACCCCAGCAGCCATCGTGTTTTGTTTTGGATAGTAATTGAAGTACATATTCACCCTTCATAAAAAATTCATGGAAATAGGACAGTTTATATCAATCGATTTGAATGCGTCGATAATTTAGGACATTGTCCGGAGGTGATTTGTGTTTACTTTAGATTTATTGTAACTAATTTTGTATACGAAGAAATTTTTAAGAAATTGTTATTGTTGGAATTGACTTTTCAATGTATTTGTGAATATCACGTTAATAAAATCAGTCCTCGTTACCATTTTCTCTTTTTTTTAAATTTAAAACCACTCAAAATAATATATTATTTAAAACAAGTTTGACAATGTTACTATAAAGTAAATGACAAATTACTTCCTGTTCTTAAATTTATAAACTTATAAATTATGAATATATATATATATATATATATATATATATATGTGTGTGTGTATGTATATAAAATAGTAAAATCAACATTTATTTAATCAATCTAATAGTTAAAACTGAACTGTGCTCCCCCGTTTTCATTACTTGAATTTCTAAGTAGTCATACTACTTCTTTACGCCAGCTTAAAAAAACAATTTTTCCTGAAGACCAAATAACATTTACTGCTACCATATATAGTTGTTAAGTAGCTTTATTATTTAATTGTAATTATGCAATATAGTAATTTTATTATATAGATATTACATTTAAGCAACATATAAATTCACACTGGTGTGAGTATCGGTTCCGAATGTCTACATATTGCGCGGATCAAACATGATGATAGAAATACTATTATTTAACTTTAAAATAAGGCATCCTACAACATTTTCGAGTTTAAAGTGGGTTTGGTTTTAATTATCATTGTGTGCTCTTTAATAAATATTTAAAAATTGTAATATCTACTATGAATTCTTGCTATTCCTAACGAATAGAATGACAGTCGAAAAGTTCATGACATTAAGTTATTTGGGGATATGATGTCTTCTACGATGCTTTTACCTATCACTATGGTGGAGACGATGCAAGTAATTACTTCAGAAATAATGAAGATGAAAATGTATTTCTTAAACGTAAAGCCTTCACCGCTGATACCACCAAATATCAAACCGGGTTTATTATTATTATCTAAGAGAGTAAAAATTATTTCAATATTTATAAATATTTAAATTCGTGAATGTTAAAATGTGTAATCCTTGAATGTTTTACAACAAAATTCCGTTACTTTTTAAAACAATAATCTTTCTAATAGGTTTTTTTCGTCTAAAATGTACATGTATATCCCGATTTGAAAAATTTTCTTATTGATACTCCTTATTTCAGATGAGGATGGATAGTTCATAATATGTCATATTTATACATTAACTGTAATGAGTTAGACACTAATGATCAAGGTACTTGAGTTGCATCGGTAAAATGAATGAATATAAGGAACTACAGATTGTCAAGATGTTCACCTTAATACTCACAGCCACTACGAAAGGACACAGGGATTTTAAAAATTCACAAGGAGATATTATTAACATTTTCAATTATTACACTCTAAGTATATTCAATAACCTTCCGCAACAACCGAAGAAAGGTATGCAATGATAGTTAAAAATAAAATATTTCTTATATTATTAGTAACTGATATTATAGTATTTTGAATCTATATTAAAACTTGTTTTTAACAAATTTAACCCTAGAAATGATAGTTATTGATATCTCCCGTCTGAAAAGCAAAAGATAAAATGAAAAAATAATTTTGATACATTTAGATATTTATGGTCAATACAATGAAAAGGATATTTCTGGTTAGTAAACTTCTCCAACTATTTGAAAACTCGATTCCCTGTAATACTAATTAGGTAATTTCGAATCCAATCTCAAACCACTCACTTAATGTACATAAAACTTCAATACAATAAAAATCGGCTAAATATTGGAAATATATTTTTACATTTGAAGTAAATTAGGAGATTACATTATACACGTCAAATTAAGTTCTATCGATCTGAACCGATTATTGTCTTGTGTTATAATATCAAATAAGTAATTCATTTTTTAAAAACAATTGTTAATAAAATAATGTCAAACACAGGAATAACTATATTTATTTTTGCTCTTAGACAAGTAACAATTAATCCAGGTTTATGTGGTCGTTTCACAATATTTGTCACACGAAATTAATACTTAGAAAATACTTTAAATATTAACGAAAATTAGGTTTAAATATATTTTTTTAATCTAATAATTAAGAGTACTTACTATGTAATTTTAAACTTTATAGATATTATATGCTTCAACAGGGGGTATATGAGTAAGCTAGTACAAACAAAAGAATTTTATAATATTGACACTTTGTTTCAATAAAACAACATTTGTTCCCAACTTACAAAAAATTAACAATATATCTAAACAGTATATTTTATAAATATTTTTATGAGGTGAAGTGTTTAAATCCCAGAACAACAGTGACCATAATATATACTTGTTTTTCTCTGGTTTCAAACCAATAGGGGTGACATTTTTCATGTATACTTTTAGAAATAAGGGACATTTTAATCCTATCGTATAAGTGACACAGAATGGAAGGATTAGAAAGACGCCATTAAATAATGGTATAATAATATTGCTGTTATTATATCATGCTCTGATCATAGATCTAGTTTCACTTTCAATAATCAAAACGTTACTTTCTTCTGCATTTTGTGTTTGATACTGAATATGTGCTGGTTTTATCATACGACTTCCTCACTTAGGCTATACAGTTAGAAAGTAGTTTTTCAGATATCACAAATAAGGCATATTTGACAATTTTACCCTCTCCTTCCTCCAATATTAATTTAAAATTGCGAAAAAATTGTTTTTAAGCTTAATTAACAAAAGAGTTCTAAATTCTTTTTAAAAATATCTATATTGTTTAGTATAGCTTTACATAAAAATAAAGTCTAAAAAAGCGATAAATTTTTAAAGGAAGAAATAAATTTAATTTTTAAACTTTTCTAATTTGGCAACATGAAACAAAATTTAAAATTAACATCAATTAATAACCACTTCATAAACTCTCCGATTACGTACATGTCTTGTTTATAATTACAACAATATATACAATTGATGACATGAACTTACATATCATGAACTTGTTTTAAAATTAATTTTTAAATAATAACTGTAGAAATAAAGTCCATACTTTAAATCTTACATCTGAAGTTTGAAATAATATGATTATCTTAAAATATATCTAAAAATGTTTCTGTTTTTATCACAAAACTGAAAAATGCATAGAATTAACTTCACGTATACAAATTTAATTTCGTTTGGCTGTTATAATGAATCCACCGTTTAAGGGAGAGAACTCAAGATAAATGTTACACTTAGGGGAATAAAGATAAAGCGATGGGAGAATGTTTGTCAGTGGTTGAACATAAATTAATCAACTTCCACACTTCTTGATCGTAGTTAATTATATCGTATGGTTAGTTTGTGGTGGATGTGACGTCACTATGATATACTGCCATGTTGCAAATACATTAAACACAAACACACGTTAAATCACTGCAAAGTATTACGGGTAAGATTTCAGTGGAAGAGACTTAATAATTATCTTATCGAGAAAAGCGAACGTAATAAATGAGTAATTCATTTTTAGGTTTGTGTCCTTTTATTCAACTACGAGTATAGCCTACTTTAGAATAAAGGTTTTTAAATGGTTTCATCAAAACCCTGTCAACAGGGTATAATTAAATTTGTGTATGGTTTATTTACATGGTGCACTAAGAATTCTTTTTTGCTCAATCAAAGTCATGTTCAAGTTTCAGCTATTACGGCTTTCAATCTATCAGGTGACATAATTTTAAAGACAAATTTCTAATGACCCTCATTATACAGACTAACTTGTTCCTCAATTTATTTACATACAATTTAATAATGTTCCCTTTCCAACTTCAATCGTTTAAAGTCATATTATTACTTAAAATAAAGAGCAGATCCGTCGATATCCATTATACGATCTCACTATCCGATACTACCCGCAATTTAATATCAGAAACCACCCAAATGATGGATTAACAAAATATAATGTCTCCATAAACATCGTATAAAGTAAAACATTTTAAATGTACAGATTAAAAAACGTCCATGCACTATTGAAATTAATGTATATTTCAACATCTATTTATTGATTTAATAAGTTAATATAGTTTACTCTGTACATAAACAATAAAATTAAAATCTCTCGCATTTACTAACCTCCGAAGGATCTATATTTCCCACATTCGAACAAGTCTGTTATTGCGTACACAATTAGTGGTAAAATCATCAAACCTATGATAATGCGTTCAACGAACACGCTGCCGTCAGCCACCCCGACCTCCCCTCTTATTACATTAAAATATTACGAAACACGTGGATAGTCGTTAATTTTATCTCAACACATTTATAACCCTTTGGACAAGAAGTAGACATTCAGTTCATTGCAGAAATTCCACATAGCAAACATGTGCTACATTTCATACGGAGTGATCCCTGCTCAGCCTCTCAGTTTAGTGTCAGTGTTAAACACTGAGTCACAACTCTTCAATTTGTTAAATGTGGTCCTCAGTATAAACACGATTTATATATTTTCCCTTTATTCATATATTTAGCTAATATTGTATTTAAATTACGTACATAATAATTAAATTGTTATTTTCTATTAAATAGTATTAGAGCAAAAAGTTATTTGTTTCACTTGTACAAACATTATTGTTTGTTTGTTTGTTTACGAAAGAGATAAAATACTCTTTCGACTTTACAAGAAGACAATATCGTGACGTTATTAATACACATGGGTATATATTTTAATGCTTATTTACCTTAAAAATTATTATTTTTTTACATAGTATTAAATTAACTTGACTATCTGGATCAAATTTTCAATCAAAACAATTTACTTTTTGAGGCATTTTTATTGAAGATTTATTTCAAACTTTGCACCCTTGCGTGCTAGCAATTATGTTATAATATTTCTCAAACTTTACTTGGAATACTTATAACCTGATAAAATAATATTTGTTTGATATTTGTATCGATTTTTCACAACTTTTATTTAAAACAATGACTTCAAGTAGCCATTTTGAATTATTAATATGGTTCAAATTGCAATTAAAATAAAATATTAGTTCAAAATACATATATGTACACTACTTAATTCCTTAATTAGCATATTGTTAACTTACACTGAATTATGGCGAGTTTTTATTTGTTACACAAATTATTATGTTATTTTTAGTCCTACATTAGTATTTAGACATCCTAGACTATCCTTACTTACATTCCAATCTTAATTCAACAATGGAAAGGACACGTCAAATGGTATCCTGAAAATGGTTTATACGTTAAACTGTTGCCTCTATTACTCCGTAACGATTTGGTTTATCAAAATAATCAATAATAAATAAAAATAGAAATTGTGTTTAGAATGGGAAGACACTATAAAAATAGGAGTCCCTATACGAAATTAATAGTTGGTAGCCATATTGGAAGGCCATTGTTCAGAATTTTCGAAACAGATATTAAAGTAAGTCAATACAATAATGGTAGTGTACGATGTTATTTGGACTGACGATAAAATATCATCATGTAGTGGTAATATATGAATTTGGAAAAGATACGGACCTAAGACACGACATTCTACGGTGTAATGGAATTATGTTTTATGAAAGTGAAGAGAATATGAAAAAAAAAAAAAAAAAAAAAAAAAAAAAAAAAAAAAAAAATCAAGAGAAAAATATTCTGACTTTCACGATATCCACTCTTGTAGTTTCTGCAGATATTAAAACTATAATCATCTGTATTTTAGTTAGATTACTCAATGGTGTCTCATTACTTTTAGTAACATTTAAGCTAAGGAAATTGTAAGCCGTTTTTGACAAGCGGAAATTGTATTGTACTTTTTGGTAGTTTTTATATTAAATCCCTCGTTATTTAAATTTTTTAAAACTCTGTAAATGAATAGACACCAACCGTTTCACGGTTTTATTAAACATTGATACCTAACATTATTGTGTGTATGTGTTTGTCTGTGTGTCTTGTTATAAATAAATGCCATGTGTATATATAATTTTTTTTCTAACCAGATATTTAAAATATAACCATCATAACGCAAAATTGAAATACTCTATTATATGGAGATAAACATTATATTATTACTTCCAACTTTATACAAATTTTATTTCGGAAAAAAGTGGTTTATTATAAAAAAATGCCTAATCTTAAGTTAAATGAAGATTATTAAGGAATGAATAGAAAAAAATATAATAAATATCATGTAAAACACAGTCATTATGAACTCGATTCATAGCGAAGAGTTTGGATAATAACATTAAAATTTTCGAAAATAAAAGATTAATTTCAATTAGAAAAATAAACAACAAACTCTTTTTATTTTCAATTTAAATCCATTAAAATCCTAAAAGAAGTTTTAATATTAAATGTATTTAATTAAGCACGGCTTTTTAAAATTTTTAATATGATCACCAATTTAATTTCAACCTTAAATAATAAAAAAAAAATTCAATGGTCACTATACATAATGTACCATTTTTAAATTGTAAACCAATATTTAAAAAGTTAATTGACAATTGATTTTGTTAAGATGAGTACCATTTAGTTATTTGTTTATATCTTATTGAAGACAAAATAACAAATTTAAAACGTCCAATAATGTGTATTTACTATAACCCCATTTTGTATTATATTTAAATTAAATACTTTTCTCTATCATAAGTAATACCTTTAAAAATATTTAATATATACCACAAATTGTGACTTTTGTTACTTAGCAATGTATTGAAATATATTTTATTATAACTTTTCGTGTTGCATAATGAGTTTCCCTGTATCTAGGAATATATAATAATAAATTCCAAATATATTGTTCGAAATTATGAATTTTAAGTAACTAAGAAAAGGGATTTTAATTCATCACTATCCTATCTTAGAATTCACTATTGTTAGAATAGCGAGACTGACCATATTAAATGTTTAATGAAAGTTAATATCCTTCTAACTTTAATAATACTCATCAATCCTTTAATGACCTTATCTTGATAATTTAAATAAGATCGCTTTAGGCTAAAAGGTACCCAAAAATTTACCAATGACTGTTAGATATTAAGGATTGACTTGTGAATATATAAATGGCTATGATAACAGTAATTATCTTTCAACTACCACCTACTAAATACACACACACACACACACACACACACACACACATATATATATATATATCAGGTTCTTTATATTCATTCATTTTTCCGATGCAACTCAATTAGCCTTACCTAAATCATTAGTGTCTAACTCATTACAGCTAAGGTATAACTATGACATATTATGAACGTATCTATCCACATCTGAAATAAGGAGTAATCAATAAGGTAAGTTTTCAAGACGGGATATACAAATACATTTTAGACGGAAAAGATCTATTAGAAATATTACTGTTTTAAAAATAATGGAATTTTGCAGGGAAGCATTCAAGGACTTACAAATAATAACATTCACGAATTTAAATATTTATAAATTTTGAAATATTTTTTACTCTCTTGGAAATAAATAATAAACCCGACCTGATATTTGTATGTATCAGCGGTGAAGGCTTTATGTTTAAGAAATACAATTTCTTAAGTAATTACTTTCATCCTCTCCACCATAGTCATATATAAAAGCATCGTAGATGATATAATTTCCCCAAATTACCTAATGTTTTGAACTTGTAGACTGTTATTATATTTGTTAGGAATAGCAGGGATTTATAGGTAATATTACAATTTTGAAATATTTATTAAAGAACACACAATGATAATTAAAACCAAACCCACTTTAAACTCGAAAATGTTGTAGAATGCCTTATTTTAAAGTTAAATAATAATATTTCTATCATCATGTTTGATCCCCGCAATATGTAGACATTCTGAACCGATACTCACACCAGTGTGAATTTATATGTTGCTTGAATGTAATATCTATATAATAAAATTACTATATTGCATAATTACAATTAAATAATAAAGCTACTTAACAACTATAATATGGTAGCAGTAAATGTTATTTGGTGTCCAGCAAAAAAAGTTTTTTTAAGCCGGCGTAAAGAAGTAGTATGACTACTTAGAAATTCAAGTAATGAAAACGGGGGAGCACAGTTCAGTTTAAACTATTAGATTGATTAAATAAATGTTGATTTTACGCTAATATATATATATATATATATATATATATATATATATATATATATATATATATATATATATATATATATATATAATATAAGAACGGTAATATCCCAATTTATATATAATATTTATAAAACGATTAAGGATCATTTCAAAGCCTATTTTAGTATAGTTATTGTAGCTCATTTATTACTGAGGATGGACACTTTAGTAAACCTAATTTTCCGGGAGATATTGTGTTCGAGTTTTATTCTATCTCACAAATCATGCTCAATATTTATTTAAGATCTTTTCAAAGTCAACGAATCACAAATGAATATTACCCATTGACATTTAAGTACTGAACTCCTTAGATTAATATAACTTACTTAATGTAAGTAAAATTTGATTGACTTACAAAATGAGTCTCCCTTGTACGTCTCTAATGGCAAACAGCTACACAAAAAAACAAAAGAAATGCATAACCAACATTTTGATTCGTACACAGATATTCTTTATATGAAAAAAAGATAAAACATCAGGTGAACCCCTGTTGTTCTCGTACCACATTTAGGGATGAATAATAATTTAATTATTATAATTTTAATTATTGTATAATACTAAACTCACAAATTCCTTGTCTGTCATAAAATAACTAGAAAAAAATAAATAAACTTCCTGTTTACAAATCCGGTGTTATAGCCTTTCATGAAATAAATAATACACTCTTTTTAATATTTTGAAAATAAGATTTGAGATTAGAACGATTGAAATAATAAAAACATACGTAAACCAAAACGATACGTTTATTCTTGCTTAATTACACAAACGCTACAAATTTATTAAAGTATATTTTATATAATTGCTTGAAAGAAAAAAATAAATTATGAGGATTGAAGAAATAAACAGAGAGATGAAGGTAAACGTGAAGGATATCTTTGTTAAATGACGCATTCGAAACAAATGCTCCCCCCGTTATTTTTGTAAATAAATATTAAATACTACTTATATTTTTATTATTTCGTAATAATTTCCCCTTCTCCTCGCTGAAATATAGCCTATAAGTAAACCAAACAGCTGGTATTTTGTAAAAATTCACAATCCTAGGGGTTGTTGAGTGCAAAATATTCAATGGAATATTAATTTTAGACGACTGAAACGGAGGTTGAATATGGAATTAAAAGTAAGAAAAGTAATTAAACTACCTAGTTTATAAGGACTCTCAGATTTAGTTGTGAATGAGTTGTCTTTTCTTTTTTTGGTAATTTTGATTAAAGATAATAAAACATAATTATTTTTTTGTGTATCCACTTATAATTAGTCTAGCCGACCAATGGTTTCGCCCGTTAAGGCATTGACGAGGCTGTATTACAGTCATAATTGGGTTTTATTATCTTTAAACATGGAATTCCACCAAGAATCATCGGTCTCAACAGTAATGTAATTTTGATTATTTATAATGGTTATTTAGGATTATAAATTTTTTCGTATCTCAGATTTTTACATTGTTGTATATTTTTAATTATCTTCTTACAAATTCATAGTCTGTGGTACTATGTATACAAAATTATTTTGATAATGTCTGTCCGATTGTGCCATATTTATGCAGACTCTGCAAATCATGCAAGGAGACCGATTTTCATACAAGTATTAAATTTTCATTTCGAAATTTATAATTTTCTTAAATCCAAATTTTCTTTATCTACTATTAGAACAAACTATACTACAAATAGTTACAAAATTTGTTTTGCAAATTGAGATTAAAATTTGCTTTAACCTATTCCTAAGATTCCAATGTACAATGGAGGTCAAAGAATATCTAAAAGCATGTTCTTACAATTTCCATAATAATTAAATTTGTTTGGATTTCGGGACATTATTCTTTCAACAATTTGTAAAACTATGTAAAATAAAATTGCGATAGGAAAATAAATTGGAAATATAACATGAACAAAGTAGGCCATAGGGTTATTATATTAGCCATAGATATTTTCCAAATTACTCGTGAACTTCAATTTGTGTTTACGTGCGGTTAGTTGTATTGGTTTTTGACATAAACGTTTACGTTTCACCAAAATCTTACTTAAAAGTTTGGCCTTATTTTGAAATACAAGTATTCTAAATTAATAGAAAATGGCCATAGTTCAATCTAACTTAGTAAAAGTACCTTGTTCACTGCAATTTTTGAAGAAGCAAAAACTGTTACGTTCTCTATTCCTTCGTTATCTAACTTTAATGTAGGAAACCTGGTTATTTGGCTACAAAAGTATCACTTTACATTGGTTAAAATAATGTAAGATTACTTATTTAAATGTATTTAACTTTTCTTTATTTAAATGTTTCTGGCGATATTTGGGATTATAAGAACGAGCAATATTTCAGTTGTTCTAAAAGAAGACCATCATATCCGAGAATACAGGTGAAATCATAATAAAATTTTTAATAATAAAACATTAATAACGATATTAAAATTCCCTAAATTTGGAGATCATAACCGAAGGTTCTTGTTTGAGTGCGCCACGGCGAAATTCCTTTGAATGACGAATAGAAAATCAGCTATGCAGAATCATTTACTTCTCTTCATTTATAAAAAAATTCAAAAAAAACAGATGAAATTATTTTTAACTACCCAAATTTTTCTGAAACGTGTTCTTACAAATTGCGTAATCAAAGTATTTACGTCTACAAGAGTCGCGGAAACGATCAGGCAAGTAGCATCATTAAGAAACAAAGCTCTCCAATTACAAACAATAAAGAAAGGGTCGTACTTGATTAATTTACATCTCACCACTTTGTAACCACCCTCATTTATTATGTTCAACTTCAACTTCTATGTAAGCCAATTTTATCTCTCAGTTTGTCCTATACCTATAATCTTCCAACACACAATCATTACTTATGCATTTTATAATTTATTAATAATTATTTGACTTCTTTACAAAATTCATAATTTTATTGTCATATTTTCTTGTATGTTATAAATATAAATATATACATAAGATATATATATATATATATATATATATATATATATATATATATATATATATATATATATATTAAAGCTATTTCATTTTCCATAATGGAAACTTTTTCATTATACAATTTATATTTTAAGCTATGTATATAAGAAAAGTTTTCACGTCTTTTCAACCAGTAGATATAAAAATATAAAGACATTTATTTGCCCTTTGAGTCCCCCTTACGAGAAATTTGGAATAAATATTCAACAATTTAAATATCTAAATTGCATTCAAAATAAAAATAACATAGGACTATTGTTAGGTAATCCCAAAGATAAATTTCCGATTTTGGAGAAGTCTGGAATTGTTATAACATAGAGTGGGACATATGTGAAAAAAAACATTTTCATTGTCAAACTAAAATAAATGATAAAACGATATATAAAGAGCATTTCTCACATATTACATTTGACAGGCCTGAAAATCTAACGTTGCTGAGCATGATTATTCTACATTATTATAATGTAGGAGATGATATTGTTAGTTTGATTAAATAAATTAAGAACAACAAATTGTTAGATTCGAAAGTATATTCGTTGAAATACCTGATTTGACGTTTAAGTTTTGGAAGATTACAATTCCGGTTCCTTCGTTATTTTCATTGTTAAAACAAAGTTACATCAGACATTAGTGGGGTTTTAACTATTTAGTTGGGTGGTATAATGATAAAATTTTAAATTGGAAATATTTTTAAAAAACAACCACTAGGTATCATTCTAAACACGTTTATTTGCATTTATGTTTATTAATTACTTTATTAATTGTACTATGTCTACTTTTTATTCTATTATAAATACATTGTAAAAAAAATAATCCCAATCAACTTTAAAATAAAGAGTACTAAATAAACTATTGTGACGAAATGTTGCTCAGATATCCAAGATATGTACCGAATGTCAAGGAGTAGTGAATGAAGTGTAACCCGTATTTAGGGTTACAACAACCATATATAAAACTATATATATATATATATATATATATATATATATATGACTCCTTAAGAACCAAATAGTTTCATCCAATGGAATTCAAATTAAAATGTTTCAATTAGGCTACTGGTAATATTTAGTACGTTTTAGATATAACCCTTTCAATTTAAAAAGTAATTTTATAAAAGGGTTTATAATAAAAATCTTTTTTAAAATTATATTTTAACAGTGTTTTCGAAATATAAAAATTAAATAAGAGAATTTCCAAAAAAAAAATATAGTCAGGAACTGTTAAACAAAATAATTAATATATTAAAGTTTTTATTTTTAGGTATTCCATCTTGTTTATATATATTGGTCGTTTAACAATTAGGTTTCAATATCTGTGAAGACGTGCTATTGTTATTCCCTAATAATGCCATAGTGATTAACAACGTCCAGCTAAATTTAATAAAAATTTTAGAAGACAACTTCAAAGATTAACTTCAATGAAGCATTTCATTGGAATCTCATACATGACGAAGTACTAAAAATAGATTTGGCGGATAAGACAAAGCTGCTTTGTTTGCAGATGACACCACCACATTATAATATAGTACTAAATATATTAAGATTTTGGATATAAATTTTCCAATTAGCACAAACAAATAGTAATTGTATTGTTAAAATTTCAAAAGTAAAATTAAAGTTATATCTCTTCATAAAATGCGTTAGAGACAGAATATTCGTTCTTTTTAGACAGACAGTATTGTTAAATACTAAAGCATCTACTTGGAGATAACTTAGTCTTAAATGTTGTCAAGATGACTTCGAAGTAAATCCCAGTTTTGTTCATTATAATGTAAATGAAATTGTCAAGGAAATTATTAACAGTTGTAGTTTCCTAATAGTGCAATATTTTAATTTATATGTAAAAGCATTTTTGTGACATGATGTAGGGAGGGAATGGTAATAATTTAATAATATAGGAAATTTATTTCAAGTAATTATTGTACGATGTGATAATACCAAAAATACAACGACCACAAGTCGTTCAAACTTGTACATTAACCACAAAAAAATAAATAAATAATAACTAAACGATGTGGCAATGAAAACTATTTTTATAAAGAAATTTTTAAAATAAAAAAAACAGGCTTTCCCCACATCGAAAAGCGTTAGTTATAGTTTAATGTAATGTTCTATAGTGTATTGTAAACTGAATGATAACTAAATAAATAAACGAACAAAATAACAAAAAATACATTGTATGTGGTTGATATTGTGACTCTAGTAAAATGAAAGTGACAACAAAATGTAAATATTGAATTCAAAATATATTTTTCACAAAGATTGTGGGGATGTACTTGTGGCAAAATAAGTAACGGAATTTCATAACCGCAACTTTTTATATCAACTTTAAAAAACTGTAGAATTAGCTGTAACTCTCAAATTATTATACGTTTAGTGATAACTTTGAAACAATCTACAGAGGCCGGGAATATTTTTGGCATATATTTATATATATATCATATATATATATATATATATATATATATATATATATATATATATATATATATATATATATATATGATATATATATATATATCAAATGAGCGAATATATATATATATATATATATATATAGAATAAGCAAAGGAGTTTATTTTTTAACATGAAATTCTGGTCATGGTTAGTTTTATCCACCATTTTAAACCGTGATATTAGTTCGAAGTCCAAACATTATTTTAGCCAATCAATTTCCTTTTTTATTGTCTGAGCTTAAAAAAGGAAATAAAAAATTTATTTAATTAGTAGGTTTTATCTTTGACTAATAATGAATTATTATGTTGAATGTTGTAATTTATTAATATTTGAAATATTACATTTCTGGTTATAATACACATTAAAAAAAAAAAAAAAAAAAAAAACACACAAAGGCAGAGATTATAATAATTGAGAAAATGATTTACAATCTGCAAAGTAAATAAATTTTGACCCAAGGCATAGTTCCATTCACACATCCCTAACAACGCCGACTGTAACAGATATATTTTTGTTACCTATTATTAGTCTTGTGTACTTTTAATTCACTACGAGCATGCTACAATTTACACGTTTTTAAACGGTCTCATTACCACCCACTGAACAAGGTGTAATTACTGTATGTGTACGTGGTCCACTAGTCACGTGAATAAGTTTTCTTGTTCAAACAAACTCAAGTCCGAATTTCAAATCAGTCGACATAATTTTTAAGACACATAATAATTTTCTCACCACTAGTATTATACAGACTGCCTTGTTTCTCAATTTATTTTCAGATAATTTTAATATATTTATCCCCTTTCCACTTGTCACGCTTTGGTCATATTATTGGCTATAACAAAGGACAGAGCCGTCAATATTCATTACAGAATTTCACGTTCACTGTGCAATACTGCTCGCCATTTAGTATCAGAGACCACCCAAATAATGGATGAAGAAAAATTATGTTTTTCAATAAGTAACTTATAAACTAGCAATTTTTGAATATTAAAATTACATAACACAATTTCTACTATTATTATTGGTGTATATCTGAACTACACTTTATTGATCTAAATAGTTCATAAAGTTTACTGTGTATATAAAACGAGTAGTAAAAAATACAACCATTCGTATATACTAAGTATAAAGGACCGACGCTGCCCACATTCCAAAAAGTTTATTATTGTGTAAACCACTACTGTCATGAGCATTAAACCTGAGATACTGATTTCGTTAAATACACGCTGCTATCTAACAGTACACACTTGTCTCTAATCTATTAAAATATAAATAAACACGAGACTAGTCCTTGTTTGTATCTCAACTCATTTATAACACTATGGACAAGAAGTACTGGTTGTCAATTCATTGGAGCTCCTTCACATAGCAAGCCACGCATGTGCCACAGTTTATACGGCGAGATCGCTGCTCAGCCTCTCAGTCTAGTGTTGACTGTTAACACTGAGACACGACTAGTCAATTTGTAAAATATAAGTAAACACGATTTATATAATTCCGCTTTATACAAATATGAAGCCGTGATTGTATTTAAAATACGTATATAGTAATAAAAATTTGTTTAATAATATTACAATATCATTTTTATTTTAGTTATTATCTATTATATATTAAAAGAGTAAAAAGTTAGTTTTTTCCTCTTATACAAATATGCATGTTGTTTTTAAGATTGATAATTTCAACATCGTATTTTCTCCCTTCAAAATAGTTTCAATCTATTTATAATGAACAGATTGGATTAAATCATAAAAATCCATTAAATTTAACCGGTTAATCATAAACACATGACACTCTCAAGGTAAAGACGAGGCATTAGAATAATTTTAATATAAGATATTACATATTTTTTTGGCAAACAGTCGATTCCAAATTTATTTTTAATAAAGATGTTCACCAGGCTTTTATTAAGTTTTACTGTTAGTGGCATAAGACAGATTACCTGTTATACCCCCCTGAGGTCCTTGATAAAGTCTCAGACTTTACTTTAGTAGTCATTTTGATATCTTAAATAAGTTTGCAAAACAAAAGTCTTTTTTTAAGTATTGAAAAAAACCTTAATTATTTTTAGAAGTGTTACTAATTATGTAGAAATAATAGACATATTTTTTGAAAAATAAATTCCAGTAATAAATAAAGAGTGATTTGGAAGAATATATTTCAATATATATATATATATATATATATATATATATATATATATATACTTTGTAACATATACTTCAAAGACTTCCTTCTAATAACATTCATTAGCGGATTTCATTTTCATATGAACGATTGACTTCCTGCATTTTTATTAGAATTGTTATTAATGCGACTAAAATAAGAACACAATATCTCACCAAATATCTCACTAAACCATCGCTAAAACCATTAAAAAAAATCATAAAAATTATTTGTCACGAAAAATGTCAATTTGGTTATCAATAAAATGAAGAAAACGAACCGGGAACGCCGTCTCTGAAATAATATTTAGCTTAATCTTGTTTTGATTGTTTCATAAAAATTACTCAGCGTAAACTGTATAATTGGGTTAAAATCAAGCTTTTAATGACGCCTGTCAAGTTTTTTTAAATTATTGTTTGTTAATTATTCCTAAATCCTAATATTTATTTACGACCAATTTTACACATGTTCACCTTTGACTTAAATTTGAAGGAAATAATTAGAGCTGATTTTGAGAATAATGTCTTTTTAAAACAGAAAAATGACAAGTTTTTTTTTGGTTTTAATAAACTCTCACAAACGCCGTTTTCGAAGATATAGCAACCGTATGTTTAAAGTTGCTCCTTAAAGAATATACTTTCAAAACTTTAGACCGACTTGGAGAATTTTATATTCCTCTTGCGCCAGCAATCTTATAATTTTTAACTACCGAAATGTTAATAAATAAATCTCTATATATGGTCAAAATATGTTTAAACAATAAATTTTATTAAAATCTGTCCCCTATTTTGATTTATCGTCGGACAGATGCCATTCTAAAAACCATAACTATAACATAATTTAAATGATAAATGATTAATTTAAAATAGGTCATTAACATCTAAGATACGGCCCCAAGGCTAAATAATTTGTTCTAATAAGGCTAACTCAATCATTAAATTTTCTTAATGTTCCAATTAGATTTTATAATCTTGCTAATTTAGCACCTGTCTGCTGAAGACAATAATTTAATAGCGAAACGTTACTTGTCACTTATAAATAATAAAATTAGCTACTTAACATCAAAGTACTAAGAGTAATTGCATTAAGGCACGTCTTCTCAAGAACCTAAAATTTAACACGGAGTAACATTGTACACATAAACATTTTATTTCTCTCTGGCTTATACATATATTGAGTTGTGGTGTGACAATACAGAGAAAGATCTACATACTTCTCTAAATAATCTTAGGTTATATCATAATGAGATATCTATCCTATGGGATATTATCTCGACCCACTCTTATCCTTTATAACTCAAACTCTATTAAAATATTCAAGGTGTCTGGGTTGTATGATCATTTCTTCTTTTCTATAATAGGCAATAATTACAGCTCTTCGGAATATTAAGAAATAATTACAATAATTATGACGAAATATAACACCCTAATTATTATTCTACGTACTGGATTGTTAACATATTATTAAATCAAACAATAACTTAAATTATTCAAACATATGGGAGAGTATGAAGTAGATGCAGTCGTATATTTACTTTTAGAAAAATGTCTATTTAAAACAAAAATAAACAACTATATCACTCATTTGTTGTAACTATTTTTATAACATTTTATTTTTAATGTAACTAAAAAACAAATGAAAATTCATAAAGGCCGACAGCGCAAGTGGATGCTCTATTTGATGTATAATAGTTGAAGTCTCAAACAAATTAGATTTCAACCAGAAGAAACTGCAAATCCAACAATCTCTAAGTTGATAATACAAACGTAGTGACGACTGGTTTTATTAACGCAACTCTTTACTTGTGTCAAAGTACCAAGAATATAAACACAATTGATACATTAATTAGTTGAGGTTTTAACAAGCTAATATTACATAGTTATATTTTAAAACATTATATTTTATAAAACTGCGTACCATAAGAGCGGCATAATTATAATTGTATACCTATATATGTTCATATGCGACGGTATGTTGATCATAATAATAACTTACGTGTTTTTCATACGTTTGTGTTGTATAGCACTGCGCATACGTTTGGGTTTTATAACACTGCGCATAAGTTTGGGGCTGTGTAGCACTGCGCGTACGTTAGGGTTGTAAATCACTGCGCATAAGTTTGGGCTATATAGCACTGCGCATACGTTTGGGTTTTATAACACTGCGTATAAGTTTGGGCTATATAACACTGCGCATACGTTTGGGCTAATAGCATTGCGCATACGATAGGGTTGTATAGCACTGCGCATACGTTATATATATATATATATATATATATATATATATATATATATATATATATATATATATATATTTACATACATTCGCTGATATTCATTTAAACAAATCAGGTGGCCTTGGAGTTTTCCAGTGGAAAATCGGAGAAATTTGTTTCTGTAGATATGTAACAGAAACTGGACATGTTATTATAATTATTGGTATAATAATTTGAATTTGCCCCTAACCACAATCACTGGAACTTAATAAAACACAATTATCTGATTAATTGTTCTTTATTAATTATATCCACTTAATGCCCTGATGTACATTTCGATAACATGGTTATCATCATCGGAGGGTCTTGCTTATAAACTAAATCTAACCTTACATATCTATTACTAAAATAAAATTAAACCAAAAACTATGATAACCTGAGTGAGGGCTAAAATCCCTCCCATTCCACAGATCAGTTGACCAGTAAGGGTTTGGGCTGGCCCTTTGTCAAGTTATTGTTATATGTCTTTTCCCCACTCATATAGGTCAAAGACATATAACAATAACTTGACAAAGGGCCAGCCCAAACCCTTACTGGTCAACTAATCTTTGGAGTGGGAGGGATTTTAGCCTCCACTCAGGTTATCATAGTTTTTGGTTTAATTTAATTTTAGTAATAGATATGTAAGGTTAGATTTAGTTTATAAGCAAGACCCTCCGATGATGATAACCATGTTATCGAAATGTACATCAGGGCATTAAGTGGATACAATTAATAATGAACAATTAATCAGATAATTAATTGTGTTTTATTAAGTTCCATTGATTGTGGTTAGGGGCAAATTCAAATTATTATTGTGAATTTCACCACAGTGCTCAACAAGATGGTATCATAATTATTGCTGTTTATATTTCTACAGGCAAAAATATTCAGGAGATCAATCAATTGTAATTATAACTGAAAATAATATCAGTATGTTTACTACGCACATAATAATAATATTTTTTTACATACCTCTCAAAACACGATATTTCTAATAAATATTCAAATATATACATCGTTCGTGAATTACAAAAGTATTAAATTTTACGAGAACAAACACATTAATCTTTGCAATAGTGTTACCACATATCCGTGAAGTTGGGGATTGTGGTTTGCCCTTTGCGGTGTTCTCTAATCTGATATATAACTTCGATGAAGCGAATTTGGAATTGAAATAGTATCATCATGTATTACTTATTATTTGTAATAAGTCAAAACAATGACAATATATTATTTATTTTAATACTGTTTTTTTTTAATAATAATAACAACACACTATTTAAATTAGAAATTACAATCTCAATGTGCAAGGGGACCATTAGTTAAACAAATGATACTCTTTATATTTTATGTTAAATGGTGCACAAACATTACATGATGTTCCACACAAAAAACATTGTTTCATGAAATCGTGTTTTATGAATTATATAAACATAATCTCGGAACTTAGTAAAATTTCTGGTTTTCGACTGATAACTTGTAAACTGACATTATTGAGAAGTTGTAAACCTCAGATAACGTAAAAGCTTAAGCTGCTTTTCAATTTGAGAAAATATTAAAAATAAATTCTGTTTAAAATAATCCGGACGTGGATATAATTTTGGTTTCAAATTAAAGCATAAATGTTTAAATATTAAACTACAACTAAAATAAATATTTTTTCGACTTAATAATAAAACAATCTTTAAATAGAAAATGTTAAGAAACCATTTTCTGCACCTGAGGAATATAGACAGACGGACATAACAGAAGTTACTCTGTCATCTAATGTGTGGTCAGCACATCTACTTCCCGTAATTAACCTTACTCAAACAGGGATTAAGTAGGCTTTCAATAAATTTTGCTCTAAATTTATGTGCGTGAATATGTCATAAACAAAGGATAAACATAATTGTGAAATGGGGGCTGGGGTATTCAAGAGCAATAGAATGTCCCCTCTCGTAATTAAGGGAAACTTCATTTTTTTTAAATTTATGAAACAAGTTAGATTCTAATACGCTGTCGTTGAGCGTTTTGCTAATATTCACAGTGATGAGAAAGTGATTAAATGGGAAAACATTTGAAATATATGGTTAGTATAAATGTAAAAAGCCTAAGCTTTGAGCTACTTGTTGGGAAAGTAGTTAGGTTAGCAATCGGCACTTTCAATTGATTAGAAAAAGGCCCAGTCGGAGAAATGGTATAAGATATCGACCATGATCTATTATGTAACAATTGATAACGTTTAATGGAAGGGCCAAGAGATAAGAGTTTAGCTAACATGAATAAATCTGCCAGAATGAAACAATTAATGATTACTAAGGTATAAAAATAAAATATCGGTTATTAAAGAGTCTAAAATTATTAGGGATAAAGTCATGTCAAGATATATTAAAATTCAATTTTATAAATACAAGAAAATATCTATACTAAAAAGATATTGAAAGAAAATTTAGTAATTAACAATATTCCTAGTATAAGCACGGGTTTTAAACCATTCTTGATTCCCTTATAATGTTTGTTGAATAAAAAAGGTTAATAAAAATTATTTTGAAATGGAATTCTATACGTATATTACACAGATATGGATACATAAATGAGTGTACTTTAATCTAAATGTCAATCATAGTATGGAAATAATCACCGTTAAAGAAAACTATAACACACATTTTCGAGTTATAAGAAAGTTAACGGAAAATTAAAAACAAAAATTAAAAACAAATGAAAAAGTAAAAACTGTAAATTGGAAGACAATGGATCACTTAAGAAGGCGGTAAAATTTCGTGTCGTACAACAACGATTCCAGTTCGTACGGAATTTCAATAGTTTGAAGTTTAAACTTCTAAAACAAAATATCAAATCGGTTGAAAAATTCAAGAGTTAAGACCTGATTAGAGTTAAATTCTTTCGTAAAATGTGGCAAGGGAGACAGAATATTCGTTGTTTTTCTGACAGACAGATTTTTAGAATCAGGACGCATATGTATGTTTAAAAGCGATACTTAAATATTGTCAAGTTGGGAGCGAAGTAAATCCCAGTTTTGATGTTTATATTGTAAATAAATCTTGAATAAAAAATAAAAATAACAGTTGTAGTTTCCTTAATAGTGAAATATTTATTTTTTAACGTAAAAGTATTCGTGAAGTAACGTAGCGAATGAATAGTAATAACAAATAATGTACATCATTTACACAAGATAATAACTACTTACAAAACTTTGTTGGAAGTTTTACGTTAACCACAAAAATAAATAAAATTAACTGAAGAATGTATTATCTAAACAGTTTGAATGTTTAGGTCGATCGCTGTGAAAGCTTCTCTATTTTATAATGTTTCCAAAAGTCTTTTAACATTATAAAAAAGGAAAATTACGAAAAGAATGCATTTGTTTTCCAATGAATATAATAATTATCAAAGAAGTTTTTGTATTGTAATTGTTAAAGCTCACTTAATTGGAAGTATTCTATTAATTAGATAGTGTTAGGAATAAGTTAATATTAGGTTATATTAGGAAGAACTCATATTCACAAAGCTTAGATTGACCCAACTATTGTGAAACAACAAAAAAAAATGTTGAAATGCTTGACTTGCAACTCAACTAGGGCACCACAGAGAACAAAAGGTATATAAGCAGTCAGCATGTGAGGGAGGGGATCCTTTTGAGCCTGGAAAATACACGGCTGTGTTGCTAGACGTGGTGGAAGAGGGCCCCGGAAATCTACTCAACAAACCGTAAGCAAGCATTTCTATATATAAAGTCACCCTTTAAAACATTTGTAATATAATTCATATAAAGAATAACAATAGTTGGAATACTTCTGGGCTTTAAGTAAATAATATTGATTTTGTTTTGTTGTTTAATTGAATTCTTATTTTTGTGTTGTATTAAAGTTTTATGTTAAAGTTTTGTATTAAAGTGTTGTATTAAAGTATCAAGGAAATAGACATAAGTTTCATGTCAATGATAACAGTTAATAAAATACTGAACCACTGATTTGATAATTAATTGAAACTGAGAACCCAGGCATATTTTGAGGGCGGTTCATAACAATAGCCTTTATGAAAATAAATAAACGACGATTAGAGGGTATAAATTAACTCCCATTATCAAGGGAAGAATCTAGAAAATGAAAGTAGTGAACATTACCAACATCAGCCTAGTAGTTAAGGGCTGTTGGGGCCTAAAACTAAAACCAGTATCTGAAAGTACAATTATTTAACGTGAGCATCAAAATTTTGCCATGGGTGGCCTTCATAAGTTACCAGTTTTAATTTCCAAGATGGCCACATGTTTATAGGTTAAGTTTTCCCTTTTCTTTTTTTTTAAATTTTTGAATGTTCTCAATCAATTACTTGCTAGATAAAGGAAGTGAGTTGATTTATAATCTTGAAACACCGTGTATTATTTTAAATATAGAGAAATTATGCCCATTTTCCTAATAAACTATATCGGTATTGGGATCAATTCACTGTTCTTAATAAACTATAAATGTAGAAAGTTTGTTACAGTGCAAACTCTTTCAATAGTCAACCATTTCGTATAAGCACATCAACACACTAGAGTTTTTTTTTCTACTTTCTTGTTTTAAACATATTTTATTTATAAAATTTGAATTTTTTGATGGAAGCCACCCTTTTGTATGTCATAATTGATATAGAAATAAAAAAGCTTTATATTTTTATTCCTTTAGATTTATGTGTAAAATATTAAACATGCGTCTCAAAATTGAGTTAAAAAAAAGTTTGTTTTGAAGTTCTGAGGTTAATGTAGATATATAAATTGTTTTTAAGCGAGACTACAAATATCAAGGTTAATAATCTTTTTAGTTTTATTTTAATTTCTCTGATATCTAATATAATAATGTTATTAAAATTTGCACATTACCTGGTTGTTTAAACACCACTATGACTTAGAGTTATACAGATATACGCCCTCATTAATATAACTGTCGATTTCTCCATTATTTGAAGTCCGATTTTCAAGAACGATAAAATTGGTTTAAATGAAATTTCTAAAAAAAAAGTCATAAATTGTTAGTAGAACAAACAGTTTCTGTGAAATTTGGCATTACAAAAAATAAATGAAAACTTTTATTTTTAAATAAAATAACTTACCTAAGTTTTTACTTTGTACGATAATAAAACTTGACTGTGTGTATATGTGTAAAAAGTGAAGTGAATATCTCAAATAAGTCTTGACTTATAAATTTTTTTGAAAAAACAAATTACAGAGAGCAAGATCAAAGAAAGTGTCCATTCAAAAGTTTTGAAAATGGGAGGCGTTTTAAATAGTTTTTCGTTATATTTTTAAATATTATCATGATATATATCCACAATAGATATTGTGTTGATAATCTGCTTCAAACTAATGAAAGAGGCGAGAAGTGTCTGTGTATCAGTTGTATATCTAATATTTCGAGTTGAATATCTTAAGATGCGAAAGTCTCTGAAATTAAAATGTGTATCTTAATTCCCTGAAGACATGAGGAACAAGTGCTGTGTACTTTAGAAAGACATTTTAATATCGTCGTATGCACTGAGAATTATTATAGTTCTAGGTGGCGATATCTAGGTTGTTTAATTAATATGTGTTGCTTCTTCAATAGGAGTAATTTCATCTTTAGTTTTTTTGAATAGATCGTATGATAACATTTGGGTCTTTAGTCTATTTTTTACAAAGTGCTTCTAAAATCTAACTGTCTATATGTGTATGTATGTGAAAACATTTATTTAGATGGGTGTTTGTTCTTTCCCGATTAATGAAAGCCATGTCCCGTTGATAATAACAAAGTTAGGCTAGGTTAACATATACCGGGTGTCCATAAAGTCGTAATGTGTGATTTTGAAGAAACATATTTACAGAAGTAAACATTTATAAAACTTTAAACATAATTAAAATGAAGAAATAGATTATCATGTGTTTTCTTGTTTACCCTAGTTTAATATAGCCCTCCACTTAGGCCGAAATACAAAGTTATGGACATTTATAATTCAAGAAATCACCAAAACGTTGGCATAGTGATGCGTTTTCTATCTTGCCGTAAAACCATGTTTTCATTTTCGATTTTGGGAATAGGAAATATCTCCAACACGTCGAAGTAGATCATTCCACTTATTATATATTCTACAAAAACAGTGGGGCAAAATTCCAATTCCGAAAGAGACCACTAATTATTCACTTTTGAATTGTAACACGCGTGTTCAGGAGAGGCGAGAGGGACATAATAGTCTAGAAATTCGAATATTACGCTGATTTAAATATCAAAATTATCAATGTTAAATTAAAGTTAAAAATAATGGCATCAATGTTATATCATGCCTTAAAAATGCGGCTAAATTACATTAAAATCATAAAGCCAGTGACGTACATGTTCAAGATAATGTAATAGCTTCCATTAACGTCCATGCAGATAATACTTGCAAGTTTAAGAGTCGCGTAATACCGTTAGATTAACAAGTTTTATTTACCCATGAGTCATTAATATGTAAAGTGTGACATTTATAGTATACTATATATATGTAAATATTATATGGATATATGTAATTTTATATTATTTTCTAGTAATATGTTAGTGTTGTTGTCTAATTATAACGATCAGTACAAACTAGTGGAATTGTGTTGAGTAAGTTTTAATTTAAATATGGATATACACTACGATTTTCTATAGTTTGTAGAGTATTGACTGAAATCTGACAAGAAGTCAAGTCTGGTGATAAGAAGTCAGTTCGATATTGTTATTACGACAACCAAAACTACATTTTACGACAATTTTTAAGTTGATTGTTTCCGAATCACATTGGTTTTGATTAGTAAACTGCTGCCACATACAGAGTTAATTAAATAAATGTTTAGTTATGTTAGAGTAACTTTTAATTAATCGGCATACATTTATTTTAACAAGAACGTGTTCAACGATGAAAATTTAACAGTAACGTAAATAAATGTAATTAGATTCAACTAATAACAATTAATTACTAATTTGTAAGTAAAATGTACCAGAAAAAATATAGTAGAGATAGAACTTATACTTGTTTTAACTTATGACGTAAATGCGAATCACTTCTATTTCGTTGTGACAAATAAAATATTTAAATTATTTATCTCGTAGATATGAACAGGTATTTCATAGTAAATGGTATATATCTTTCCTACAAAGTACTTCTATTGGATTGTTTCAGTAATTCAGTTTGCCTACACTATCTGTGTTCCCATAATATTTTATTTCTGGCAGTAAGACTTCCATCTAACTTTAAATACCATGCAGATCATATGAGGAAATCAGTTTCTTGGATAATAAATAATTGATTAGAAAATGAAAATCAATTACATATGAATGGTTTGACATACACTTAATATATATAATGTAAAACGTAACATATTATAATGAAAGTATAAATTTCTTCGTACAAACTAAATGCATTATTGTAACCACTAATATTCCGAAACTAAAGTACGTAATTATTCATAGAATGATTTCAGATACAATAAAATTTTCACAAAATTGTAAATTTTATATGTCGTCCTGATATGCATGGTATACGAAATAGTTATAAAATTAATAAGTACACAAAGACAATAACTTTTTATAATTACTCATAAAAAAGAATGGCAATGTTTTAATTAATCTGTCAAATGCACAGGGCATACTTAATAAAAGATACAATCTTAGTTAAAGGAAAGGCTAGGAACACAACACTAAGGACTGATTAATTACAACTTGGAAAAGTTTTCTTTTTTAACTTAACTTGTTTGGAACAACATTAAAAAAGTAAAAAAACACGAAGTTTAACTAGCTGGTTGAACAGTCTTAACTATTTTGTGGAAATCTGTCCATAAGTTTGATGTTTTATTTCATCTGGTAGACAGAGTGAAGAGCTATTGAGATTTTTGCAGCGATAGCCTAAAATAAAGATATATGATATAGTAAAATATCAACACCAATAATTATTAGTCACAGATTTTTTACCTTAACAAACAACATTATTAAAACTGCAAAATAACAGCAAGGATATTGGTGAACACATATTACGTATTTCCTCACAACAATGTTCAAGTGGTTCTTTATTTACATAAAATCGGAAAAAAAAATTATTTTGGAAACCAAATTGTTATTTTGTTGATTCATATTACCTATCGTATTACTATTAAAAATCAATAGTTTTTTTAAATATTGTAAAACCAATTATAAATTCAGAACAAAACTATTTTTACAATTAATAATTAAGTTTCCTATACTTCATTAAAATGAGGCGCAACTCAAGAGCCTTTGTTTTAGACTAAAAATAACTTTGCTATCACATGGAAGAAGAATAATCGAGAGAATATAATATTCAACAGAAATGAAAACAGTTTTTATGTACTTACTATAATTAATTTTGGTGAATATTTAAGAATTATATATTCTAATATTAACCAGGTTATATTAAAATACACGTTAAAATATTTAAGACAGTATATCTACACTTTTAAGTAACATAACTTTTAAAATTAGTGTAATTAACTGTGAGGGATCAGACACTTAATAATTCGACTTCTGATATAATTCACTTATAAAAAGAAATATATTTTTTTTACACATTTACCAAAACATTTCCCAATAATGCTCAACCAATGCACTAAAGGTATGCACGGTTGGTATTCAGTTTGTCTCTTTGTTAACCTTGAGCAAGGCAGTGCTATTTGAGTTTGTGTCAGGTAAAAGGAAATGATCTGAGAAACCTGATAATGACAAAATTTGCATAATTATATCCAATGTCATTACATTTGAACGTAGGGTGTTGCATCTTCACAAGAATATATTTTGAATATTTTCAATTCTAACTCAAAAGTAAATTCAATATCCAATCGGTAACATCCGAAAATAGGTAACGTACAATGACCATGAATGTTAAAATAACACATTTATTAATAGTAACTTAAATAATAGTCTTCCAAATCTACTTAAAAAACTCTAATTAGCAAATTTTCAATATAGAATAAACGATAAGTATTGATGTCAACACCTGATTTTAAACCTAAGAGCCCAACTCAAAACAAAATCAATTTGGTTTAATAGAACGTTTTATCTTTTGTGTATAGAAACTTATACACAGCGTTTTGAGAGTTAATATAAACTATCGTTATCATGTGTTAGAGTAGAATATATAAGAGAAAATGGAAAAACACTAACATTGCCTGGTAGTTTAGGCGCGTGTTGAAAAATAAAAATAAATCTATTAATATAAGAATATTACTCGAGGATTGAAACGTGAAACTAGCCCTGAGCAGTCGTTAGAAACATGGATTAACCGAATCACAAACACCTTTTTAATTATACCGGCACGACGAAAAAATTGCAATAATAACCCACCCCGAAATATATTATTAATTGAAGTATATAGTAAAAACAAAGCTAATTTAAATTTATTATAGGCAAAAATAAAGATGTGGGGGTAAATGCTTAAAAACTGAGCCTCGGTCAATTTAAAATAACCGAACCAATCAAACGAAAACAATTTAAAAAAATTATAAATCAAATTAGGCCTAATTAGCGTATTTCAAAAGCAATATAATCCATAAAAACCATTAAGAAATCAAATGTAAGTTAAAAATGAATAATTAATAAAAATTATTAATAAAGAAAAGTGAAAGTGGTAATAAATAAACGTAAAGTGGTACGAACAGAAAATCTATAAAATAGATAAGTAGTTTGTAATTTCAAATTTATGTAAATACTAAATCTAAAATTTTTTTCCATTACTTTTATTACATTGAGACAAACGAAACATGGTTTAGATTTAGAAAAGAGAGAGAGAAAAAATAGAGTAACTTTAACAACCTCTTAAACAAAACAAATGAATTAAGATATGACATAATAATATATTACTTAAAGTTAAAATACACAAAAACGAGAAAAAAAAAATATTACTTCTAAATCTTAAAAAGAAACAACTTAAGATAAACAAAAACAAAAACAAAAATATACGCAATGAAATAATGCAGCCTTCATGGGTCTGCCTGTTTTGAGGCTGCATATTTCTCGAGTAAAAAGAGAAAAACAGAGGTCAAGAGACCATCGGGAGCAGTTAAACTATATTCTTGTATATATTTCAAAAGCCATAACCAGTAAATCTAAAATAATCTTAAAATCAAATGTATAATAATAAAATGAAATTAAGTTCAAAATAACCCAAAGAAACATTATGGTTTCCAATACCCAAAGTATACCATACCCAAAGTATTTGTCAAACATTTATGGTTTGAAGTTAAAAATATTCTTTATTTGATGCATAGATCAGGCAATTTTAAAGAAGCTAGGAAAATCTACAAATAAATCAAAATAAAGTACAATTTAAAATGTATAAATACGAATATAAATAATGGGAATATTTTCTCTATGTAATAGCAAGTAAGTAATTCATTATTTGATAGATAATTAAGTAAATAATTTACTATTATATAGTTTATCAACAAGGTAATGTTCTATAATTAAATGTTGACAGAGCTGTATAAAAAATATTTCTCCATAGACATGAGATTTGAAACAAGGTTTACAGTAAAAATACTAAGTAAATATTTCTACGTTAGACATATTTTTTATTTAGATTACTCGATTTATTTTTAAGACAAAACATTGTAAATCTTAAAATTTTGTAAACTATTGTGGTCCTAAATTAATAGATTTCGACCATTCAATTTCGTCTTTGTACTTCATTTAATCTACAAATATAAAACACCTCTTATTAAAAAAGCAATCCCGCTTCCCGAAATTGAATCTGGAGAAACTCTCGGGGAAAATTGTATACTGGTAAAATCCTACGCCTTGTTCCTCAAGTAATGTACAGCGAATGTCATAATATGTTCTCCCCGCTAGTTTATTTCTTACTGTTTACTAAAACAAAGGACAGAGCCGTCAATATCCATTATGGGATTCCACGTTCCCTTTGCGATACTGCCCGCCATTAATGTCAAAAACCATCCGAAAGAAGAATGAAAAAAATAACGTCTACAATTAGCAACTTATAAATTAACAAATTTTAAATGTACAGATTACATAATCTCCTATCAATTATTTAAAATAATATATATCTGAACATCCGTTTATTGAATTAATTAGTTCATAAAGTTAACTCTGTAGATAAAGCTTGTACAAAAAGAGTAAAAATAAAACCACTAACAAAAGACACTAAATATGAAGGATCTAAGATTCCAAGAAACTAAGGGTCTGTCAGTACTTACACAAATTGTGTCATAAGCATCAAACCTGAGATATTTGTTTAATTGATTACACTCTGCCTTTCCACAACACAATACCTCCTCCATAAACCAAAAAATACAAAGAACCATGAGTTTTATCTTAAAATTTTTGTAATAATCCATGAGTAGTAATGACTCTTCGAGCGTTGTAGAGTTTCTACAAAGACTGATGCGCATGTGCCACAGTTTTTACGCAGAGCTCACAACTCACAGCTCAGCCTCTCAGTTAGGTCTCGAGTGCTAAACACAGAGACACGACTAGTCACTTTGTAAAATATGCTGCTGAAAATAAATAGGATTCGTGTATATGCCATTTATAAAACATATTAAGCTAGGATAGTATTTACATTCACCATATGATAAATAAATAAATATTATTTAAAAATAATAGTATTATATTACCATTTAATTTAGTTATTATCTGTATTAAATATTAATAGAGCATACAGTTAGTTGCTACAGTTATATTAACGTTATTGTATTTCTGCTCAAGATGGAGAAAACATTACATTTTAGCTGTATCAAAAGATATTACTGTGAAGGAGTAAACAATCTTCCTTGCTATAAATATTTTAGGCCCCATTTTAAGGTTTGTATTGTCTTTCAGATATTTTGCAATATTGTATAATTATATTCATTTATCTTCTTTCTAATATGGTGTACTGGGTCTACAAAATTATTGTGATAATATACGGATTTTAACTCATTTATACTGTAGCCAACTGAACATACAAAGAGACACTTTTTCAAACAAGTAGGTATTTATGTAGGGTATATTTAACTAAAAATTTAGAAAGTCATTGTATTTTATTTTTCTAAATCAAAAATTTTGTTACCTACCATAAATCCAAAACACAAAATATAACTTTGGTTTTACAAATTGTGATTAAATATTACTACAACCTATTCCTAATATCTTAAACAAAACAGATTGGTCGCTAACTTTAAAAAAGGAGTTTAACAAAAGAAAAATGATTGTTTTAGAATGTCTAACAATTCTTAAATTTTGATAATATTTGTTTAATTATTGTGACTTTATTTTTTAACAATATGTACAGGATAAATAAAATTGCGACGTGAAAATAAACTGGAAATATAAAATGTACCCTTGACATACAGTTGGCCTTGGTAAGCTATTCGTGAATACAATATATTTTTACATGCAGTTTGTTATGTTGGTTTGAGCCATAAAAGCTCACAATTCACAAAAATTTAAACATAAATATTTGGCCACTTTTGTCATACCGTAATTCAATTTTCAAAGACAACTGTCATAGTTCAATATCATTAGTTCAAAAATAACTCCATAACTAGAATTTATTTTGGAATTTAAAAAAAACAACTACAACTATTGTTAGTTGTTTTCACCGTGTATTTTATCTCATTACTTCTACATTCCTAGTTTATATAAATTAAGAGTCTTAAATTTGACTCTTACATACAGTTTTGTTCTATTTTGTCCCTCATATGTCAAGTTACATTGAACCGACATATTCCTTCATTTTGTCCATTCATAACTGCCTGTACTATACTAGAATGTTTTATCACACTGTTTTACTTTTAGATTCACACGTATTTTTATGAATTCTAAACACAAAGAAGTCATCTGACCAGCAAGAGACTGTTAAGTAAGTAGCTTACCTAAATTAAAACTCAGCATTTAACATAAGCTATATTTAAAATTCTTATAAAATTCAGTGTAAATTAAATGAAAACCGTAGCTGAATTTAGTAATTAACGGTATCTGAAGAAGTTTATTTTCACCGAAAACCATTGTTAAAATCAATGTCAATGATCCAACTTACATTCTTCCTATTTGACATTATTTTGTAGGTACCCTAGTTCTTCGTTATTTATCTTTCAAGTATGAAATCAGGTTATTTTTTTTACAAATGTTCTTTTAAAAATTATTTAGTTTACAATGATTAAAAATATATATATATATTTTATTTTGTAATGGATTATGTATATTCATAAATGATATTTTTAGTATAATTATAACGATATTGGGAATTCTAAGTACGATTAATATTTAATTTGTACTAAAAGAGGACCATGAGATACAATTATAAATATGAAATAATGAGGAAATAATAAAATATAAAAAATTCCTTACATGTGGAGCATAGCCGATGGTTAAAATTTGATTATTCGCCAAAAGGAGATTCCTTTTACTAACGAATAAAACTTGAGATATATCTTATCATTATTCTTCTATTATACCTGTTCTTAAAACAAAGATGTAAGTTAGCAAAATTTCTCGCCAACGTGTAATCATAGTATTTAAGTTTACGAGAGTAGTGGAAGAGATGAGCCAAGAGGCATCATTAAGCAACAAAGCTCTCCAATTACAAGCTATAAAGAAGGGGTTGTACTTGATTAATTTACATCTCACCACTGGGTAACAACCCTTATTTATTTTGTTTAACTTCAACTTTAATATAAGCCAATTTTATCTCCGAGCTTGTCCTCTTACCTATAATCATCCAACAGACTATGATGACATATACATTTCATAATTTATTATTATTATTTAACTGTCTTATTTCATTAAATTCCTATCATAATTAATTCATTTTCTTCTTACTTATTTACAAATAAAATTGTTCTTATGATTTCCCTATTGAAAGTTTTACGTTATAAACTATAACATGATCACTGCTCCTTCTCACTTAAAATATATTCTCTTTCATAGCTGTGTATATCTATATGTGATTTGAGTACTTACAATCTTGATTATACCTACTAAATATGAATACATACGTCTTCTATCTTTCTTACAATCCTAACATTGTATTAATTTCAGTAAAAACTATTCGGGTAAATGTCATTTTTGAAAGCTATTTACCTACTTTAGTACGTACATATTGGAAATAGAGTACATCCGAAACGCGTCATGTAACAAATGACTCTACCTCATTTGTTAGTCATAGAGTCATTTGTTCGGATGACTATGTTCGGACTTTGTTCGGATGACTATGCTCTTTTCAATATGTAGGCACTAAAGTATTTTTGTTTACGATAATATTTTTAGACTTACGTCTATCATTCCTTAATTAATTTTCAATGTTTCAAACTAAATCTAACAAATTAATTAATAAACTTCACGTTGTGAATTCAGCAGTCATCATACACTTTTTAAAGATGGTTTTAATTTATGAAATATTCCATTACTCAGACTGATTGTAAAAAGAATCTTTAGAAAGAATCTAATTTGCATGTTCTTGGATGATTGTGAAATATCTGAAGAAATATTTGCATAATTATTTTAGAACATGGTTCTGAGCAACGAAGATACGCAATCTCCACTTCGTAATGTAATATCTCCATAAACAGCTGCTACGGAAAAGAATATAATAGTTGTACGTGTACTTATAAAATACCTTTATATAAACCTGGAGATTTATTTTTTGATAATTTTATTAAAATTCGTGACAAGTTTGAATTATTTCGTATTTTATAATTTTATTTATAATGACCTATGAACAAAATCACGAAAATCGAATAGAATGTAATCTATATTTAGTTTTTACAGGTTTTGATTAAAACGGCAAAGATAAACCTTGGCATATCTGCGTAAGGAATTATTCCTCGACTAGTTTTGATACTTCAAAATACCGGCTACAAAAATTTCATTAATGAACACCATTTATAACAAATCACAATGAATTGTTCGCATGTACAGTTATCACACTGTGAAGAAAGTAATGCAGGGTTTTATTACGCAACTCCAAAAACTTTGTAACATAGGAGTTTTACCATTAATTACTTTTTTTAAACAAATAAATCTTCAGAATGTATGACTTATAAAGACAGATAGCATATTGAAATTAGGTTATTTAATTAAAGAGCACATATAAAAATTCGAAATTTGAGGGTGTAGTCAGGAGTTGTACATCTAAATAGACATGTTGCTTTAAATTAACAGCTTTCTATACTCCTGAATAAAAATTAATTCAAACGAAACATTTCTACAGATTAGAAGGTTCTAGTGGGAGTTATTGGATTCTAAGGAAGCTAATTGAAGTGGCTTAATTGTGTGGCACAAGCCTTTGAAATGTGAGTGAATGCCCAAGGATTTGTACTTTTAATTGATTTTTGTGCCTATGTGGTTTGAAATTTAAATCACTAATCAATAAACATAATAAAACTTTTGAACAGAATTCACAGTTGTTCATCACACGTATCAGCATTCAAGGACGTTAATTAAAATGGTTCAATTACGTGACACAGATATACCTTTGAAACATGATTTTGCTTCATTGGTTATACCTATAATTAGTTTAGTTAGTTGAAAGTACGGGCACTGAAATTTTATATCTCATTAATTAACATAACATTTAAAAAGTTTAAAAAATCTACAGAAAGGAGGACTGTAGGGGCACATATCAAGTTTCAAGAAGACAAATTGTCGGGCTGATTTAATTACACTGTACAGCTAAACCTTTGTATTGTGAATGTCTGCGCCAGGAGTTGCACTTCCGATAATTCGTTTAGTTGCTTCAAAGTATAGGCTTTAAATTAATATCTATCAATAACGTAAATTATCATACCAAATATTTATACAGAATATATTGCTATAAGGTATATTTAGACAGAATGCTATAAGGACAGATATATAATTAATTTTAAGGAAGCTAATTTTAGTGATTTATTATTCGTAAAGATAAACGTTTGAATTGTGATTTTCTGTATCAAGAGTGGTACTTCTAATTAGTTTTGTTAGTTCAAAGGAAGAGATTGTTATTAATTAATTTCTTCAATAAACAAAATGTTAACATTTTAACATCTATAGAATGGATGGCTTGTAGGGACAGGTACCAGATTGTAAAAATGATCATCGTAGTGGTTTAATTATGCGGCTTTTTTTGAATTAAAAGTTAACTTTGAAATGTGATAGACTACATCAGGGGTTGTAATTCTAATTAGTTTTGTAAGTACGAAGTTCAAAATTAATATCTGCTTTCAATGAACATAACGTAAAATAAAATATATCAACAGATAGGCTGGTTTGTTCGGAAAGATAGTACATGTTCTTGAAGAAAATTGAAGTTACTGAGACAAATTTAATTACAGCCTGTGATATAAATCTTTGAGATTTGAATGTCTGCGTCGGGAGTTGCAACTCTATTTATTATTTTTGATGCTAATTAAATAATAATTAAATAAATGGATGAAAGTAAATACAGAAATCATATTCTGAAAATGCTAATTTTAAGGATTAATTATACTTACAGATAAACCTTTTACATGTGAACGTCTGAATAAGAAGTTTTACCTGTAATAAATATTGTTCCTTCAAAGTACAAGACTTAAATTTTATTATTACATCTAATCAATGAACGAGATTTTCACCTCCCCTCAATTATCACAATACAAATCTTGACATTTCAACAGAATCAACTGCTGTAAGGACAGATATCAAATTCTAAGGAAGCAAGTATATGGGTTTAATAATACGGTACACTTACACCTATGAAATCTCAATGTCTGAATCAGGAGTTGTACCTCTAATTGTCTAATTACTTTAAAAATTTAAATTACGGTATTTAAGTAATATTTCACATCAATGAACATAATATCAAATAATTCAAATGTAAACCAATTCCTCTAATTCAATTTGTTAATTCAGAGTACGAAATTTAAGTAATACATCTAATCAATCCACAAAATTTTCAAAACAAAACGTGTCTAAAAAATGGAGGGCTAAAAGGACCGATTTCTTATTGTAAGTGATCTAATTAAACAGTACAAATTATACGGTAAAGATAGATATTTGAATGTTACATGTAGGAATCAGGAATTGTAAATATAATTAGTTTTGTTACCTCAAAATACGGAGTTAAATATCATAAAAACATTTATAAACAAGATATGGAACAATACAATTATAAGAAATGGATGACTACAAGAGATAGACCGTATGGAAGCAAATTTTAAAACTTTTAAAATTCGAAAAGGAAAAAATAGAAATGAGAACGACTAAGACTGGAGTAGTACCCTTCAATAATTTTGATCTGTCAAAGGATTTCTCTCATCAATTAATATAATGTCAAACAATACATTAGTACATAATAGAGTACTGTAAGGACAGATACCACACTAAAAATGAGTTAGTTTGATTAGCGTAATTACACAGAAACAATAATGTTTTAAATAAGAATGTCTGAATCAGGAGACTTTGTTACTACAGAGAAAGGACTTCAAACTAATATCTCTCATCTATTATCGTATTGGAAAACAAAATAGATGGTTTATAATGACAGATATAAGATTGTAAACCAGCTAATAGTAACATTATATTTACCTTACAAAAATAAATGTTTGAAATTGACAGTCTGTGTCAAGAGTTGTCCTCTTATTAGTTTTACTACTTCAATGAATGGACTTATAATAAAAATCAATCATTAATAAATAGAATGAAAAACAAAAAATCGTACTTAATAGATTGTTTGTGATGACAGATTATATTATTGCACACCAGTTATCAGTACAGTATAAGATATTTACCCTTACACAAATAAAACACTGAATTTTAAATTCTGTATCTGAACCTCTAACTGTTTTATGTTATTTCAAAGAACGACTTCAAATTAATATATCTCATCAATGAATTTAATATAAAAAAAAGTCTACAGATAAGATGATTTATAACGCCAGATATAAGAATGCAAAGCAGTAATTGTAAAAGATTATATTCCCTGCAAAAACAAACATTTAAAGTATGAATGTCTGTGTTGATAATTGTACCTCTAATTAGTTCCGAAATTTCAAAGAACGGACTACAAAACAAAAAATCTATCATTAATGAACGTAGTATAAAACATAAAACTCTACAGAATAGAAGGCTTCTAATGACAGATATCAGATTGCATAGAATTTATTTTAGTTCATATACTCTGCACAAAAAATCTTTAATACAAATGACTGATTTAGGAGTTTTACCTCTAAATAATTATGTTACTTCCAAGAACGGACATAAAATTTTTATCTCTTAATAATGAACGTAATGTAATCAAAAATGTCTACACAAAACATAGTCTGTAATATATATATATATATATATATATATATATATATATATATATATATATATATATATATATATATATATATATATATCAGAATGAAACGAAGTTAATTGTAAAGGTTTAATCGAACAGCAATGATGAACTTTTAAACAAATAAATCTGTGTCAAGCTTAGTACTATAGTACTATATTATAAATAGTACTATTATAATTAGTTTTTTACAAATATATTGACTTCAAGGTAATATTTCATCAAGAAACGAAATGTAAACAAATAAACAATCTACAAGATGTAATTTTTTAATGGACAGATATAACATTGCAAAACCATTAATAGTAATAGTTTAATTATAAAACACCTAAGAATTTTTAAATATGAACGTCTGTCTTACGAGTTGTACCTGTAATTAGTTTTAAACTTTAATGTAAGCACTTCAAATTAATATCTCATCGATGAACTTAATATAACACAAGAAATATCTACAGAATGTGCTTAACAAGTAAGTAAATTGTAGTAGTCTAATTTCATTTTAAAGGCAAACTTTTAAATGTGAATGTTTGCACCTGGAGATTTAATTTTAATTAGCTGTGTTACTTTCTTCAAATTAATATCTCTTACCTTCGAAAACAAATATCCCAATAGGACGTATAGTTTGTAATAATAGATATTATATTATATGAAAGATCATTTGTACTGTTGTAATTATATGATACATAAAATCAATATGATACATTATTGGAGTGATTATAATAAACCTTTAAATATTGAAAGTCTGCGTAAGAGTTAATGTGAAAAAAAAATATTGTTACATCTGCTATGTTACATTATTGGCGAACAGTTCATTGCCAGATTTTTTAAATGTGTTTTCTATTTTATTTTTCACATGTAACCACAGTGGAACTTCAAGGCACATATGTTGCGCTGACTGTTTCATTCTCCATATGCATAACCAAAGGATGAACAAATCAATAGTTACAATATACAAATAAAATGACAGATATTTAGTTACTACTCAAAAGATGAAAACGGACCGTTGGGTGTTTTTTTAATTTTTTTATTTGTGGTATGTTAGGACTTATGTGCTTATATGAAAATTGAATAGTAACAATTAATAAATAATATGTAAAATACGAAGTTTTATTATACTGTTCTAAATCTCCACATTTCACTTATATTTACCGAAATAGTTTGTTTTAATATCTTCATCATTGTAAGCTGATGATAATTGTTTTGTTTATTTATTTATTTTTACCAATAATTCCCAAGTTGATATATTTTGATGAGATGAAAGAACAAGTTATTTGTAAGCATAACAAATTTGTGTATATAAGAAATTTCTTGCAATAGTTTTGTTGCAAAAATTTTAGTAAAAATGAAATTGACCAAAAAATACTTACTGCGATAGTTGATTGAGTGTACTTCCTGCACAAATTAGCCCCATACAATGTATATATTAAAGAATTTGAAATATAGAAGACGATTTGGAACATCTGTGAAAGTTCTCAAGCAACTCACTCTACGGAAACCTTTCATAACGCTTAAGTGTATTTCCTGTGAAAATCAGCCACTTTAAGCCGGACAAGAGTTTAATAAACTGAATTATTTGAAGGGAAACCATAAAACTTACTTAAGAAAGATTTGGAAATAAATGGCTTTCGATTTCTCTCATCTCTGTATACTTTAATCATTTGTATAAACATATGTTAATAGCTTCCATATTCGTTAAACTAACTACATATGTTTTACCTGTTACATCATACATATTAATTACTTCTCAAAAAAATATTAAGAGACGTTATATTACATTGTTAGACTTTCAACATAAATAATATTGATCATGGAGTACTTGCACTGTATTATACTGAGAGTTAAAAACGTGGAAGACAAAATTACATCATCATTAAGGTAAGGAAGTATCATTGTAAAGTTATTTATTACCCAAACAACTAGTCATATAACGCAGTAGCTCAGCGAGGACGCCTTTTCAAGTCCTACACGATATCACGAAGCCTTTCTGATTACATTATGCGATTGTAGCATTTATCATTACTTCTCAGTATATCCTTTAAATAAATTAATATTATAATAAGTAATAAATTATTTTATATTACCTTATAGATCCGTCATGTGACTTTTATTATGTCTTTATTATAAAGACGCGTTTCGGAGACGTATCTCCATCTTCAATTATCACCCCGTAGAGGTCGTTAAAACATTAATATCATATAAACATTGACACTACATACACAATTTAATAAATACACATAAACGTTGATTTTACTTTTTTTTTTCCATGCGCACTGTTTCATGTTTCGCGAACTACTCAGTACTCAGTACTCAGTACTCAGTACTCAGTACTCAGTACTCAGTACTCAGTAGAAAGATGTATGAACTGTTTTATTTACATGTGAGAAGTATTTGCCACATCATGCATGTTCCTCACTGCAACTTCCGAGCTAGACCTCTCCTAATCGGTTTCGTGATTGGTGGTTATTTGGTATTAATATTAGTTGACACATCCACTTACTGAGTGTCAAGTACTATGACACTATCACATAAGCTCATGCTGATCCTGTATGTAAGAGTATAGTTGTTTATTTTCTCTTCAATATTTATTTTAGATTCCTCTCGGTTTCCTTTGGAAACTCGTTAAATCGGTCACTATATGTACATGATATGTCACTGCTATTAACGCCATAGGAGAAGGCATATCCATATGTAAAAAATATTCTTGGGTCAGCTAAAACATTTACGCTAAAACAGTTGATATTACTTACTACAGACTACACGGTCGTGATGTATTTAAAAAATATGTGGTTTCGATGACAGAGGTGGGATAAGTTCCATAATGGAACCTCAATATGTTCTTGTATTGTGAGTTTATGAATCAGCTATGGCAAATTTTTTATATTTTTTATAAAGTTCGTTATTATGATTGTGAGGACAGACTTGTTTATAATGGAATCCAAGGAATTTTCGTGGAATTTAATTAATTTACTTGTTTGAATAGTAATAGCCAATAAGGACATATTTTAAATAGCTAAAATCCTACTCAAGCTAAATTATTAACGTTGAATGCATTGTAACAATACGACTTTGTTATTACTGCATTCTGTTGATGAATAAGAAGTTGATGTTGAATCAACAAGAAGTTGATTGCACAGTTTCACATATTATAACCGATGCTTGTATTTTAGTTCTGTATAAATTTATGAATTCGACCCAATAATTTCAATAGAAACCACCCGATAATCTGCATCTAAATAAAAATAATATAAAAATAATATTTCTACGAATTTGTTACATTTTTAAATGAACGTAAATTTATTCTTATCTATTTAAGTATGATAGCTTCTAACTATAATAAAGATATTAAGGTAAAAAAAAATAATAAAAAATAAATAAAAAAATAAAAAATAAAATACTACAAAATAAATTCCAGTACAAAGCTCAGTGAAATAATTCTATGATCCACTAATTTCAAACAAGTTTTGTTTAAAGTTTAAAAAATATATAAACCTTGTACATATAATAGTGAATTTATTACATTTACACTCAATCTAAACACGATTACGTATTTTTATTATTGATACTGAGACCAAATAGATGTGTAATGGTCTTTAGGGCCAATATTATCCCCTAATAAGAATAAATTGGCCCACGTTTTAAAAGGTGTATCAGGTCCAACTCGGATTCCAAATGAAGTAGAATATAGTAAAAAGAGCAGAGATACACCACAGACTAATAGTAACAAATCGATGTTACTTCGGACTGCAGAGTAACATAATAAGCCCTGCTATAAATCTCCGTCTTTCTGGTGCAGTTGAAATCCTGACATTTTAAAGACACAGGAGAATGAGCGACTATCCTGAGGAAAATCTACGATATTGTATATCAGGCAATGTATAAGACATGAAACGAAGTTGGAGCTCTCCGACCTATACAGAGATGTTGATTTTGTTAGGTAGACCGGTCAGGATGGCTGGTTATGTAACAAGGATGCCTACTAACCAAACCAAAAAGACTTTTGGTGGACGAGATATCTATCAGTCGAAGGATTATCAGAACCGTGTTGAAATTGGTGATGGTGAGGCAGCAAACGCGTTTTTCAATTTGGGTCTGAGAAACTGGAAATAAACAGAGCAGGAGATTAGTGATTAAAGTTAATTGTAAACCTATTCTACATGGCTTGTAGCTCTACAGAAGAAAAAGAATAACAAATAACTTTAACACAAGTTCTGAAGAATGCACATTTAATTATTTATTATTATATTAATAGACTTTTATTATAATTGACGATTTAAACATTTCAATATCTTCTAAGTTGTGAATATATAATATTTTGCAGAAGACAAAAACCTTCTCTTTGAGGTGGGGCATTATCATGATGTTTTATTTTTACGTCAATTAATGTTTTTCATTATGATTTGGATACCCATCTACCGTCTAATTATATTCCTCTTATTATACTTGAAATTATCTTTTTATTAACCAGCTTTTAATTTCTTTGTTTATGTATAAATTCTGTTTCGTTAGCTTAATTATGTTTTTAACCATCATGATAAGTAATATATTTAAAAATATGATAATGCTTAAAATCATTATTTAAATTTTATAACATAACAATGAAATAAATATATGTAAAAACATAAGGCAGGTTTTTAGCACTTTTTTTCTGCAGGTTTTTAATACGGATCTTGAAACCAATTCATATAATATTGCAAAAAGGGCAAAATTATGGATGCTATCGTATACTATGAAATATATAAATCCTTTAAAAACTTTTTTTTTAAATTGTTGAATGATCAGCTTCTTTAATCCTCGAGCACAATCTATGATACGGCAGTCAATATACAAGATAATTAGATTTCAGTTAAGGATCGTTATAGGTTTACACATCCATGAAACAGCAGTTATCCTTGGACCACTATACGGGACGCTCGCAAACCTAAATATTGCATATGTGTCAGTATCTGTGTTTATGTTTATCATACATGATTTAACGATCTCAGAAGGGTGATAATTATCTGAATTTGTAGTAAATCTCAGAAACGCGTCAAAAAAGAAAGGAAAAGGAAGTCACGTGACGGACAAAACAAAAGTAAGTACTGTAAACTTAAAAAACAAATAAAATATTTATATTGTTTTAAGAATCTGTATTATAACACTTAGTAGTATTAATTTAAATTGATTGTAATAAACAGAATTAGTATAAAAACTATAAGTAATTGTAAAGAAGGACATAAGATTTAAACACTTTTGAATTAGTAAACATATCTTAATTTTTCTACATTAGTATTGATACTAAGTAAGTAAAATGATATATGGCATAATTACATATTCGTATTATTATTTAGCTTTATATTTTAATTATTATGAAATGATAAGTCTTAATTATTGTACAACAATAAAGTCTTACAATGCCAAAGTTGTATAATCTCATGTAAGCTTAAATAGAAGTCATGAGTACAATCCTCTTACAGAATATCAAATGCTAAAACAATGGCAATCCCTATACAAAGTTCAGAATGAGATTTTACAAAGGTTTAGAAACATAATACATTACATGCTTTACTTTTACAACAGCTGTTAAGCATATTGTATTTAGATATAGAATACCTTATATTAAAGGGTAAGGTACCGTTTTTTTTGTAATTTATGTTACAGAAATAGGAGTCTTAAAGACTGTAAGAAAGTTCAGGATGATGGGGTGTACATGGACCACTATTACTACAATATTAATTATATTACCAGCTTTTAAGAAACTAAAATTTAAAATTATTATGTGGGTGTACATGTGTGTCCGTGAGTGCGTGGGTGTGCGCGCGTGTCTGATTTTTTGCGTGTGAGTGTTTATGAATATTTTTCTGATTATTATGTTAATTCAAGACGACGCGGTTTTAAATTTTTTGTTGGATAATTTCGTTGACCCCGCCCCCCTAATCGATAATCACAAGTTAGTTTTAAGCCTAGTGATAACAAATTGTCATAAATTTCACGAATTTTAGTAATAAATCTATATATATAAGCCAAATACCACTCACTGCCTGACTCACAAAATTTTAGTTTTCTTAAATTTCAACTATTTTGAAAAAAAAAAAAATAATAAGGTCTTCTTGTGTAGCTTCTAAGGATCTAAAAAAATACATTGTCTCTTTTTGCCACATTTGATCTTTTACACAGCTCAAAGTTTTGTTACTTATAACGCATGAAAAGGATTTTAAGAAAGGTTTCGCCTAATTGGTTTTGAATGGATCCTTAGAAGTTACATTAGAGCTAACTTCAAATATAAGTTCGACATTGAGGTAACCCTTATTTTTTTATCAGAGCTACTCTTAATAAGACGTGAGAGTTGTTAATTTGTTTTAACTCCAAAGAAAAAATGTTAAATCAATTATTTAATAACAATCTTATTTTCAAGAGGGGGGACATGAGGATATAAAAATAACTTTCGAACCGGTTTTTGTAAGAGACAGAATCCAATAATACACGTTTAAGTACTTAGAGCTACTGACACCTGTACAAAGTTTTATCAAATTCATCGGAGGCACTTTTTTGACAACTCCCGTAAATTTTGATATACCAAGAAAATGAAAGCACATCAAAGTTATAACCAAATTATTTCCACATACCATATTTGATGAAAATCGGGCAGTAGGTTATGGACTTACAGCACTACATAAGACGATGAACGTCAGACAAACAGAAGAAGAGAAAACATTGTAATGTTTTCAACGTGTGTTATTTTGTGTGTTTTTTATTATACATTCAAATTTGTTAAAATACAGAAATGAAATATTAGGCCATTTTTGAAAAAAAAAACAATGTCATTGGTCTAAGTATATATATAAAACTACACTAAAAAAGTAATGCAATACTTGACACAATTCTTAAAGAGTTTGACCAATCATGTAATGGTAGGAATATGTCGAAAACATTATTAACAGATTATCTTCGTATGAAAATTTATTTAAATTGCTCTACTAGGTGAAGATATAGTACTAAAAATTTAGAGAACTTCAAATGATGCTCATTCTGTCTGAATTGGATAAAATATTGGCACAATTTCTGGGTGGCTCAAGTGGAATATCTCTAATTGCTATGTATTTCGAAAAAGGGAAATTAGTTATGGGGTTTTTTTTTAATATACATTGTTTAGAAATTAAACATATTTAGCTGAGAAATGATTAAAATGATAAATCGACCATACTTGGATCACAGTATTCTTAAAGTAATTTGAGACGTTGCTCCCTAGTGTTACTTTTCTCTTACAATATATATATATATATATATATATATATATATATATATATATATATATATATATATATATATTAAGAAAAAAATACGTTATTTATTGTTGAAGATGTTCACCACAATCATATACGTTCCCTTTTCAACTAGTTAATGGTTTTATTGAATTCAACAAAATATAAATATAGGGATGTACTAACTACTCAATTAACTACAATTAAATCATAATAAACATTACAATGGTCCCTCCTATTCCTGGTGTCCTTTATTTTCCTGATGCAGGATATTATATATCAAATATCATAAAGAGTATCATAAATAAACAACAAATTTCATTGAAAAAGTTTATAACGTCTTTTCATTACATTATATCGGCCTTGAAGAACTGTAGAAAGCTGGTGTCATCAAATTTTTATATCAAAGACTATTATTATAGCAAAGACTTAATAGCAAAGTCTATCAAGAGAAGGAAGTATGGCTGTAGCTGATATACCCTGAGAGAGTGCAACCGTAACATCAGCAGACAGACCTTGGATTTAACTCATTATTGTAAGCGGAAATACCTATGATTGTTAAGAAAATAATGTTGGTAATCACATTATTAGAAGCGTGAAAAGTTATTGATCTAGTAGGGATAAACAAAATAAATACATTTTTCATTTAACATCAGATATTTGTTGTCGAAACTCCATATTCAAGGATAAAATAAAGCAATAAAGCTTAAAGTTTCAAAATATTATAGAACAATATTTCAATATTTTGAAACTTTAAGCTTTATTGCTTTATATTATTCTTGAAAATAAATACATTTCATTAATAAAAACATTAAACTTATTATATATATATATACTACATGACATAATATTTTGCAGGGTTTGTGCGCAGAAATTCAAAAATTTCTAAAATGAAAATGGAGGAACAAAAAATAAAACTACACAGTATGATTTAATATACAGTAATAATTATTCTTATAAAAAAGACAAATGTTTTAAAAGAAATATAAAAACTGTACACTTTCCTTGAATCTTTAGATTGCCGTCAAAACAACAAGTTGAGAAAAGTCGAGAGCGAGAAAGTAAAAATAAACAAAGTAAAATACAAGAATATTTGTTCAAATTTAATTTAGATAATTTAAGAGAAGGAAAGTTTTGTAAGAGTATAATTAACGTGATTAGAAACTAAAGTGGTGTTTTTGTTAAATTTTGAGGTTTTGGTATTTTAATAATATTTCATTGGATTGCAAAAACCTTGTTTCAGGAAACGAAGTGCTTGAAGAAATTGTTCAATCCGTAATAATTAATTGTTGTTTGTATATATTTAATGTCCAATTACAGACTATCTTAAATAAATAATGGGTTTACATCTATTATAATGTTTGCAAAATAAAATTGAAAACATTTTTCATGAGGTTATGGGCTAATAGTCCAATAAAGGAGTACAACACAGCATTAGAAGTAACCAAGCAGTTTGGGTTATAGAGATGACATATTCGAACTATGAACGTCCAGACATCCCGTTAATGTTTTGTGGATTTCTTTTAATAGATCTAGTCTAAAATATCTTTTTCCTTCATTCTATTTACCCATTTAAAAAGCCAGTAATTTATGGAAAAATCGAGGGTAACAAATTGATGTGAAAGTAAAACACACCACCAATAAAATATAAGAATTATTAATTTTTTTAAATAAATATTATTTTCACCCAATAAACAAATTATCACTTAATTAATTAGGTGATGGTTTTTACTAGATAATAAAAAAACGAAATCATTTAAAAATATTATTGTGTTTATTTAGGCTCCGGGGTCAAATACATATCGCCAATTTCTTTCCAAATATTGTGAGTTACACAATCTCGGTCGATTACAATATAAATAAGAGTCATATATTTTGAACTTCATAAATTGAAAATTATTCACCAAATTTAATCATTAGTTAGGTACTAATCCTTCATGTGACTCTATAATTATCAGACCATTTACTAGTTGATGGGATAACCCACATGAATAATACTGGTATAGATACACCCAAAAATAACTGAATATATTTCTATGTGCTTAGAATATACAGGAAGGTAGAAAACGCCACATGTAAATACTAGCACAAAGAAACAAAATTCATTATGTTATTAACTGTGAAATTATAGTTGTAAGGATAATATTATTTTTTCAGTTTTTTAGTTTTCAAACTGGTATTTAGTTAGAACTTGACAATTATGACATTGATAATCAATTGACTGATTACATTGTCTACTAGATTTAGAGTTTATACGTAACACTATTTTAATTGAATAATACTTATTACACGTAATTCTCCCACAGACATTAAAGTCTTACTTATGTGTTATCATGGAACTTTAACTAACTTTAGAATTTTCTTCAGGACTCACTAATAATGAGTACGGGAGTGGAGCTGAAGACCGAGGTAGCCAGTTGAATTTACAAATTTCTTCATTTAGTAGTCTTGTGTTATATCCCAACACAAGTTCTCCTCCTGCACTGATGCTTTAAAAGTATTCCTGGGTTAGTGGATATATATATTCTTATAGGTTTTCGTTTAAATTGTAATATTAAATTTTGCTTTATTTTGAGTAACGTTTTATTCTTGTTTTTTGTTAAAGCGATGGTAACCGTCATAATATTTCGCGTTTATTAATATACATCTTAAGATTTTGAAAACCGTAATATCATATCTAAAAACAACTAAGTAAGGCTTATAAAGAGTAACCCTCCCCAACCCAAAGTATTGCAATTAACTTTTTACATAATTTAATTAAACTTTCTAAGATTACTCTAAACGTACGTAAATATTTGGAAAGTTCTTGTTGGTTAGCAAATTAATTGTTGATGACTTTAATAATGAATATGAAATAAATTGTTTAGTAAGAAGTTAGAACAATAACTCAGAACAGTATCAGAACGCACAATATTACATTATTTGACTGATTCTCAAGTTTCCTTTGGATAATATTTATTATCGGACAATAACAAATTGATGCTTATGTTAAAAAGACTGATATAACTATTCCGCTTGTCCTAAAGTTAGTATACTGGTATATACTTTGCAGGAGATAAATAATAACATATAAAAAAATTCAATCGCTATTCATTGAAGAAAATTTCAACATATTCGAAATATTTGTCCGCCATCTTGAATTTAATAACATTTTTAATTAGAAAAGTGTTTTTGATACCTTAATTTGTACTGAAATTTAAAGAGAAATTTAATGGTTTAAACTGATTTACATTAAATTTTTTCTTTGAGGAGGTCACTAAAGTTTATAAACGAACTAATCAGTTGTATATCGTCGTAAATTGAATTGTTACTATTCATTTATAATTTTATAATATTTGTTTTTTTAAGTTAACCTTTGAATCAAATAATTACTTAACTTATGATAAAAACTAGAAATTTATCCAAACTCGCAATAGTCATAATGGTTTATAAAATAAAATTAATAAGAAATTTTCATGCATAAAATAAAAGGAAATATTATTTGGCTGTTAGTAAAAATCCCAATTTTTTAATGAAATACTTTATAATGAATTAAGTTAATGGTAATATGGAATAAGAAACCTTCAAAACATTTTTCTATCTTATAAATTTGTAACATGTGTTCGAAATTTTTTTAACCTAAGCAAGTCAATGAGAGACACCATTTGTGAAGGCATATTGCAACAAATATCAGCACTAAAGTAGAGGTTTCTTTTATCCTATTTCATAGTCGGATTAAATCTGTATTTTTGACGTATATAATTTTTTGTACCTCAAAAAGTAAACAATATAAATAATTTATAAACAGTAATAATTTATAAATTTACTTTAATCGTAAGCTAAGACAGCGACAAATAAATATTTCCCATAATATCTATAAAGGTTCGTGCATAATAATAATCTATTCTAAGTATGTAATATATTGGTGAATATATATTGGTGAATTATATGCAGCAGTTCCGAAGTTTAGGCAATTGTATGCTAGTGATTTGAATAATAATAATTTTATTACATGTTTATTTTGTATATATAATATACAAAACAGTTGTCAAGTATAACAAAATCGGTACAGAATAAAAATTTTATTAAATTTTTTAATTATTACTAAAATCGCTTTGCAAATATCAATTGTTGTAAGTGTTACTTTAAACTAATATTTTGTACAGATAGAGTGACTTGAGAGAGTAAAATCGTGTGTAGATTGATAGTAATGACACGATCTGGAGGTTAGTACAAAACCCACCTAATTTGACAGTTTATTTTGAAAATTATATAGTAAATATCTTAGCAAATGTGTACTCATACATATTAACATTTATATTTGAAATATATTTTGATTAGAGATATTTGTTTTGGTACTTAATTATTTCTAAACAATGTAAATAAAGCATTGTCTCGCTATAATTTGACCTTTACTTAATCAAAATAAAACAAAACTTACTTAATATGTAAAACAAAACTTATTTACTAACTGTATAGTATCAATTAGAGCTAGTACAACAATCAGTCGAACGAAGTTGTCGCTTACAAACAGAACTTCCCGGTTAATTCTTTCATACATATTTCAATTGATCCTGGACAAATAAACCGTTCCACTCTAGGAAATAGGCATTAATAAACAAACTTAGTCTACAATATAATATTGTAAAATACAATTAACACAATCTATTTGTTATTATTAGTTCATTACAATATTATATACTGTAAGTCAAATATAGACAATTTTGATATTTTGCTTTTGTATGCAAAACATACATTTTATTTTAATAATATTACAATATATAAGATAACAACTTTCTAGGAGTAATTATTATTTTTTATATATTATAAATGAAGAAAACCAGGAGGAAAATTGTTTTATTGGTATAGGTTAGTTTTGAAACCGATATACATTATATTTTTATAATTAGTACCTTCTTTTTATCAGAGAAGGAATTCAAAAGTACAACATTTTAAATCCTCCACTAAGATTTTAAAGTTGAAAATACTGAACTAGTTTTAATCAGTCATATCCATTTTATATTCTAACATATACATACCATACAGAATTTTAGGTTATAGGACAGAAATTCGACTAAAATTGTTCGGGGATGATAAATGATTTTATGAAGATTGATTCCAAAATACATTTTCCTAAATAATGTCAAACTGTGACATAATATAATATTTTTATCTGTGTAGTGGTTTCATAAACGTGCAAATTTTACAGCATTTCAATAGGATATTACATGGTTACGAATTATTCAATGTTTAAGAATTTTATGATAAGTTACATGAAATTAAATATTTCTTAGGTTATTTACATTTGGTAGTGAACATAAAATTAACAGCAATTTGAAAGCTTTCAGGGTAATAGTAGACAAAGTTTTAATCTGTTGTAGTAGCGGATGAAATTCATTTAAACTTCAATCTCTTTCATCACAGATTGAACGACTGAAAACTGAATCTATTATTACATGCCTTTAACATTTGAAACTCAAACGGAATATGTACTTACTCATTTTGCGAAATTCTGTTAATTATATGCACAATGGAGGCAAGTGTTTTGTGTCAATAGCTGGAAAACAGAGGCTACAGTAGTATCGGTGTTTGTTCAGTATAATCAATATGTAGGGGGGCTAATTATCTTTCATTTACTCGAACTATGTTTTCACCTACTCAAATATATGTAGCTGCAACATTTTTTTCTGAAATTTATGTTTATATTTAAGTAAAAGAGTTTGTTTCGACGTTACTAGAAGCAGAATTATGTATTAATTATTATTTATTCCTCTTTGTCACCTTTACAGTGATTTAGAGTCCAAAACACGTGGTATTAATACGATAAAATATTTTGTTAAATATTTGAGGATATTTTAGTCATACCTCGTGATTTGTTTTAGATTCTTTTGATTACAAAAATCTGGTGATTCTTTATTAGAAAAAACTACATTACGACTTTCAAAATAAATCCAGAGATTTTTATAAAAAAACTCCTAAATGTATGTAAAACATACACATTTACACATTGTTTGCTTTCATTATAAAATGCTGATGGGTGATTTATCGGTAAAATATCCCCGAAAAATCTGACATTCAGCTGTTATTAAGACGTATATCGCATACTATTTTAATTAAATTATTAGTGACTGACATTTAATATTTTAGAGGAATAGTTTTGATAAACTATTATCCTACAACTGCGTTTAATGTGTTCATTTTCGACCAACAACAGATTTAATTAATGATCAGCGATAAAAAAAATGTAAAAATCCATTACATTGCATTGCATCACGTTATTTATTATATCTGGAAATAAAGTAAATTTTTAACCCATTATATTTATAAAGACATTATTTTTTCGAATTTATAATATATATGATTCTGTATAATAAAACAACATTAACAAAATAAATACAAATTTAGTTAGGTTGGAATAAATTATTTGATAACAACAAATCAAACAACAGTAATAAATTGTAGCAAAATAACGATAAAAGGCCGTAATTCCTAAAATCCCACTTTTTAATTCGTGGATGATTTAAAATAAATATGAAAGAAAAAACTTTCCATCGCAATTTTTCATGAGAGAAAATATTAATATGTAATACTAATAAAATATCTCTTACTAAACATGTTTTTCCTACCTAATGGAAAGGCAAATTTTCAAGCCAATTAGTAACAATACCATTTGTTTCATTTAAAGAGTTTATTGATGTTTTCCTTATTTCATAAAGTAAACAAAATACTCATTTTAATAATTAGCTCTTAGTACTTATGTTTTACATGAATTATGTTAGTACATATTATTTCTTTTTGACTAGTTATTGTTTAGTGATGTACTAAAATTTTAACAGTTACAAAAGTAATAGCGAGATTTTCGTTTCAAAAAATAATGATATATAGAACACGGTACATTTTAGTTATGTTACACTGTATTGTAATTTTGGACGTACATGTTACTTGCAAAATTCTTTTTCAGCTTTCTTTATTACTTTTATACTTTTTACGGAGCTTAGAAAATAAAAATATTTCCCTGATATTTGCTAACATTTTAATATGGACTAAAATACAAAGCGTGTACAAGGGGCGTAGTTAAGAGCAGACTTATTCTGGAAGCATTGTCAGAAAGTTATCGTCTCACCGCAGACAAATAAAAGCTTGAGTAATTCAAGGCGGTTCTTCGGATTTATATCACACATTTTAATTACCTTTCCGATTTAATTTGCTTTCTTGACGGTTTTTATTAAATTAATAAAAACACAGAGACATTTGTCGTGGTTAAAATGAAAATAATTTTCTCTTGCATATTCTTAAATACTTATTATAATCTATTTAAAAAATATCATAGAAATTTTAAAAACGGAAAATATAAATCTGCCTATTCTTCTATTTTTTAAATGATCTGTTCTTATATATAAAGAATATGTGTTTTTATATTATTGAAAATAGTGATATTTACAAAAAAAAAAATACATTATGGATTAATACTTTCTTTGTTGTGAATAAAATAACACTTCTTCATGCACATATAACCTGAAACTTTAGGTTTATAAAAACTAATAACATTGATATATACTGATTACTTAATATAATCGAGTATTACTTAAAAACACGTAGGATCGTGCCTATTGAATTACGTATTTGTAAACAAATATTTATATTATTATATAAAAAAAGATAGTTATGTAAATAGAATAATAATTGTTTAAAAAGTAGCAGTAGGATATGCAATTGTATATCAATGTTTAATTTCGTGTTCTATTAATTTTTCTTATATTTTAAATTAAATGCTATTCAATTTATCTATATAGAAATGTTGTTGTGAGAGTTACAAGTCATACACTTCTTGCTTCATTAAATGTGCTGTACAATTGAGTTTTTTCAACTTACAATACACAATGCTAAAATATGTATCCAGAATAAATTATGTAATCATCATATTAATATTGAATATTTCTGTAAGAACCAATGTCAAAGTAGAGAGCAGTGGATCCTAAAGTATTAATACATGGGTTTCTTAAAATATTATTAGAATTTTGTACAAATTACAGAAAATACATATTCATTGTGACAAAGAAGTTTTTAAAACAGGATCATTATTAACGGTTGACTTCAAGTATATAATAAATATAAAATTTCACTGGGTAATACATTTTATGATTCATATTATGTTTTTTAAAAGTGTATTGTTTTATAAATTTACTTTAATCGTAAGCTAAGACAGCGACAAATAAATCTTTCCCATAATATCTATAAAGGTTCTTGCATAATAATAATAATCTATCCTAAGTATGTAATATATTGGTGAAAAAATCATAAAATAAAACTGTGAAAAAAATTTATTCTAACTCATGATGTAAACTATCCTAAAATAAATTATTTTATGTGGATAAATATTCTCTCAGTTATCTAGACACATTGATGATTATGGTCCGTTTTATTACCAAGGTTTTAATTTATACCTTCATTTCTAATTTTAATTGTTATAAATCAATAGTGATCAACAGTGATTGCAAAACCATAAATCATAGTTTTTTTTTACGTGGCAGATTTATGCAATTTCAAAACTTCGGTCCCTATTGCTAAAATAGAGCAACTGGCTATTTTTTAAGAAGAACATAGAAAATTTGTTGTGTATTGCCTGGGGAAGGAATAAGTATAAAGCAAGTTCCATATTGAGAAAAAAGGATGTAACATCTGCACTCACTACTAACTCTATCTTTGTCTCCGAGTTCTTGCCAATAAATCTGATAAGCGCCACACATTCGGGATACTTTAAAGTAAATAAATCCTAAAAAACTAAGATATCCTGATTTTGATTTACGATTATTATGAATTATATACAGAATTCGCTGAACAGAGAGAAAAAGTACGGTAATTTTATTCGATTACTTGCCCAGGAGAAAATGTTTGGTGGATGGAATATCCAGTGCGCTATACATAATTATTCCGTATGATATCTCAGTGGCTAAATATGATGCATGATTCCGTCTAACATAATACTATACACATTGGTTTCAGAACTTCTTCTTCTTTTCTAACTCTCAGTGTAGTTTTTCGATATTTCTTTAAATATTAGTCCTTAATTGAAAGTGAAATAAAACCACAATAATACAACTACTTTGATCTGTGCGTGAGGTGAAATTAATTTTAGTAATATATAACTAGTTTAGTGAAGTACTAGAAACAATTACCAAAGCCATTGTAGCGTCAATACACAGCTAAAATATGTAAAATTAAATGTGAAGTTTTTTTACTGAAATTAAATACAACTCTTGATTAATAAATTTATTAATTAACAAATATTAGCTTGTGTTATTTTAATTTAACTATAACTCTAAAATTGAGGTATATTTTCTTATTGTATGTAATATTATCATGATAGATTTTTAAACCTAAATGAAGTAGCATGATGACGTCCTGGTCTTGAGATAATTTACCTCCATAGAATGATGAAGTGACAATGATTGTATCAGAATTTGCAAACTTCCTGATAGTGAAGCCACGAGTTGTACTAGATATAACAGTTTGAATAAACATATATTTATTATTTTATCCTGTTTGATATTTTCAGAGCTGAACGAAATGAATCATTAGAAATTGTGTATGAAAACCTTAATTCAAAAAATAAACATTTTTATGTTATTTTAACCAATTTGATCTCAACGTTTCCTGTTAAGTACAATACTTAATGTTTTGGTTCCCATGCAAATGCTTCTTCACACTATGCAATAAAGTTAAGATAGATTTTGTAGATTTAGCCTATACGAGAGGTAAAACCACATTGCTGGCTATCTTGATACTTTTAATTTCAATTGCTGTTATATTAATTATTATGTTACTAACAACACTAGTTAGTCGAGCCTATTATAATAGTTATAGAGATTTTATAATGTATATATGAGACAATATTAAGGAGTATTTCTTATCTTAACAGGCCATACTGCAGAATTAATAGTTACACAATGAAGCATACTTATCGTTTCCCCTGATAATAGGTAAAGAGAATCTATCAAGTATAATTAGTAGTTATCACTAAGGGTATTTTCTGTAATCTGAGGGAGAATGTAAAGGACTTTTTAAGATGATGTATAAAGTAGCTGTTAGTAGTTTGTGATTAGAAGAAGACATTCATAGGAGATGTCTGTATATGTTAATCTGAAAACATACCATTTTAAAATGTCAACTTTAAAAAAAGATAAGAATTTGAAATGAATGTTTCTGATTTTAGTGTGGAAAATAATTAAATGAACTCTGACTGCTGTTGAGATAATTTTAATTTTATTCCCTTATACTTTCGTATAAATTTAATTTGTGGTTTGTTCATTGTTGTGGCTAGTAATTATTTATATTCCATCAAACTGTAAACGAAAAAGTTACTTGATTTTCAGATAATCGAATGTATTCAACGGCACATATTTTTCCCTTCAAACAGTATGTTTAAGTGTTAATATTTGACGTTTCAAAAGGTGATTCAACTGTTTATATGAGGTGGTATAATTAGAATAAAATGAAAAAAAAACAACATTAACAAAACAGTATAGCCATGGCCTATGTTGGATACCTAATTTAGAAACATCTAGGAGAGGAACTCAGACCTAAAATCTAGGCCTATGCAGTCTTAATAAGAATAACTACAAACGTGGTCACGAAAACCGATTCAGGTAAGTCTAGAATGTGTTATATTGTTATATGGTATTTTTACATAAGATTATTATATGTAACATTTATAAAAATCATTTCAAAAATTGTTTTTATTACATTTGTTAGATACTTTTTTGTATCTAAATAGAAACCAAGATAGATATAAAATTGGACTGCTTTGAGATGCATATCTTGTACAGCCAACAAAGAGACAGTTACTTTTCAAAAACTTGCTTGAACTCAGGGTTCTTCAAAAACAGTTCTTTCAGCTAAAAATGCAACATCGATGGATTTGCACATCATGTAACGTTCTCTTTATTAAGAATATAAAATAATAAAGAGGAAAATGAACCACAAGAGTTGCGTCTAACTGTCATTCCTTTATTTTGTTCTTTTTTTTCTTTTAAAGAAACAACTCATTTTGTTACGTAGTGTTAAAGCGATTCAGACACATTTGAACTGGAAGAAAATTGTAATTATTTTCAGAATGACACCGTTGTGACAGTCAATAAGTCTGTTGTAAATATAGAAATGTTCGTTTCGTATTTTACCAAGATCATGTACTTGAATTTAGTAAAAATTTAGCAAACACTGTGTAAGATTGATGGTCCATAGAATAATAATTAAACTTAGATGAAAAAAAATTGTCTTTGAGGTGAATACAATTAATTGAGTGTGAAACGGTTGTCACCTGTTTTCTTAATAATGACTAGTGTGAAGTGTGTATTACTAATGGGGTGTACTGGATGCATTACATTGATCTACGTAATACATCGAGTTTTGTTAAAATCACTTAAAGTAATTATTGAAAATTTTAGTTGAGATAAAATATATAAAACATGTCAAATTGCGTCTGATTATAATCTCATAATATTTTTTTATTTTATTTTAAGATACTGTAATCCATTTAGAAAACGTAAATCTGAAAAAGAAATGGAGAAAAACTATTTAAAAATTCAGTCATTTCAGTATTTACTATTTCAGTTTTTCCTATTTACCAAATTCAAATAAATACATAAAATACAATTACTATTATATGTTTGAAATGAATATTTTATTTAAAACACACAGTTACATACGAAATAAAACTTGATTACCATTTATTTTAAATAAAAACGAGGAAAGTGAAAACATACTAATTTAAATAACATGAATTATAACATCATAATAATATATATCAACAAAAAATCTAAAAACATTAAATAATTAATTGTTCATGTTTCACTCTGTAACTAAAATGCGTTTAAACACCGTGGAATGTATTCTTTCTTCATATATATATAAAAAAAAAACAAAAAAACATGACATAGGGGGAAAGATATAATAATATATCAGATTAAAAGGATTCAAAAGGGTGTTCCACTCCCGTAGTTTCTTGGAAAACATGGAAAATAAATTTAAAGATAACAAGGTGAAATCATCTCTTAGGCGTTACATCTATTGTTGTGAAGGATCCATTCTTTACAATGTTCGATCGTGTAAAACGCAATATAATGTTTTTAGGTTGTCTCCATGGTGTGCAGAGAAGATAGGACATATTTTACGTAATAAATATTTTATTATATAGGCCTAACTTTGTTTTAAATGTATAAGCAATTCAGTTTTAATTTTAAATTTATAATATTTTATAATACGTTTTACATGATAGAACATTTAATCCTTAAAATGTAAAGCAAACCGAGATGATTTCACTCTGTTATCTTAAAATTTATTTTCCATGTTTTCGTAGACATTTGCGACGTGGAATCACCCTTTCGAGACTTTTAATCTAAAATTTTATTCTACTTTTCCTACTGTGTCATGTTATTTTTTATATGACGAAAGAATATATTCCACGGTGTTTAAAAACATTTTAGTTACAGGGTCAAACATAAACAATTTTATATTTGATATTAATAGATTTTTTGTTCTGAACATAAAATATTATAATGTTTATCTGTTTATTTTCATTGTCATTCTTTCACTTTTCTCGTTTCTTTATTTGATTTATTAAAAAAAAATGGTGTACAAGTTTTATTTTTTACTATAAGTAGGCCTATGTTTTAATTGAATGTTCATTTGAAACATACAGTATTCAATGTATTGTTTTAGAGAAAAAAGTATTTTAAAAAATGTTAGGTAGTAAATTAAATTAGACATATATATATATATATATATATATATATATATATATATATATATATATATATATATGTGTGTGTGTGTGTGTGTGTGTGTGTGTGTGTGTGTGTGTGTGTGTGTGTGTGTGTGTGTGTGTGATTTGGTAAAAGAAAAAAACGAATAATAAAAGCTGAAACGACTTTTTTTCAATAGTTTTTCTTTATAGTTTTTATTTTTTTATTTATTTATTTATTTTATTATTTTTTTTTCAGAATAACTATTTCTAAATGCACTACAGTATATTAAAATAAAATAAATATTATGAGATTGAATTCAGACTATAAATATATGACATGTTTTTTACATTTCATCTCCACTAAAATTTTCAATGATTACTTTAAGTGATTTTAACAATAATCTATGTATTACTTAGATCAATGTAATACACACTTCACACTACCCATTATTAAGAAAACAGATGACAACCATTTTCACAATCAATTAATTGCATTCACCACAAAGACATAATATTATTTTCATCTAAGTCTAATTATTCTATTGACAACCAATCTCAAGTAGTGTTTGCTAAAGGTTTACTAATATCAAGTACGTGATCTTGGTAAAATGCAAAATGAACATTTTATATTAATACCAGACTTATAGACTGACTGATAGGCGTCGTTCATAAAACAATTAAAATTTTCTAAGAGTTGAATTCTTTACAGAAAAAAGAACAAAATGTAAGAATGACAGATAGACGCAACTGTTGTGGTTCATTTTCCTTTATTGTTATTTTACTTTCTACTTTCCTCTCTATAAGGTTTTTTAGGTCACAAGTAGTAGTTACCACTATTAGTCAAAATGTTGTTGTATTATTTACATGACAATAGGGATGTTTTTTGTAAAACGAAATATTTGCTATAACACTCTCATTGTTGTTGAACCCTATGAAATTAACCCTTGCCCTTTTCTTACATCACTACCTCATTGAAATGTAACTCTATTTAACTTTTAGTTATTTATAAAATATAACATTTTTCGAGAATAAAGTCCTAAAGACTTGATCTAAACACATTTTGAAATACACATTTACAGAGAGACTAAAAGTTTGTTTATTACTTATAAAAAAATTTCTTGCATTATACATAATGTGATATTATTTATTCGTACTTAATTGTAAATTTTTAAATAAAGGTCCATTATTCAAATTAAACAGATAAAGACATAAAAAGTTACCGTGTATGTTTTTATTGAAATATTATCAAGAGAAGTTTATTAAATTACTGTAATCTCTACTTAAATAATATGTGAAAAACAATATCTATTCTACTACAAATTTAATGTAGTTATTTAATTAAATTTAAATATTGTATGTTTTAAATGTTGTAAATTTAGAGTAGTCTCTTAGTTTACTGTAATCGTTAAAATTACTAATGGACCCGTGTGTAAAAAAATATACGCAAATATGATAAATTTTATTATCAGCATCTATTATGGAAATTCGTTGACAAATTTATCAGTATGAAAGACATTTTATGAAATAAATACAACATACATTTACACATCATAAACGAATATGTCCTTTAACACACAACATCAGAAAATCATTGCTAAATTTAATAGTTTTCAACTACTTAAAGTAGTATTGTTCTTGTAATTTTAAATTGTGTTCTTTAAAAATTTTATATTTTACGATTGTAACAAAAGAATATGTTTACTAGACCTACATTATGTTTTTTTGCAGTTTTTAAAGATAGTTTGGCAAACTAAACGGAGAATTAGGAATTGGTAATATATCAAAATCGAAAAACGCCATCAAGCGAGATCGCTCTTTCGTAACATTTGACATTGTTCACTAACGGGAATTTCGATAAATATACGAATTAATTACCTTTTTCAAGCTGTTTGCAATTCAATAATAAATATATGAGTATGCAGGCGAGTCTACTTGCAGTATCAAAGTACAAACAACTTTTTGTGTTAATAAACTCCTATTATATATGACTTCTATGCATTAATAATATATACTACATAGTTATGATTCCGTTAAAACTATTTTATCTTAAATCGAATAACAAACAGTGATTTCAAGTGTTTTAATTTGTATTATTGTATTCACCAAACCTAATAAACATAAAGTACATGAAGAGGTTTTCAATGAAGGATGTATTATTAAAAATTCTCGGTCTTTAGTGTAATGCAGGGAAAGGAAGTTTGTACATTGATTAATTACAACCTCTGCGATGTGAGATTTATACTTGAATTACTTTCAAAACAAGAAAAATAATCATTCCAGGTATTAAACTAATTAGGACTGAGAAATGTAAGATTAAATGTTTGTTACACAAATTGAATCAATAAGTACAATGGAAAGAGTTTGGTAATAACTCTTCCTCGTCTGCCTAAATTGTTCTGAGAACATAATGTGTGTTTATCTTGAGAAACTTTGTATTTTTATTCATATCTTGATATTAAGAAACGTCATCTGTTTCAAATACCTCGTGTAATTTGCCTTATGAGTTATACTAAGGTAAATCGTATTTATAATCAATAATAGTAAACATAAAACTTTAAGTGGTCTGTAAACTTCTACCAAACTGATATCGCCAATTATATTATTACTATTCCACTCAGTTATAACTGAGCTAAAGTCACACTTCTTGTGTTGTCTTGTAAATCTGATAAAAAGTTAGATTTAATTGGGATAATTTCCCATTCTCAATGTCAAACTCTTAGTCTTATACATATATTTTTAAACTGCTGTAAATTTTGAATTTGCTTTGTCTACATATTTATGAAAAATTTGTTAAATACAAAGGGAAATTTTTAAATAAGTTACTAAATATATTAAAACAAAACGAAAGGGCAAATATTTAAAACAAATGAATCGAAGAAACAATTTATGATTCTGCAGTTACGTGTGTTGTAAACAAACTTATATCCCTAGAAATGGAAGAGATATGTGTTTTTAATCATTTTTTATATATTGAAACATCGGTTTAGAGCGATAGTATTATATCTTCCGCATATCTTAGTATACTAATAACAAATAGCATAAATAATGTGTATACCATATTTAAACTCATAATCCTAATAATTCTAATTAAATAGGAGACAGACGGAAAACGAAGCTTTTCTGTACCTATATTCAATATGAAATATTTTACTATTTTTTAGGTAGCCTATCATCTCCTGAAGTTGTGCCAAGCCCTCGCGAAACACCCTGTATATTACATGATTTAGGATATTGTGCTAGTTAGTAAGAATTTCAATAATATATGTAAACTCCAAAACTCTATTATTCATGGTTTGTTCTAATATTCGAGACTTGTCCACCTTTAAAAATGGTCAAGGTAATTTTTATAAAAAAATTTAACTTTGAGTTAAATATGTAAAATTGAATTAAATTTGAATTGAGTTAAAAATATATTTTTTTTAGTTAGCTGCCCTTTTACCTCAGCACTTTTTTTTTCAATATTTAATATAGATATATTTTTCATTATAACTTTGACTTATTAAAATTTTGTTAATTTTCCCTTTAAAAAAAACTTAAGCTTCAAAATTTTCTTACTTGTTTATGTTATATATAAAATATATTTGATTTATGAGCTATGCTTATTTCATTGTATTAACAAATTTGTTAAAACTATTATTATATAAAATATTGGCTAATACAAACAGTGGACATGTTCTTTATCGTCCCTCCCAACCCCTGCCAAGTATATACTAAAAATATAAAATTTATTAGGGAAACGAAAAGTCAATATAAAAATCATGATTGATAAACCTTAAGGGAACTTCAAATTCCATACTCGACTGTAAAGTTTAAATTAAAGGCAATTAACAGTTCAATTATTGATTGAATTAAAACAGAAAAACTTTTAATAATTGTAACTGTCCACATAATTAAACAAAGCTCTGGTCACAAAGTGATTTTTTTTTAAAGATGTACTGAAAAATTTTGTCATGAAATTATTTAAGTGCTGAGTATAAACTTTGTTATCAAATTAACTAAATATTTACAACAATATCATTATATAATGGATCAGCAAATACCTAATATTTATTTTGTAAGTAATCATAGAAGAGATAAAACAATTATAAATTAATATGATTGAAAAACAATATTGTAAAGCCATTTTTTGCAATGTCGAATTCCTGCAGATATGTTGCAAATACACGGGTCTAAGTCAAATCACTATTAGTTTTAATTTGAAATTTTGTGTACAGTGATTGACAATTTACTAAAACCCTGGTATTTACTTCATAGAAAGCATTATACATTAATTACTTTTATATTGATTTATGAACAATGGAAGCATTTTATTTTATCAAAATCGTTTCAGCCTAAATTTCGAAAATCTAAAAGTTATGTGAAATATAAATATTACTGAACCGACCTCAGATTTTTTGTGACGATTAGTTTCGATTGGTTTGCATTTAGTTTTGAAAACGTTTGAGTCAGAGCTTTTGTGCAATTCGTTTGCAACTTTTATTTTTTCTCCAAGTACGAACCATAATTCATATTTAGTGATTAGTAACATGATTAGTTTAGCCCATAAACTTTCCCTATTTTGAATAAGAAAAAAAGAACAACAAATGCCATTCAACAGAAACTATGCAGCTTTATAATAAACTTTTTTTATTAAGTTCCAAAACCTATGGCTAAAATCAATTTTAAGTATTGTCATAAAACACGTGTCAAAATTGTGTAGTATTTATTTCAGGGTAACACATATCATAAATGGTTTTTCTTTCATTTTAAAATGTCAATGATAGACCGTTTAAACTGAGGTACAATGAAAGCTCTCACACCATAATTATATAACTGCACATATATTTATCTTGTAGATTAAAGGTGTAGAATCTCGGTCATCATCAAATTATAAAAACAAAGGAAAAATAACTTAGAAGAAAGTCTTCGAATATTGTTAGGTTCAAAAGAGAACAAGAGAGACAATGAAACCCTGAGTGAATATGTACACCTAAACTCTTCAGCAAAGAACTAAATGTATAACTGTGTCAATAATAAATATAATATTGTACCTCACAAGTCAGGAAATTTAAGTAATTAGTTTATGTAATTTCATAGGTTCGTTGAATAATTTTTATTGTTCTAAAACGAAGTCTAATCATTATTTATCGTTGATGTTAAAACTACATTAGTTCACTTTATGTAAAGTATGTAAACTTAACCCCCTCCCTTATTGCACATACTACTTTATTCTTTATCACAAAACTACTCACTCTATTTATCTATATTACGTAGTTTATCATTGAATTAGTTTTCTATCTCTTATGCAGTTTCTCTTATTCTACAAAATATTTGCAGTAAAACTTACTTCTTATATAATACCATCTTACATGTAATCAGTTCAGTATATACTAAACGTTATATTTTTTATTGATGATTATTAATAATTATTTTTTGATTATAATTTTTATAATATAAAAAAAAATAATAATATACATTAAAGACAAGGTTCTTTGTAAAATGTATATTTTTTTCTAAATTTGATAATTTTAACTTTTTGATTTTATTCTATTGTTTTTTGGTTTTTTAAATGCATTTTTATCTCCATTAGATATAAACACATGTTTTGTACACAAGTATTACCTTGAAGGCTAAATCAGGATTGATTCATTTCATTATAAAATAATATTTAAAGACAAGGTGTTAAATATCAATGTGTAGGATATATTTCTTAATAGATTTTATCAGTTTGTGAATTTAAGTGTACTTGCATTTATATTGTCTAATGGGAATACTACGTCGAAACAAAAAGGAATTAATTACCAAACTCTGCTATTGAAAATATATCATGGTCCAATTAGTCTGATCTTTGAAACCTTTAAAAAAATGACTTGGCACTTTTAATCTATAAGCATAAAATATAATATTCTTTTTTCTAAAACAAGACAAAGCTCCATTTTTAAATGAACTTAAGTGGCATGTGTGCAAGAGAGTCGTTACGTTTTAATGGTCCGTCTATAAATTCTTCTGCAATTCTGAGAGAAAATAAGTGGTCTGGTACTTTAGTGGAATAATAAGTCCTGCGAAAGGGTTTAGAGGCGTTAGCCAATAAAACGTACAATTTGCATTTCACTTTTAATTAAACAGGTTTTAATATTCCTGTTTTATTTGTTGATGCTTTTTTTTAAGGAGTGGTTCAAAAGCCGTGATTTATAATTAAATACAGACATTTCGTATTACTAATTCACAGATTTACCTTAGTTTTTTGCAATAGGAAAGATTTTTCGAGTTTTTTTTAAGGCATACAAAACACACATACACACACACACACACACACACACACACACACACACACACACACACACACACACACACACACACACACACAAACACACAAACGCATAATCTTCCGAAAATAAATAAAATGACATATTTCTTATGGAACCGTACACATAGTTAATCTTTTCTTAAAATATGGCAAAAAATATATTCAAAGTTTTTTTTTTTCAAAATTGTTTAGTAGAGTTTTTGTGGTTCAAAACTTTAATGCAAATACGCCAATATTTTTGGGTCTGATTGCAAAGAAAACATCGAAATAGAAAAAAACTTTAAATTCAAAATTGTAAATAATCATATCAAGTGTAATGTATATAATTCACTTATTAAAAAAAAAAAAACATACTGTGAACGACATTTTTTGATGTGATAACTGTACTAACACTTTCTCTATATTCATGTATATAAGATATAAGTATATAAGATTCATGACTTGTACTTAAGATATAAATGACTTATAGACCACCGATAATTATTGGAGATGATTCATTGATGAAATTATTAGCATTTATTATTTTTTAAATTATTACAATATAGTTAGAATAATTTCAATATAATATCTCCTATAGCACTATAATTTACAATAGTCTATATATCAGACAATCATTACTACGATTACATATTTTACAAATGCATGCTTAAAGTTGTGTTTACCTTCCTATTTCGATTTAATATTGAAATATTCTGTGACACGTGGGTTGGTAAGATAAATTACACCTGAAACACTTTTATTAGAAAGTAATAACATCGCAGTGGGCTATAAGTCCAGTAGAATAGTAAAAACAAGTTTTATTTTCTGAATCTGTTAGTAAACAAGTAGCAAGAAATATAATTATATAAATACATAATTTATGTCATACATGAATTCAATTAATACCACCGTTTTGTTTGTTACTTCAAATAACCATATATTATTATATTTGTTATTTCATTAAATTAGCATTATCTTTAACCGAATACCAAACATCCATGTTTAAATTAGTAGTATTTATTTTAAGCATAATTAATGCGAACCAGGAAGGGTAATTGGAATGGTTTTTTTAAAAGATAGTGGTTTGCGTGCTTTCTTTCAATGATTTCTCTTTGTGCATTGTTAATGTTTCTATAATATTTGGACGAAACATATAATAGGGTGTACAAGATCTTGATGGTCTATACAATTAGCATTATCATCCCAAAGGCTTGACCACACGAATCCATTAGCCCAACTTTACTAACCAACACAACATCGCAAATTCTGTGTTTTGAACATTCCATTTAGCTATAGTTAGTAAACAAATAGCTATACACCCAACTATTTATATGCATTTGGGTCTTTATAGATGAATTCGTAACTCTATTTTGTTTATTTATTGATTTTATATCTTTTATGAATTTAAAAACATAACCCGAAATAATAACTAATAATAAAATAATAATTATTAGTAATAATAACTAATAATAATTAACTAGTTATAGTTAGTAATTATTAATAACTAGTTTTAATTATTTGATTAAATCGGTAACAAACAAACAACAATTGCACAGCACATTTTACAAAGTATAACTCGATCTTTTATTTTATAATTTTATGTAAATAGAACACATTCAGTTCCAATACAAACAATCTTGAAAGAGTACAAATGTTTCTGTTATTATTATCCCATTCATTCGTAATCATCAAATCTGTTAATTTGTCACTATATTATCAACTTAATAATTTGTAAAATATTATAAATGTTAGAAGAGATAATTAATTTTTGGTTTGCATTCCTCATTGATAATATTTCAAACTTTAAACTAACTGATTGGTTAGTGTTTGGGGAATGGCCTTGTATACGTTTAACCAGAGCTATATTATGCTCCCTTTAGGTCGAGCGATTCTATTAAAATTAACCGGTTCGAAAATTGTATTTCCTGTACTATTGACTTTTTAATCTTGCTGCAAGACCTTCACGAATCACCTTCTCTACTCTAGTGACTCACAAACCGTGAGGATGAACTTGGTGACCGACTTACTTATCCAACCGCTTAATCAACAGTTTTTGTAACAGTCCTGCTTTCGTTAGGTGGTCCTTGAAAATAGTCTGGTCCGTTTATGAACGCAACTGACTATTTGGTGTGTTCTCGTTTAATTCTAACCAAAGACCCTGTTATAGTTGCTATGGCTTACTTTGGTCCATTTTATGCAAGGTGAATACTACAATCTTATTTCCTGATGCTCTTTCCTGGGCTATGGGTTGACTGAATAGCAAAACCTAAGTTTCTTTTTGAGTTCCACAAAGCGAGTTCCTTGTTTGGCTTCTATGACTCTTATTGCTTTGCACCCATCTTATCTCTACCATGTTCACTGAACAAAAAGCAAAGAGCTTTTCAAAATATATTGATAATATAATTGTTAACAATATCTTTAACAAAATATGAAACAATTATTTCAATAATGGAATAACAATTTCTTTTATTTAAAAAAAAAAAAAAAGAGAAAAAAAAACTTTAAATTTCTTTGTAATATCATTTAGTTTTTCCGCTTAACACTATAATATCTTTTATAAGAAAAAAGTTTTAAAACACTCGGTTTCATGTGTAAAATATAAAACTGATGATTGTACTGAGAATAATAATATTTTCTGCGAGATTTTAAATTTAATTACTTTCTAAACACGGAAAATAAATATCGAAAGTATTGTTTTAATTATGGTTACAAATATTACTTCTTTTTTTTTTTATTAGCCAACATATTGATTGAGATCATAGAATAAAAGATATTTAATTTCAGTATTTCAATGCAAAATAGGTATTAGTAAACCCACCTTCCTACAGAGTACTTTATTTCCAATCATTAGTTATGTAATTAAACATTTTGTCAGAACAGAGCTTTAAGATATAAAAATAGTTTACGTTTTGTGGAATTACTTTCATTAAAAAATCAGCTGGTAAATTGTAACTTGCTTCTCTAATATGTATATATATAATTAAATCTGTTAATATATATTTGGAACAAATTAAATATTTATTTTGAATTTTTGATTGAGGACAATACAGTAGAAATCCTTATACACTTATTACGGCTACTTGCAACAAAATTAAGAAGTTATCAAAGAAAGATTTGCGATTTGTCATGATTCAAATATTTTATGATGAGCTTTTAGTTGGCACATACATAATTATCATTAATAGTTTTGATTGCTTGCACTAACTAAGTTTGTAATAGCAAGTTATTACGTCAATTATTTGTGTTTGTAAACTGTCAATTATAAATGTTAAATGTGTTTTATAATTTGTGAACATTGATGAAATCTAATAAACAATAATAATCTGACAAGTGTTCATTTGAGATATTACTTATAAGACTCTAGTGGTATTGTTCAACGAAGAATGCAATCTATGTCTATCTTGTGAGTAGCCACATATTTATTCTCATTATTATTACAGCTCTGTTAGAGAAATCGTTGCTGTGTGTAACTGTTACAATTTTATTAATAAATATTTTGTCTCATTAGGCATACGTCTAGCAACAAGCCTGCAGTTCATATCTGAGTTATTAAAACAACAAATACATACACGTATACATTCCACTTGAAATATACCCATTTAAAATCCACTTATAATAATTGACATAAGAACTTATAGACTGAGACACACCTCTAGTGCATGGAATACATGTTCTTTAACGTAGTGTCTAAGCGAAACCCGGAAATATTGTTTTTCAAATATTCAGGGACGGTAATAAATAGTTACAAATTTCAACTCACCGTGTAAACAAACATTCATATTACAAGTTGCACAAAAGTTTTAAAATATCTAATTTTCAACTCGTTGTTTACAAATTAGATATAAATCAAAAAATAAATATTTATCTAATACAAATACAAATATATATCTAATTTGTAAACAACGAGTATATAATATATACATATATACAAAATAGAACGACAAATTTTAAATTTTAACTTTTTTCGGGAATAAAGTCTTACATTTAACCTCCAAAAGAACTAAGTTTTTAAAATCTTCACTATATGATATCCAAACATTTTCTTTACTTCTTAAATTTAGTGAAAATTAATTAATTTAAAATAAAGAAGCTTTCATTACAGTTAGTAAAAGCCTAGTTGTTGGTTTTAACACAAAGACTTAGTATTATTATTTATTTTTTTATAATTTAATAAATATGTGAAGATAATATTTAAAGATGAAAGTTGGAGACGGCTTTTGCCAGCGCCGTCTCATACAACAGTTTGTTTTGTGCAGTTTTCCGTTCGGCAATATAAATACCAAGGTCGAAGTCAATGGAGAGGTGGATTTTAAAGAAAACATGAGTAGAAGTCTGTGATAATTCCATTTCCGAATCTATGAAAAGCTGATAATTAAACGTGCATTCAAGTAGGCTGTCTGCATTATTGAGATCGTTGTAGTTGATTGTATGTAGACGTTGTCGTTGATGATTATTTCTACGAAAACCGTAGAATGCAACTGATATATTGCATTTTAGTGTTTACATCTATTATATAAACATGAGAACCAACAAGGAACCATGTTTGTTTGAGAATATTTTTCGAACACAAGATAAAAATAGGGACACATGATTTTAAATCTAAAATAGGGACATTAGCGCAGTAGAAGATACTTCCAGAAGATAAATATTTTCATTATTCCTATAGTTGTCAAGCCTATCAAAGTCGTTACTTAATTAACAGAGGAAATCGAAGTTAGGCCAAAACGTAATTTTTTCAGATAATACGTATCCATTCCTAAAGCAATGCAAGTAAAGTGAAACCAAAAAAAGCATAATTTAGAAAGATAGAGTCACTGTTAAACATTTAGGAAATGTGTCGTTACTACAAGACATCTTTAGAGAACTAATCATTTCAATAAGACTTTTTCATCGAGATCGCCTGATTCGACAGGTTTGTGTACGAGACACGTTAGAAAACAATCAACGACAAAGAAGAGGGATTCAGATGAACACGGAAGACTCTGGAAAATGTATATAAAGACGTATATATATATACGAGATTCATTGTGTTTTGAAAATGTACTACTAAGCTTTAACACTTCATGTAACTTATACATTGATAAATAATATATTTGTAATTTAAAAATAGATTCTGTTTACATCATTATGGCCTAAACTACTCACTGCCGTTAAACCTTGTCATCGCAAGGTATTAAGTAATTTTTTATCTGTTTAAACGAAATGTTCAGAGAACGAAATTACACATAAACCATTATTATTATTTATTTCCTTATTGTATTTTAATTACAGTAACCACATCTTCGTTTATATTATATTTATTATAATAATAACTACCTACTCAACAGTTAAATTATACAAGTTTAATATAATTGTACCATAAAACTACTTCTTATCTACACACTTGGTGTTTTATTGAATTAAACTGTAACTATAAACTTATAAGGTAATATTAGTATTGGTTGAAACTACACTTGCTATTTTAATAAACATTTGTAATAGCAAATACAACTGTTCTACTTTGTACCCGAGTAAGGCAGTTGCACACATCTGCCACATCTATGACCCAACACAGATTATTAAATTTAAATAATACTTGTTAAAACAATTAAAATGGTAATATTATAAGGAATGTATTATTTACGAAACACGATATGTTTAGTGCGGAAAAAGCTGGGATTTATTCGTAGAAAACATAAAAACACACACAAAATCTCTGACTCTTACACAACCACACAAACATAAACAATCGTTTAATACTTAATATTCCTGAACACTACTTCGTTAATAAATCGAATTTCCACTCGCAACGTTCTTGTAAACCATTCATAAGTCAAAAATGTTCAAGTTATAAATCGAAATTTTGGTTTTTACTTCACCATAATACAACATTCATTCACCTCCATCGTGACGGAAATCCGGTTTCAATGTACATCGTATTTGTGTATGTATGTGTACATTAAAAATAAAATTATTTGTCGTTTATAGTACATGATCGACATTAGAATGTCAACTGTCAAGATCATATGAGTGTTTTGTCATATAACCCAAAAAAGTCAATTTCATTTTGCCACAATAGTTTTTGTTGTTTATCAACATTATGACAATATTTTATTGAAATTAGAGTTTTAAAAAAAATTTAGAAATCAACTCTTTATGTACCATTAAAAATAAAATTATTTTTAATTCTAAGTAGGTCATTGTTTTTTTTTAAATAATTTATCAATATGGCCTATTTGATATTTTGAAGAAAAAATAATAAAAATATTTAAATTGCTTTTGAGACAAAACAAAAAAGTGCAAAGTATTTTAGGTATAGTTATTTTTTACTTATATTAATATAGTGCAAAAAACCTAGTTATGAACTGTGAAGAAACTGGTAAAGATTTTGTGAGTTATCTCTGATGCTGATAAACTGATAGAGAACAGATTTTATAAATATAATTTAGCAATCTCTGGAACGGTTATTTTGAATGACCCTAAATTGTTTAGATAGGTAGGTGTAAAATATGTTTCAATAATAGCCTGATATTTTGATACACAAAATTGATAGTAGAACTAGAACTAGGGAGAGAGAGAAAAAGATATATATATATAATATATATATATATATATATATATATATATATATATATATATATATATATATATATATATATATATATAACTTAAATAATTTCTATGATAAATAATAAGGATAGCTCTGGAACGAAAGCTTAGGATACTTAACTAATAAAATAGTATGGTATTAAATATCTCAATTTTTATATGTATTATAATATTAAATAATAATGAACTAAAGAAATTGTCAATACAATCATTTTTTACACTGAATCACTGATTGTCTAAATCATTTTCATTTAATTAGAATTCCTCTTCAAGTACCCCTTTAAATTCTTAACGCTATTCATCTAAAGTAAAATATACTATTTCCTTTTTTTTTTTTTAGATGCGCTTTTTAATCAAATTATTTTTCAACTTTTTTATTTTTAATTTGTTATAATTTGTCAAATAAGTTTTTTTTTGCATAAGAGATTTATTTATTTGCTTCATTAAAGAAAAATACTAGGACTATACGTGATACACAATACTTTGGTTTTTAAACATTATAGGAATACGGCATTCTGGTCCGTTAAACATTCAGATTTAATTGCTAAAATTAAGATACATTAGACCTTTGAATCCTTCCTGACCATTTAAATTACCCCAACTACTCATTTCAACAGCATATTACGATGTCCCCCTCGATCATTTAGTTATCTAGATATCAAGATATTTTGTTTATAAAGTTTGGATGGCGCCATATTGTTAATTGTTAAGAAGTGAAGTGGATGATTCCGAATGAAATTATTAGCCTACAGAACTAAAACTAAAGTGGAAGGAACCAAGATCATTGCTGATCATTATAAAAATGAGCATTTCAAGACCACGGAGTTTTCTCTTTTTACTTTATCGCAAAACCCAATACGTAACATAGAGAATATTAAGTAATGGGTCAACAATTCGGTTCCGAATGTGTTTTTTGTTTGATTATAATTGCATTTGTTTATCGGAGTTTGGTCATTGGTTTCAATTTCAATAAAATTTGAACAAAACAGGTAGATTTGTTTGGTCATTTTGAGTTAAAGGTAATTGGAAACGTTAATGTCAATATTAAGAAAAATCAACTTTTCTTTTTTTTATTTGGCCACTTTCAGTTAAAAAAACACTGTTCGAGTTCAGGAAAAATTATAGAATTTAGTCTAATTAGTCCTAGGGATCGGGATGAACATACTAGAGACGGCTTCAGTTAAAAACACACTTTATTGTATTCAGGGAAACAGAAAACTCGATTTCGTTTTTTTGACTCATCATTTATCAATATCTGAACTTAGCATATTCACTAAAATAAAAATACAGTAATTAGAAATATATCCTAAAACAGAGCAAATTAAATATTACGATATTACAGGTCTTGAAGAACCTCCCTCACTACAGTTCCTCATTCTATTGATTCTTCAATTCGGCTGTTCTTACACTCAACCTATTGGTATGTTCAAAGAAGTCATCTTTCCACCTTTTTACATAACTTCTCATTTGGAAGAGCTGTATTTGTTCTCTTATTATGCCAATCACGAGCTTTTGGTGCATCTGTTATTCATTATACTCATTAAATGACCCTGTTATTTTATTACGTCATCAAATCTACTAAACAATAAATGTCCCTGAGTTCCTGCTTGGTACGATCAATATTCTCAAACATCTCGGATTTTCTTTGTTTAGCGATAATAAAACTATTCGCAGAGTTATCAACAACCATCTAAAATTGTAAAGGTAAAATTATTTTCTCTATATTTAGGCAATTTTACGTTACGTTTGATAGTTTAAAATCTCCGAATATTCACTCAATACAAATATGATAATTAATTTATTAAGGTCTACAATAACTAGTTTTAAAGATAAAATTATCAAAATTGCAATTTTTTTTAGGTTAATCTTGGGCGTTTTATATTCAATTGCCATGAATTACGTTGTAATTTTATTTTATAGTAATTTAGTTAACCTCTGATGTACTTACATAATATAATTTTGTTCGTCGTTAAAAATAAAAATAATTTGTGTGTTGTAATTTTTTTTAAGTTAAAGGTTTTCCAATAAATCTATGTTAAATATTCTATATGGCTACCATTTTGTAAATATACTAAATAACGTCTTTGTTCTTGGTAAACTATGTTTTTATTTACTCTTATTTTTCTATATGTTGAACATGTTTTCAAACATTTTCTGTAAACCGCCTTTAGGTATATATCTTAACAAACATTCTGAATGTTTAGCTGGACTTTTGTTGTTTTATTTTATTTATATCCAGCTGCCGTGGCAGTATATAGTGTACCTACATATTGCATTTACTGCCTGACGCAAACAGTCTATGTTTCTCTCTGAAATGAACAGAGTAATGCTTTTATAGCAGCAGTATGCGGCGTTTATTACGGCTATAAAATGTACCTAATAGTACAATAAGATCCTTATATTTACTCCTCTGATTTGTAACCTGATGTATGAATCCTTTTGTCAAGTAACTAAATAACTTGGTCATAAATATTAAAATTAATATTCTCTGATCCAACGCTTTATATTATAATTATTTTTTTTTAAATAACTATCAAAATACAAATAATAATACTCGTTAAGCTGTTAAAGTGCTATGATGAAATTCACTATCTCCTGTAGATACGCTGTTTACACAGCTCTACCTTTTTGTTATCGTATGTCTGTTTGATGTGTCTGTTTTCTTGGTATCCTAAATAGAATAAAGCGAGTTTTAGTATTGATGTTTGTCTATTTGTCTGTCTGTCGTCATTCGTCCGTACATTGCTTTTCAGCCCAAAAGCATTAAATTTGATATTTTAAGGACATGTTTTAATCATAGATCGTGAAGTTTTTTAAAAATATTTTATTCTTTTTATCACTAAACATTTTAAAGTAACTTCCATAAAAATAATAATTTTTTTCTTAAATTACCTGTAAGATTTTTGATCAAATTTAGCTCAAGGTAGCAACTGAGATGACAGAAACAAAACTTTGGTCGTCATCGCTCTAAATATGAACTTTAGTCAATTATCGTTAAAAACCAAAAATCACTCATGGAACTGTCATACAATAAGTATTTTTCCTTCTAAAAATTGGCTACACAGGTTTCGTTTAAAGTTTAGTGATATGTAAAGAATAATAACCTAAATCCGTGTATAAAATCGCCCGTACAAAATGGTGTTCCAAAACCCTCATAATTTAAAAGTTTGAATTTAGTTATATATAATTTACGGTGAGAACATGAGGTGATTCAAGTTTAAGTGTAACTTAAATATTTGTAATTACAGTATATATTTTCCCTCTTTGATTGACAACTATCAGAATGACATTTTTTCGATTATTAGTTTTGGTAAAGTTGTTAATGAATGAGAAACTATGTGCAATGTCTTTGCACTATTTATTAAAAATCGCTCAGCAATGGAATTTACAGTAAAAAACAACTGTCTCCAATAAAATATCATGACGTATGAATTTCAAAAAAAATGATAAAATAACAAACACTCAAACATTCTAAACGTGAATACATTCATTTACTCCAACGATATTCTTTGGTGTGATAAATACTTAGCTATAACTAACACTAAGAAAATAACATTACTATATTATTAGGTTCAAAATTTTATGTCCTTAGAATACTTTATATCAGCTTGTAATGTTGGATTTGGACGCGTGGCTATAACTTTGCATCCCTGTTATTATCTGTGAGATGAATTAGACTTATGACATCTAGTTCATAGTCAAGAAGTTTTGTGTATATTTAATAACTAAAAAAATACAGTCATTGAAACGTCGCATTGTCGAGTTAGTAATAAATTAACAGTTGTGGAAACTCTTTTGGGAGATTACACTTTTGTCAATTGTTGTTAATTTCAATTAAATAATGTCTACGGTTAACTGTTTAGATAAATCATTGAGTAACATACACAGATAGAGTTAACACAACAATTTTGTAGAAACAAAACAAGATTTTTTTTACTACCATTTAGATGAATGTTTTATAATGCGTCACCAATGATTTTATTGATACATAAAATAAACGGTACAAAAATATTGCACAAGCTTTCTCACTTAAACACAAACCGAAACTATTAGTTACCAAAAATGTTAGTTTAGATACTTCAATCAAAAGGTGAAAATGTAACATAAGTGCCGTTCCCTTGGATAAACAATTATCTAAATGATTGAATGTATGAACTTATTTCGCTTGTGATATATATATATATATAATATTTGGTACTGGATTTTTTGCACACAGTTTTGGGTTATTATTAACAAATTGGAATAATATTTGTCTAATAACGAATGTGATCGTACATCGGCGTCATTAAAAATCTCGACTTATAACATATAAGTTATGCAGTGAAGACCCGATTAAGCTACAAGCAAAGTTAGTCCTATTTAATTTCCAAAGATATTTAAAACTATTTTACCGACAAATATACAACTGACTTTTTTGGTAACGGATAATTTTGTTATATGTTTTGTTTCCATTTAAGCATCGAATAGGTTTTAATTAACTCAATCCATGTTGTATGATTTTGCAATTCTTGTTACATCTGAAACCCTACAGTGCTGTTTTGCTGCCCACTGAAAACTTCCTCAGAAATATGTCTCGATTAAACTAGTTGATATTCAGAGAATTCTAAGAGTAAACAATTATGATGTAATCATATTTCACTGAACGGCATATGGATATGTGACGCAAAATTAGTTTTATATTTATTCTTCGGAGTTATATTTGAGACAAGAAAAATTCTTAGTTTCAATTTTGAGGGGAAAAAATCATAGTTTTATATTGTTTGCTTACGACAGCTACCCTTAAGTGCTAAATTATAAAACAATTGACACAAATGTCCAATATATGTTCAAATAAAATTGCTCACATATCAAATTTGATTGTACTTTTAGGCTGTTAAATAGTTCACAGACGACTGATAGTCGCAAAAAGACAGACAGTCATCATACCAAAACCACTTTCTTTCATTCAGGGAACCACAAAATATTTCCGCAAAATGTAATCAATATTCTGACCCATCACAACGAATGTGTGGTAAAAGATAAACGACAACAATAATTACTTTATTAGAGTTTTGTCAGATAATTTTCTGTGTTATTTCATGTATTAAATCCGACACTTTTATCTCCTCTTGTAGATAATAGTAAGTAAATACTATAATTATTACTACGATGTACTAATAACATGCCTGCCACTAGGATCGGGTGACATAATTATTACGGATAAACACCCTCTTTTATGTTGTTAACCCTTAATGGTTTTAATAGCTGTGCAGGCTTTATTCTGCTTCAAATGTCAAATATATAAGTGAGGGTGTGGCAGTAACATGTTATTTGCAAATTCAAACTATAGTTGATATTGTGTTAGTAGAAACTGTATTTGTATACACTACAGATTGTAATAATTTCAAAATTATTAATATAAACACTCATATAATCAAGGAAATCGTATCTTATAAAATAATACTAAAATATTTTATTATTTTAATCGTAATATTTATAGACATTCTAGTTATAAGAGGTTAAAATATGTGCAGAACTATGGGGAATTCTTTCGCCGAAGATGTCTTTTGATGTCGTTGTTGTTCATATCTCACAAATATCATATTTGTTTCTAAGGAGAATTTTTAGAATTATTATTTTTTTTAAACGTACATGTACTGTTTTCAGAACGTTATAGCTACAAATCCTGAACAACGATTTTCTTGAAATGATTAAAAGTAGTTTTAGTTTTATTACGAATATACATATTCTTTTCCCGTAAAAGTAAATTCCCATGGTTGTAACAAGTGTTTTATAGATTTAACAATCAGTGTTCTGGCATAGATGTAGCCACTCCGTGTGGAATATTGCATTGCTCAACTCTAAAGTAGACCAAACTGAAAGATTAGGTCTATATTTATTAAACCAAATGTTTAATAAATCAGTGAGTGTAGTTTCAAAAGATATTAAAGATACTATATTAGTTTATAGTTAAAGTTTTCAACTATAAAACACCATAGAAGTTTTACGGTTGAATTTATTAAATGCAAATATTAAACACTGAATTATTATTACAATTAATATTACATTATTTCAATTTAAATCTGTGAAAGTGTAAATTATAGGTTTACACCTAGTTTCGTCTTATGAACAATTCGTCCAAAGGGACACAAGTACCACATAACATTCTGCGTTGAAGTACACATTCCGCTGCAGCTTAGGTCGTACTTAAGGCAAAATAATCTCTTTGCAATTACCACATTTAATATTTAGCAACTTGGGCCTTTCCGTGAGATGTTTTGACGTGACGTCCTTCATTTTATATGCACAATGTAACTATTTTAAACTTATTTCAATACACTTATTTTTTCTGTGATGATTATAATAGCGTACTTCAGATCGCTGACTGTGTTTGAGAATGTCTTCACAGATCATTTATATCCTTCAGAGAACAAACAAATCAGGTATTGTCGTATCAGACGATATAATAATGTTTACATTAGTGATATGCTTACGAAACATGTCTTTGAGTAGGGACATGGAGTTCCGAGAATTGTGTACTGTCACTCCATCTTATTGAATTAAGGCATTATTAATTTTAATTTAATTATATTTATTTGGTGTATGAATGGATGACAATATCTAAACAACAATGCTCCTAAATGATTTCATCTTCAATATATATTGTTGTGGAATAGATTTACATGAAGTCGCTATTTAAATTCCAAAATTTTCAGAAGGAATATACTCTTGAAACATGTGTAGATACTCTGTGCTGCACACAGATATGTTTCCTCAAATTAAGTTCCGAAAAACGTTAAATAGATTAGTCGAACTCGCTGTGGATAGCTTCTATTTTTATTAGTTTTAAACACTAATGATATTTATTATTTTACAAATTAGTGATTAATTTTGAATTGTGTAGAGTAAATCCTAATTTGTGAAATACAAATATATATTAAATTTACTGACTAAAACTTAGAGGTTATTGTTAACTAACACAATTGTGATACTACGATCTTAATGATGTGTTAACCATAAAATATTCAAAGTAAACGTTTGCTTGTTTTTAACGGATAAAAACGTAGTAAACATGGATAATACAGTACTTGATGATGATGCAATACATGAACAGTTGGATAAATCTGTTGACGATGACTTTCTTCAGAATGTAACCTATGAACCTCCTGTTGAACCCCCCCCCCCCCCCAAGCTCAAGACAATCTGTATGTTGATAGCATACCTATTAATGATGATTATGGTACCTCAGCTTCAGCATCTGAATCAAGTCATTCAAAACCTCATACTGTACTTGGTACAAAACAGAATTTCCTTCCAAGGAAAGGGCCGAAGAAAGTTATGACAACACTGAATTTTTAGTTTCAAATTTAGCTCAGTATTTTACCCTCGACTTCTTTATTAGCATTAAAATAACACACAAATTATTATTTCCATCAACAAAATGGCAGGCCAATGAAGCCTCAGTGTACTGCCACTAAAGTAAAAATAATTTTATTGATTCATGGTATGATGGGAATTTTGAAGTACCCTAGAATTAGGATGTAGGCTACTGGGACAGCAAGCGTTATTTTCAAGAAATCACTGAAGTAACGACTAGAGAACGGTGATTTTTTTTATTGAGAGTCAACCTATATTGTGTTGATATTCATGCTATAGTCAAAGCTGAAGAAAATGGCTGTGGAAAGTGCAAGCCGTTATTGTTGCTGTTCGCAAACGCTGTTTAGATTTAAAGCGGGGCTCTGTATCATAATTTATAGATGATCAGATGATTACTTTTTATGATCATATCCACTTTGAATTGTTCTTAAGAATAAACCAGGACCAGTGGGTTTAAAGAACTATGTCATAACATCAAAAGACGGACTCGTGCTTGATTCCAAATTTCAACGGGGATCAGCTACTCCCTACCCTAATAAGACTTTCGGACATGGATCCGCAGTGGTTCGCGCCTTACTAGAATATTTCCATCCGAAAGTTCAGTCTATTTTGATAGGTATTTCACTACTATCCCATTGCTTGAGAAATTCAATGAGTACCAAATTGAAGGTAAGGAACTTTGCAAAAAACCAGAATTTCAAGAAAATATCCTCACCTCAACGATGTTGATTTTAGCAAATGTGGAGAAAGACAATCACAACGAGGCGACTATGATGATTACTCAAGGGATGACAAGTTTTGTTTATTGATGTCGAAGGACAGCAAAGCAATAATCATGGGATCTACTGGTACAGGATAAGATCCAATCGTTACTGTCAAATTTTGGGATAAAAAAACAAACGTTGATCGATATTCAATGCCCCGCAGTTGTTAAATATTAAATAAAAGTATCGGAGCTGTAGATGGAGTATTGGAGATCGTGGTTACGTACAAAAAATGAACTGGGAAAATGATACTTCATGTTTTCGATCCTGCCATTGTTAACTCATTGTTCGAGTACCGACTGCTGTCTTGTGAAATAATGCTAATAAATAAAAAAGACCAAATAGAACTGATGGATTTTATATTGTCAATTATAAAATATCTCATTGCTAGGCCAACCAGAACACGTTCATTGGAACACCTTGAAAATGCCGAAGATCCTCAAATACTTCGTGTAAAAAAAACGCACCTGTATCTAAATCTTCCCAGGGCAAGCGGTTTGATGGCTATAACCAGAAGCCTTCAATTGACAACCTGAAAATAATCACATGTGTCGCCTTGAAGGATGCAAATCAAGATCAAGAACAAAATATTCAAAGTGTAATGTGTACCAATGTCTGAATAAAACCGCTGATTGCTTTGTTACGATACAATTTTTCACATGAATGTTTGTTTGCAATTAGTGTTTACATTTGACGTAAGTATTGTTTGATAACTCGGGGTTTGTAAATCAATTTTAGTGAACAGTAATTATTTTAAATTGCAACAGATACGCATGCTAACTTTCCCTCTAACAGTGCTATTATGGCTGCAGAATTATTGGTAATAAATATCGGTTACATCGATGAAATACATTTTTTCTTGGTTTATCACTTTCATTAGTGTCAGATATGTAAAAAGTTTAATGAACACTAAACTATTATATATACGGATAATTACGTTACAGCAACGCTACACAAAATACAAATAAAAACTCAGATAAATAGTTCACAGTTTAAACACATAATCTTAAATAATATCCCACACTGTTTGTATGAGAAATACATAATTATTTGTAACATACATTTTTTTAATTGGGTAAAAACTTGAATTGGGTAATCGATACACTTCGATGTTCAGTGATAAGAGGCAAATTGCCATCAGCCACTAACTAGTTAGTATAGGTTGTGTAACACTCGAGGAATCCCAGCTGGATTAACAATTTCTTCATTTCTTCTTCCCTTAGAATTATTTTTTTCATCTTTCCCATTGGGCTTCTCTTGACCACCTCGTATTTCCTTCCGAACCTGACGCTTTTAGGGAATTCGAGGACTGGAGGGGGGTTATTTTACACTTGTCTTCTTTTTTTAAAGCAATGATTACCGAAACGATTTTCATATTTAATCAAGAAGAAGAAATAGAAATAATATTATTGAAGATTTTATTTCATCTTATATAACGTTCATACTGAGTAGTACAGAAAACTACAGTAGTAATTGTGTATATTTGACACTTACACCTATGTATACGCGTTTTGTAAAATTATAGATCTTTTAAACATAATATGGTATGAACGTCTTTTGTAGACCATAAAAATAATAATTAAAAAAAAAAAAAAAAAAAAAAAAACCTAGTCTTTAATTTAGAATGTAAAAAGACGTTCAATTATTCACAAAAAGCTAATCAGAGATAAACTATATTTTTATCAATCTTTCTTGTGTAACATTTATTATGTAGGATACGAAAAAAATATCAAAAAAGATATATTTTCTTCCTCCTTTATGCTTAAATACAAATAAAACACAACCAAACTATTCTTCAACAAATATGTAACCTAAACATTAAGAATAACCAAGATCGTTGTCTTTAAACTTGTTAAAATTTTTGGGGACAGCTTAAATCGTATTTGATTAAAACAGAGCATTTCATGACGTCGATGAAAGTAAATTTGTCTTTCCTTCTAAGCCTTTACAACTGTTTTCCTGATTTTCAAAACAATTCTGGTTCAACAATCATACGGTTTCATGTATTATGAAGATAATTTGTAGATTGGATTTTGAACGATTGTCACGTTTGCTAAATACCCTTATTCCGATTTTAGTTTCTAGCCCCATATTCTAGTCAATATCAACTGTCAGAACAGTTTCCTCACAAACTAAAACAATAAGACATCGAACTCCAAAGTCTAAACAGCAACAACTATGATAGCAATGTACTCACGACCTTCAACTCTAATGTTTAGTCCATAACAACTCTCAAGCCTGTCTCTACACGACCTGAAACTCTCAGGGAATTTTCCCCACCAAACGACCTACAACTCCAAAATTCTGTCAGTAATAACTCTCAGAGCAGTAAATGTGAATCATCTTAATCACTTGTAATATGCACGGAAAAAGGGTTCGTTGATTATGTTATCTAGCATTCCTCATTCATATTAATGTGACACCTTAAAATTAGTAACAGACATGTCGTTACAATAATAGTGTAACAAACGGATACATATTGTTAAACCGTATTAAGTATGCACATATGTAAGTAATAATACTTTGTAATTGTCTACAAACAACATCCATACAAATGAATAAACTAGCCGACGTTCTTAATCAAATAAGTTAACCTAATCTATTCAATAAGGCATGAATGGCATTAATATATTCATTTTCTTTTGTCCATTGATTAGTGTTTTACACGTTTGATGATTCGACAAACATTAGTGCCTAATCAACAAATAATAACTTCAAGGCAAGTAAGAACATACTGTTGTTTGCCGTCTGAATTGGACCATCTTACTAAAAGTCTCATGAATATCGATTAATAATCGAAGAATGAAAATTTCAATTTATCCGGATTTAAATAATATACAAGACCGTGTTGTGTAAACACTCATTACATATTTACTAGGTGAAAATTTAATCACCTGTCATAGGAATTCCCTAGTTAAATTTCACTGTATCTAGACGGCATAGATGGGAGAGATATACGAATTTTGTATGGATTACGTCTGTTAACTCATGACACGGATAAGATCTTTTACATTAAAATATATTCTCACATTGTAGGTCGGAGTTCTATTTGAAAGAGTTAAAATTATTTTAAAAAATATTTTCCGATATACATGAATCTTAAAACAAAGTTAATGTGATACACCAATTTCAAATTATGATATTAAAAGTTTGAAATTGAACAGGAATGGAAGTTATTGGGTTCAAAAAACAAAACAAAACCGTTAGTGAGATTAAACGTGTACCCATTACACGTGTCTACAGCATTTGTCGATAGTACCTTAACTCAGGAAGTAGTTACCAGTTTGTTAGGTTAAGGTTATATTTGAGATGGTAACTTTCACATTCTACCACTTACCTTCAGTGTTCACCATGTGTTCTCATTATTACAAATGTCAATCCTAGGCAATTTATAGACTGTGCTGTGTTGTTTGCTTATATGTCACAAAGAGACAAACCTGTAAAATACCAACAATTTTACGTTATTATACAGTATGTGTTACATACGAAACGACATTAAAAAAAAGTTATGTTAGATCTAGTTTGTCTTCTAATTGGAACAAGGTAAACGAGTAAAACGTTTACTATAATAATTCATCATAAAACCTTCATAATGCACACAAACTACATAAAAATGTGTAAAAAATCTCTTTGAGATGCAAAACATCTGCAACGTCTTTGTTACTTTTGCCATGATTACACTTTCACTTGTTTATTTGCCTTTGTAGTGGTGGTTAGTTTGAAACCAATCAATATATGTTTGAAAAGCTTGTTGGTTTTCGTAGTCTTACGTTGCTTCCAGGAAATCGCTGCAGCCATAAATTCAAAGATTCACAAGTCTTTTGGGATTCGCCAAAAAGATGCCACGTTAACAAAATTATAGTCGTATACAGTTTATATCATATAACTTGTTTCTTTGTTGTTTATATGTCAAACAACTCTGAGCTATTAACACCTTATAAATAAATAATATAAAATAAAGACACTACTCCTACAATACAATAGCGTCGGTGTCATAAGACAAAATGAGTTGGTTAAGAGATACCTGATAGAATATATTAAATAATGGGATCTGAATCACGAATACTCAAAAAAAGTGTTAATTCAGTTATAATCCTTCGAGAATACCACCCAGGTACTAATTATAATATCCCCTTAGGGTATCTATATTGCTGCAGCACGTAAGGAGGCAAAAATGAGTTTTATAAAAAGTTGATGCAGGTCATTCATTCAATCTTGTGGCTTATGTGTGTTGCTTGTTTCGGCTGGCTATATACGTAAATTACATAATATCTATGTCCTGCGCGGACAAAAAACATAAGTAAACAAGAAACATTTACAGCATTGCGAATAGATTGATTTTTATTGGTAATATCAGAAATAATGATTTTTGGATTTATTTATTATTATGAAAGTTTTTGAGTGAGTTAAAATTATCCACATCCCATAATTTATCCACATATTTCAAGCAAGTTAATGTAACTTGTGTGATTAATAATTGTTTATTGTTAGTTTAAATGATCTTCTGAATTAATTTTTTATTTTTTTTGAAGTGGAAAAACTAATTGTTTAATGTACAAAATTTTAAAATGTTTTTTTCGCGTCCTGCACAGATCGTTATACAAAGTTTTGTAAAGCACTGTACTTTTGCTCATAGAATAGGTTGACCTTTGAATACACATTGCCCTACATTTCTTCACTTCTAAGAACGAATTCACTCCAAACAGTGGCGGAAAAGTTGCACAAACATGCATCAACCGTTTGTCGCTATTATAGATACTAAGTTTAACATCGGGTATGGATTTAAAATTGAACTTCAATGTTCACAAGTGTGGAGTGTGCGTCACGAGTGTAGAGTGGGGAGAGTTGCTTTAGAGCGTCGGTGTTTCAAACGTTCCTCTAACAAGTAGGAATACACAAGTTTTTTATATATTTTCTCCACATGTATCAGTGACAGATTAATATTGTGAAATTTATGATTAACAAAATTTAATTACTGCATAGAAGACTTTACTAGGATAACCATTAAAATATAATACTCTTTGTAATAACTTACAATGTAGTAAAAATTATAAATACAGAGTACGTAAAGTGTATAAAGTAGTTAATGAAGTGTTAATTTATTTAAAATATTTTCTTACACATCATATCTTTCCTTTAGGAATATGCCTGATATTTTAATATGAATATTTTATCAGAATGTCGGAGGAAATATATCTCCGTCACCTTTTGTAAAGTTCCCTAAAGGTATTTCTGTGATACGTGTTCTACATATTTCTGCTTTCAAATCAAGATTATTTACAATGGAAGACAAGAATCAATAATGCAATAATGCTTTACAAACTTCATAGCGCACGTGCATACAATCACAACAATTTGTTGACTTATTTTAATTATAAGGTTACCTTTATTAATTTAATCCAGTTCTGAATGTAGTTTATTATACCAGTGCCTAAAATTAGTAAAAAGAAATATGTAAGAACGAAATTGGTATATGTGAAACAGCACTTATTGCAGAAAATCTTGTTTTCCATTTACATTTTTAACAATATACGATACACATTATTGGAGACACTCAGATCATGTGAATCGGGTCCGAAACCTTTATTGAATCTTTATTTAAAAGTACAGTTTTCTCAATATCAGAGGAATCAAGTATTTTTTATTTTTTTTTTGAAATTTATAAGTCTTCTATGTTTGACGATTTGGGTTACACATTTAAACAGGAAAAATTGGTTAAACAAATTTGGATATATTAGAATTTTTTATATTCTGAGTTATTCATTAGTCAATGTTACAAAAATCGCAAGAATTTCAAAATACCATGGACGAAATAGAAAATGGACTGTTCTAGGTACAAACTTCTAGTTTTACACATTTTCTAACTATCACCGTATCTTAAAAAACAATGTATCTACCTTATTTAGTTATAATAAAACCAATCCCCGCTATGAAAAATAGAAACATCCACATGTGCACGTTCTAGCCGCGCACACTCACTTGTAGTTGTGTTGAACAGTAAACATGTTCTCGATACAATTTTCGTTGTAAATGGACTTATCAATTCAACAGCTAATCCATAATATATCTGTAAATTGATGTAGCTAAAAAGAGAAAACTGCTGTTGTCAGTTATATAGCTGTGCACCACACACAAAAAAACCGAACACCGGATTTTCTTTTATTTACTCTTGATGTTAAAAGGAGTAAAACCTCTTCGTAATCACCACATTATCACCACCAACAAGTAAGATTAGTACCTAATATAAATTTTGGTGAAGACAGGATCTATAGTAGAGATAGAAAAAAGAAATTTAAACCTAAACATGAAACTAGTTGTAGATACAGTTAGTGTATTTGTAGACTGTCTCAGCTGATAATCAATACAGTGAGTCTCTCTGGGTATTAGAAGAGCAAAAACGAAGTACACATTAATCATGTTTAATATTCAAATAATGTACTTTATATTTAATCAGTAAAATTGTATTATAGTATCTCGTCTAACTTTTATTTTTTTATTAATTTATTGTAATAAAGTCTTTTGTTAGATTTTTATGTTTTTCTTGATGCGTATATTTTTAACTATTACTATAATTTTTTTTCAGAAAGTTGTAGATGTACTTTCGTGGATTTAATGTAATTAGGAGTATTAAAAACGTAAGTTCGTTTGGATTTAATAATTCGTTTATTTAAAAATATATTACGTTTTGATTCTTAGAATATCCTGTACCGTGTTCTGGCCATGAAAATTTAAAGTTGGCCACAATTTTGAATTTTCTGTTTAAACAAACGTGTCCAATAGTTCATTAACTCCCACATAGGAAATCTGAGCACAATTGCCACAGATAGAGCTTTTAATAACATATTATAAATGATATAAAATTTAGAAAAATAACTTCATTAGTAGGTTTGGTGGATATTTCATGGTGTTCCTTGTTGTCTTTTCTATGATGAAAAATCAAAATAGCTAGCATCTGTAATAGGAAATAATTAATAACAACGGTAACAAAGAGGTTCACAATAAAAATAGTCAATTTATCAAACTTCAAAAATAAAGTTTTAATTTAAAATATTCAAAAAAACTGTATTTAAATATTTACAGGCTACAAAAATTAAGTTAACAAGGTGTAATTTTAAGGAAATAATATTTTCCCCTTAAACGATAATAAGAAAGAGAGTTAAGTGCAAAGGTAGTACGTTGTTGGGAATAGGATAATTACATAAATAAATATTGATGTACCAATGTTTAAGTGATAATTTATTATTTTGATAATAACTGTAGGAACTGATTGCCAACACGAACTTTCTACTCAAGACGGTGCCCGAGAAAGAAACAATGTCATCTAGGTCTACTTCATATTATAAAAGACTTGGTTTTACAACAAACTATGGTACAGTGAAGGAAATATCATAAAACCAAATCCACCTAATTATTACCAAATAAAAGTATTATTTTCACTTTACAATTTCTAAGCAGATCTTTTTCTTCCTAAAGTTTTATTGAATTCTTATACTTTAGAAGCTACTCAAGACCATTTATGAAGAATAGTGACCGTCAAACCGTAGCGACATCACTCCCCTCCCCCATTTCTCCCACACGAAGTTGTAGTGTCACAATGCCATGGTTGTTACACAAGATAACGTCTTTAACAATACAAATAAAACTATACTAAAACCAGTGAAAAGTTAAACATTTAGTCCCTTTACAATACTATACTATTATGATAGTACACATACAAAACTAAACTAAAATTAATATATAAAATGTTTTTATCTAATAATTATACACTAAAAATATAAATGTATAGTATCTAAAGAAATAAGTAATAAAGGTTTACCAGAAAAAAACGTGAAATAAAATTGTTTATTAATAAAATTTTAAAAATTGTGGATTTACTACGAAAATTGTAGTGTTTGATCGTAACAATATTTACCAGCCCCCAAAGTATACGCAGTGTATTATGAATACTGTTAACAAGGTTGAACTTACTGAAACACTAAAGTTTCCTTCTAGAAGCTAGAGGTTGGAGTGGTTTGCATAATTCATTCATGGAGTCGTGAGGTAGGTTGCTATTAGTCATTTCCGTTGCAGTTGCTTGCTTACCATCAAATTTTTGTCTCAAATTATGTTTGGTGAAGATACAAAGCCTTAAATAGTGCGGTCGTTGTGTCTGACAGAAGGTTGGCATGTTTCCCGCAAAACGTGTTGGAAATGTTTATCCTTAAAGTGAATTTAATTACGGATGTATGTATGATGAAGAGGAGGGTAAAATAATCACCACCATCGACCCTCCAGCGCTTAATGAGATAGAGCTTTATTATTTATGTATCGATTATTGTATATTTTTATTTTATAAAGTACTTAAAAAAAAGAAAAACATTTTGTTTAAACATATCTAAGATGTTTTAAATATTATATTAATTGATTATTTTTTGAAGTTTAAAAAGTGTACCTTTTTAAAATGGTTCATATTACCCTTATTCGTTTTAGAGTAAAATAAATTATTATTATTATTAAGATCATTTCCGATCACAAAAAAATTATAAATTGAGAATTACATATCAAATACAATAATAGTTTTTTTTAATTGTTTCTAAAAAAAAAAAAATATAAATATAAATACACTTCTAAACTTCACAACAAAACGTATATGAGATTTTGAGCTAAGGCTGCATGAAGAAATTACGAGTTAAAACCAAATAAAGTTGTACTAACAAACAGTGTTTATTATTTTCTGAAAAACTAAGGTCTCAAGGAATTATTTAATTCCTGAATCGTAGATATTCTTCAGAAGAGAACTATCTAAATATTACTCTCCGAAACTAGAAATAGATTATCCATAAGTTTTACAATATTTATGACCTTCCTTTTAATACTATGTGTTATGTGTAATTGTAAACAATAACTAATAAAGACATGGATACTATATTGTAAATTGTTAATACTATTGTTATTATGATTATGATATCATATTTTTTTAAATATTTAATGACAATATAAAAGTTATACTTTTAATCGATAGTCTAGGCAAATAATTAAAAACTATTCAAGTACATCTAAATAATTTGTTACAGTATAATAAAGTTGTTGTGAAGCCGCAACATGAAGGGAGGCGCAGATAATTAATAAAACAATTATTTAAAGCGGAGAGGCTACAGAAATGAGATAGCTGAGTGATAATGTTAAGAGTATCGGGTGGAAAGCATGCAATAAGTAGGCGATAGTTTTAGCGGAAATTATTAACGTAGGAAATAATATTAAACATATAAAATGTTATTTTTGAAACTTTACATCAGAATTGATACAAAAATTTAATTGCAAAACGTAGGATCTTTAACTACCGTACGCGTTAACTGAACATAATATAAACGACATAAAATAAGTAACAAAAACCGTAATATAAAATTAAAACTTCTGAGTAATTTTAAAAATTAAATGCGACTTTTTCATAGGAAATTAATATTTATATTCATATGCCAAGTTTATAATAAAGGAAGATTCAAACTTAGGCTACGTTTGTAACAAAAAAATATGAAAATGACACACACAATTTGAAAATAACTCAAAATAGTCCACAAAGCTGTTTTAATTTGTCGTGTATGTCGGATAACCAGGGATTTGTTCTAATGCAAAAAATATAAATTTAAAAAATTATAAAAAATTATAATTTAATAAAACTGTAAAAATATACAGCATAATGGATCTTTTCTTTTGAGTTTATGTGAAATATTGATTTACATTACCATAAAAGTATCTAAATACCTTCAGGTACGAGTGATTTATATGTTTAATATATAGTCTTCCATATAAGCTGAGTGTTGTGAAGAAAAACAAACAATGAAACGGAAGACATTTGGTTCTATGTATATTCCAGATACTCCCACTTTAGTCTTACAACAATGTTTGTCACTGTCTTCTATCGAGGACTGAACCTTAACTTAAACCTGCAATATTAATGTTAAAATTATTTGCTAAAATGTATGCCTTTTAAAATTGGAATAACATATTTGTTCGGTTACTATTTTCCTAAAATATACGTTTTGAAAGTTATTGGTTTAAGAATAAAAAAAGAATTAGGAATTCTTATGAACCGAATATTTTACATTGGGCACAAAAGTTTTAAAATATACAATAATTTGGACTATATTTATTTTATTTTATTAGTTTGGAAGGTGTGAGATGTGAAATTCACAAATGTTGTGTATATTTGAAGGTATATATATATATAAGAGTGAATTAAAATAAATGTAAGTGCAAATTTATTTGTGTCATGATAAACACTGTAAACCGAGTATTTCCTGGTGTTTTGTAAATTATTATCTTTTATTCCGTCTCGGGGATATTACAAATTTACGTTTACATACCTCTTTTGGTTTGAAATACTTAGTACAATAAAACGTTATGAGATATTCTTTATCCTAACGCAATAGACACCATAAAAAATATTCAGAATAAATATATTTGGATTTTAGAATAATTATAGTAAAAAGTATGTAATTAAAATACATTTCTTCATTTATTAATTACAATATTAAAATTTTCCTAAACTATCATCTTCAAAGTGTAGATTTGTATCTTTAGTTACATAATTTGTGAGTTAATGACTTGGTCGCTTGTCATTCAAAGCTAACTGGTAGTGATAGATAGAGAGGGATTTTGTAATATTGTAATATATTAAAGTTATTTTACAGTTGAAAGTTGTCTTTTGAAAAATATTTATAAAACGATAGTGAGGTAGTATGGATTTATACATCATTAATGAGTTTATGTGTTTTCTTAATTTTGGTTTTCTAAAATTTTTTTTCTGTTTTTATGATGTATATATATATATATATATATATATATATATATATATATATATTTCTCTATTAAATGAGACCCTGCAGAATTGTTGAAATTAATACATTATTTATTATTTCAACAGATATACAAGGAAATCACTATTTCTAGTATTACTAATCTGATTGGTTGATTCAATTATTGACTTTTTTGTAGTACAGTTAAATAGCTACTTCTTAGTGTAATTATTATTTCCTCTGAAAACTCCTTTCAATCGTAGAAACAAGAAAGAAAATACTTCAGAGATTATAAACGGAGATAATCCACGATCGTTCCTACATTCTTGGCAGAAGCAATCAACAATCTTTAAAAAGTTTCAATAAAAAGGTGACGGTGAGTATTGAAAAACATTATGTATTCTCATGTAAGAGAATACATAATAAAATTACAGTGAAGATAATAAAAGCTTAATGAATACATTGTGTTTCTTGAATATTATAATATATTTAGTATTGTATGGTTAGGCGTTCCTTAAATGCTTTAATTATACATAGCAACAAGTCTTCAGGGACTGAAAATTAATTAGCATCATGGAGGTGGAAGAAATTACATAATGTATAATAAACCCGTACTTAGATAAAAGATAAATATTTAAAACAATTAATATTGTTATGTAGAGGAATCCCTTGAGGCACAAACACCTACTTTGATATATGCTAGTACAGTTTGTCTGATATTTGATAGGGCAGTCAGCTATTGACGTACTGTGATATATACTCCTACAGTTTGTCTGATATTTGTTAGGGCAGTCAGCTATTGACGTACTGTGATATATACTAGTACAGTTTGTCTGATATTTGTTAGGGCAGTAAGTTATTGTCGTTCTACGATATGTAATAGTACTATTTCTCTGATATTTGTTAGAGCAAACAGCTATTGACGTACTGTGATATATACTCCTACAGTTTGTCTGATATTTGTTAGGGTAGTCAGATAATGACTTACTGTAATAAATTACCTATACAAAACGTAATTATTTCCAGATTTGTTTGTAAACATAATTATCGCAGACAAAATTCTGATTCGGGATCACCGACAAATCATATAAGTTTCTAGTGTCCGTTCTAATTTAAATAAATCATGGTTATTAGTGACTTTTTTCGTAATATCTTATTTTGTAAAACATATTTTGCGATTGTTTTTTTAGTTTTCATATTTATCAAATCTTATAAAATGTACCACATTTTGTATAAATTTTGTCTAATCATGAGTAGAATGTGGGTTTGCTGAATTTATATAAGAGATCCGAGATCCATATATCATTATTGAATGAACTGGATAAATTTAAATAATATGTTACCTTTAAATACATTATTATAAAAACTATTATATTCAAAAAGTAATATAGTCTTCACTTGTTTACTATAGTGAAAGAATAAAACATTGAATTGAAAAATGTAGACATCAATTTAAATGGTAAATTGTGTTTATGTAACGGGTATTATTTCAATTTGTAATAACTTTGCCAATATATGTAATTACTATTTATATAAATTTTTTTTTTAATTCTACTACAAGTTGACAGTTTTTATTTCGGTCAAAAATATTTTTAGTATAATTTAAACCAAAACTAATAACAAAATATTTTTTTCTCTCACCCCCCTCCCCCAGTGAGTTTATCATCTTGATCTATGTATTTCTAACAATTTCCCCTATTTTCAAAGCTGGCTACATTAAAATAGCTCTTATACTAAACAATAAACTAAGCAATCTATTTTTGCTGAAGATTGTGTGAAATCCTTAGTCTAGTTACCAACTGACGGTGATAATACCTCTATGTAGCCTTGTGTGAGCTACAGTGGGTGTCTCAGATCCTGAGATCAATTTATGCTATCCAGACATATACCAAGCTCTTAGATACAATAGTACCAAGATTCCTGAAGGAGGTATGTCACGTTAAAAGGACCGACATATTAACTTCCCTACTTTGGTGTTCAGGGAGAATACTACTCCTTTGTCAAATTACATTCCTTAGTTTTTATTCTGTCTATCATGTCCGTCTGAGTAAACAATCTTATTACGACTGGGCCCCATAGAGAAACTTCTATTTCCAAAACATGACTTATTTTACATTCCAGTATTTAATTATATTAAGAAAGTTTGATATTGCACCAGAAATGTGAACTACGTTATACTGGTTAGACGGAACCATAAGACTTGGGTGAATTTTATTTTAAAGATTCTACGATCTACACAAAGAAATATAATATATACTTTAAAATATAGATTTAAAGTATTGTTAAAAATTGAAATAAAACTATGTATAGAGAGTCAAACGGAATTGTTTGGAATGTATTATGCACTAATTATTATGTTTAATAACTAACCGAAGGATGTTCGCATACATTTTTAATTTTATAAATAATTTTACTTTTACAACCGTTGATAATATGGAGGAAATGTTGGTTTCTAATAACTCGTTTAACAGTAACTCCTTTAAAAGTTTTTCCAATTTAGTAAACACACTGGTTTAAAATATATTGATAAAAAAAATGGCATATTTTAAACGCCTTGAAATTCTGTTTTACCAATTTTGATAAAACATTTGTGAAGCATTATAACTAGTAACGTATTAATTTATTAACATACCTTTACGTGTTGTCTAAAGTAGTCAGTTTACATGTTGGTCCCTAAACCTGTTACACCTTCACTAGAGTTGATATCCGGAAAAACAGAAAAGTAGTAAAAACACCTTGACGTTTCATATACATATTAATAATTGTACATTTATTATGGCATATTAATTTCGTCTTTCTAGTGTTGTTTATTGCTCTAAACGAATTATCATGTAAACAAATTGAACATTGAAATAAACATCTAAGAAGTCTAAATTTTAAACTAATATGGAAAGAGAACCTGGTTTGTATTACGTGAATGTTGTAACTTATGATGAATCTAGCGAAGCAGAAACTGGTGTAGCGACCATCAAGTAAACAGAAGGACTTTGGACAATAAATAAAGTTATGGTAATCTATTTAACACTATTCGAAAGACTAATAGTGTAAGTAACAAACGAATTAATATTTGACCAACTATTCTCACTTATATTTACAGAAACACAAAAATATATTTTAATGAAACGTTAGTAATGGAAAATATAGTTCGTTTTGGGTCATTGATGTCTTTTTATTTGGTGAATGTTCATTTTTTTAAATTTCCAGTTACTCTAAACCTCTTTTTATTTTACTATCAATGTTAAAAACTATTTAGTATTTTTAAACTTCTTAATTTCTCAAATTTTATTCATGAATTTAATGCATTCGTCCAGCTTATCTCTGCGAAGTGCTCTTTATTTCTGACGATGGCACCGAATCGAATATTCGACGTGACAGTAATAATATTGTTTGTTTTTAATGTGAGATAAATCAATAGAACGTCATTTATTCAATATCTTTAAACATGTTTTGAAAAAATAAAATAATTTTTTTTTGTTTATGGTTCAATCTCTTTACAGATTCTCCGACTATTTATCTAATAAGCTCAATTTATACTTTTTTTTAACAATAGTCACACAAACACAAATTAGATAAGTATTTTAAATACTTCTGTCCGACAGTTACGGAGAAATCAACGATGACGGATAAGTTATATAATTATGCATAAAGATAGACATATATCTTTGGAAACATATGTTCCAACCAAATATGTGTAAAACAAGTTATAATGTTACAATCTCAATACTACAGTGTTTTCCCATGGTAATAAATTATCTTCATTTTTATAGTAATGTAATTGTTTTTGCTATACAATAAACGAATGCAAAAACAGCAACAAATTTACCTGAGTATTACGAGTACAAGATTATAGTCACAAAATGATAAAAAAGCCTCATTAACGTTTCACTCTTGTCTTTGGGACTTGCCTTTATAGAGAATGCTAATTAAGTAAGCACCCTTGTGATTACTTCCCACATAATAAATCATAGTAAACATCAAGTCATATGTTATACGATAATATTGTCATTCAGTCTGTTTTACAGAATTTTCTTTTCTTTTTCCCATAGGGGTGAAATTATTTTAACACCTTTCTATCAACATATACAGTAGTCGTACCCATACTAATAGTACAAATTAATCTAATAAATAAACCAATAACATAACTTCAAGAAAATTAAATATCCGACTAAAAATATGAGATAATGTATATATACTAAATATTTTATATTTTGATACATTTTAATGTTTTTATTTATTATTATGAATATAATTATATATTTTTTATAAAGAGAGTTTGTATTTGTACGAAAAAGTATTAAATTTAGGAGGATAATGACTGTAGAATAGTGTAATTTCTAACGTTAAGTGTCAGATAATTCACATAAAAATTAATGTACTACTAAGTTTAGCTTATGTTTAGATTTGTATTATAATTCATAAAAATACATAAATATATTACACTTTAAAATTTTGAATCTTTTGGCTAAAGAAGGGCAATCAACAATAAAATGAACGAATACTTTTAATAATTCATATTATTTTTAAAACATTAAGCATTTAAAAAATTTTATTATATGTTGCCTGACTTGAAATTCCGTATATATATATTACATATATTCAGTTAATAGGGTGAAGACTAAAATATTCAGTAGAAAATACTCGTATCAGCTTTTTTATGGTGAACGAACATCTTAGGGTATGAAGCATAAGTTATTTGTAAATATTTTATAGTTTTTACGAAATTTATTGAAAAAACATAAAATATTGTTAAGTTACCGCGGAATTCTATAAGAATATTGAAACAAATCCAATAATCATTTTTTTCTTATGAATATAAATGATGAACGAAATGATGAAACTTGCACCTTTTTGATATTGTTGGCAATATAGCGGATATGACGTATAGCTCAGTAGGACCAGGACTGATGTATATTAAACTTTGAAGAAAAATGATGCTGGTATTGTTATGGCTTTAAGGTTTTACTTAACACGTCGGCGTCTATTACTAGAAAGGAATTTGAGGTAGAAGTCAACATAAGTAAGAAAAGAGAGTGATCGATATTCGCTGCAGAAATCTGAGTTTGATAAAAAAACGTGGAATTAGTTGTTAAATACTCTGTAAAGAAGATATAACTCTGTATCTACCTTATTGATAGAATTATTAACAATCTTATTTATCGATCACACAAACCGTATTGATGACTGTTTTGAAATTTTTAGATTTTACTATTAAAAGCAATAGTTTTTAATGGTAAATCACTTATTTTTAATTGAAGAAATAAAAACTGTTCAACATTGGATACATATTTAAAGGTTGCATTAGATAACTTAATATAGGATGTTTTACAAGATTGCAGAAGAATTCTATTACTAAAACAAAATTTGACTCCAGTCTATGAATAAATATACAGGGTGGGAGAATATTATTAGAACGGCTTATCATCTCGTATATAATGGAAATTTGAAGGTAGATGTTATTGATAAATTTCCTTAATTTAAAAATACTATTTTTTTATGATTACAAACAAGTGGTCTACAACTAATATTGGATCCGACATTTTGAGTTTAACTTTATATTTTTTTAAAATAAAATGGTACTCATGTGATAAATCATTTTTAAAGTAGAATTTTAAGACAAAATAAAAGGTATTTATTATTTTAAAATTATCAATTTTATAAGTAAGAAGTTTATTTACATTATTTTTACATTAATTGAATTGCTAAAATTTAAATAAACTTTTTGAGAAATGGATGTGTGGTTCTTCATCCCTTCTTTTTTCTTAGTACAATAGTTATTGTTAATTTGGGAAGCAAATTTTAAAAAAAAATGTTCATTGATTAAAATAAACAATCAGTCCCAAGATTGGGTGTTTTGAAATGATCAAAGTTCTTAATATCATGCGATATTTTACTTTGGTCGTTTTGAAAAGAGGAAATAGTCTTTTTGTAAACGATATGCTCTTTTTAAATATTATATTTGCTGTACTATCTCAATTAGGGTACGTTAGGTCAGGTTTAAAATTGAAGTTGTTTTCATACTTGAAATGTGAAGAGCATTCACGTTTTCTTTAGGTGTCACAATGACCCGATTTTTTCAATCTCGACATGAATCTGGATTACTATATGATAATATCTTTGCTCATTAACACACTGCTTTCACATATATATATATATATATGAGTTAATTTCATGTGTTTATGAATATATATATATTTTTCATTTTATGAGTATATATTTCTCTTACTGAGGCTTAGACAATAAAACTCTTTTTTTGTATACTTTGTCCAAAAATTTAAATAATATCCTTTGTTATAATTGTTTTTTTTTTGAAGAAGTGGATGCTATGGGAATATATATTTCAATAATATAAATATTTATAACGATCTCTAAATAAATAAAAATTTGTGTTTATCCTTTGAAATACAATAAAAAATCTTAAATATAGTAACATGATATTTATAAAGTGTTGAGCAAAGTTGGTTATTGTGAAAAAAATTTCATATATATAAGTGATTTAGGTGCTAAAAGTTTTGAAAACCGTAAGAATACAAATAAATATACGTTACAAATGAAAAATATTTTGTCGTTATCATTTAGGTTTTGTTGCAGCCGACTGTAAAATCATTGATGATCACTCAATGGTACATTCATATGTCATTTTTTAAACCATTTGTATTTTTCTGTAAGTAACCTTTGTCTTTAATCAGATATTAGCCGTGTGATATTCCATTGTAAAATCTAAGCTACGCAATGCCATTATACTTACATTAACATATATTTATTACCTGTATAAATCATTTTCATAATACGTTAAGCCAAAAAAGAAAGTAACGCAATTTTACCAGAGTCATGTTAGAGCAATCAATCTTCCGCTGTAAGTTAATAAAGACAACTCTGGTTTTATTGTTTCAATGTTGGCAGCTGCGTAACTCTTCAATTAATTACGGTAGTCCTATGAAAATAACGACAGATGCATGTATTGCTATAGATTGTTTTGAAAGAAATATGTTAAAGTATACAAAATTGAACATGTTTATATCCATTACACTAGCATCATAAAACTTATATAAATATCAATTTAATATAATTGTATATAATACTACAAATATAATACTAAGAGTATTATATTTTATCATATTTACTAAACTAATATTTTAACTCTTTTTTTTTTTTTTTTTTTTTTTTTTTTAGTATACAAACGCGAGAAGATTTATTCTGAGCGTAGTCAAAGAAATTTAAATGTGTAAAAATGACCTTTAATATCTGAAAATAGCTGTTATATTTTTTTAAATAGTATGTGTAAGTAAGACTTTTTTTGAGCTAGTGGCTAGCGCTCTCTTTTGGAGTATAAGTTCGAACTCATAGTCGGTTATAAACGTTACAGTTTTAACCTATGGTTTACTATGGTTGAACAGAATTATTATATTTATAGTGGATTGGTGAAATTACATTTGCGGACTAGTCCCTGTGGGAACATAGTGTCGGACTGCTTGTAGGACTACCAAGTAAAACTTTCCTCTTTTCACCATAGTCTAGCAAGGAACCTTTTCAAAAATTACTTCGGGTTAGGGGCTTACTCTTTTACCTTAAAAAGGTTCGCTTATCCTTCTTCCCATTCTCCTTGATGGGCTAAGCCTTCTTTAGGTAGATCGTCTGTCTCTTGCAAGTGCTATTCGGATAATTCCAGGAATTACCAGAACCGCGGGTTCCGAGACTCTGCTATACAAAGATGTTACTCTAAGCACTGCCCTTCTCTGTACCTGGGTCAGCAGCTTTCTGTGCTTCTCCGTCGATAATGCATACCCCCATACTTCCGATCCGTACAGAAGCACGGACTAAGCTGCTGTCATTAACAACGGCGCCTGCTTAAATTTTAGCCGTTGGTTTTGGTCATCCTTCAGGTCAGCGCTATCACACTCCTCGTAGCCTTATCCGCCGTCACTCGAAACTTCTCTCAGAAGTTAAGCTTACAGCGTACCTTTAGTCCTAGGTATATTGCAGAAATCTTTGATACGACTACCTTCTCGATGACATTGAATGGGAGAATGGAAGAAATTCTTTTCTTCCTAAGCATGACGATTTCAGTGTTTTTCAGGGTCATGGTCGGTCTGTGCTTCGAATACCAGTCGTTGATTTACTTCGTTATTCTATTAAGCTTCAGCTGCACTTCCTGCAATAAGCGCCGCGACGTCATTAGTGTACCCAACGAGCAATAGCTCTTCAGACATATCTAATCGTATAAGGCCGTCTCGTAAGATGCATTGCAAAGTTCAGTACCAAGAATCAAGCCATATACCGCCCCCAATTGTACCACCATTCTGCGTACTCAACACGTCGTCTGATACGCTAGAATACGCTTCTTCAGGTAATAGTCTACCATCCACAAGAGATGCCCCCATAAGTGAAAGATGTTATCTAACGAATAAATAATGTCGCTCCATTTCCCAGAACTAAAAGTATTTCTCATGTCGAGTGTCACCAGCAGATCATATTCTACGCGAACCTCTGCCCTCCTATCAGTCTCAGCATCTTCAATGATGGTATCAGTGGTTGAAGGGACAAATTTGCATTATTTGCGTTCAACTGAACCACCTCCATCTTTTGAACTCTTTTGTTCGCGTTGCTCACCTAGATCTTAAGATACCCGACTGGCTCTGGACAGCCTATTCTAATTACGTCCTCCATTTACTTAATGATAGTGAGGCTGTCTAGATTCATAACCTCAATTCTCTCTCTTGGTTCCAACTCCCAGATGGTTGGATTGTCTCAAAGAATTGTTTTCAGAGCATTAATAAAAGTAGTTTTGACATTCGTTCTGTCGCCTTGTTTTAATAGAAATCTCCAGCCTTGGTGTGTCGAACAGACTTTATCTCTGTTTCCGTTTCCTCAGGTTTGGCTTGTCTCCGTATCTCACTAAGGCCGTCTACATAGGTCTTCCCCTCCGCCGGCCTAATAATAAGAGCTTCAGTTAGGGGTCAGCCATTGTTCTTTTCTTCTTTGACTAGATTTTCGTCGCTTTTTCCGGAAGCACTCGCGTCTGGGTAACTCTATGTGTTTCCTTTTCGCGTTCTTTCCTCTGTATTATCGTCCTCGTTTCTTCTCTCTTCTTCTTCAATACTTCGGCCCCTGCTATATTGAAGACGCTCTTTTTTCTCTACCGAAGGACATTCTGCTCAATAAGCTGCTACTGTCCATGTCTCTTTGCTCTAATTACCCCTCTCGGCGGAAATCCATGATCTGTACTAATACTATTAAAAAAAATGAAGATTTTTTAAATACATAAATAAGTATTACAATTAACGTGCCCTTCGGAATTCCTTATTTCACACACCTATATTTACAATCACTTTTAATATCAAAAATTAATAGTACTATCAGATGTTGAACATCCAGCAGTCCTAACAATCAAACAAGCAATGTTATATGAATAATAAGATACTAAAAGATATTTGAAATTTACTGATGGAGAGTTTAATAAGGCATATATGGGAACATCCATTATGTATATTTGCAAAGGAAGTGACCATACTTGTTCAAACTAGACAATAGATAGACTATATTGGCAGTATTTAATACTATCAAATATATAGCAGGAGAATTATTTATCAAAATAAAATTGAGATTTATTTTAATAATGGAGAGTTTATTACAGTAAAAATGGGAACATCCATTATGTATATTTACATATTAACTGACTATACTTGTTCAACGTAAAGAATGTATTTAGTCGTTCATAATATCATAATGAAATATATACCCGGAGAACTAGTTTTTATAGAGAGTTGATATATTAGTGATATGGAGTATAATACGGTAAAATCTAGAGCAAATCCATTATAATGTTTGGACAATAAATTACTTTAAATCTTCAAGGTATATAGGCAGTAGGCAGCGTAAGAAGATGTTGAAATATGTAGCCGGTGAATTAGTTAGTGATCTGAACAATGCTAACTATAAACGACTTCAGAGAGGCTGTGTTTATTATGTTCAAAATTTTCACTAATAAACATAATAGACACGAACTCTCCAAACTCGCCTATAGTTAACTTTGTTCATATAAACAGTCTTAATACAGATTAAAGTTTTTGTTTTTTCTTAGATTTGCAATGTGCAAAACATATATATATATAATATTACATGTTTTTAAAATAATTTTTGTGCAGAAAAATAATATTGAGTCACATTATCAGTTATCAAATATAAACAGCTTTCCGAAGAAATTTAACGTAAATGTTTTTGTGAACTATGGTGGAGTAAAAGTGAAATAAGATTGTGAAATTTGATTCCTCGTAACTTAGTATCCAAATAAATACAAAAAAAAATAAATAAATAAAATAATGTTTTCACTTAAATAAAGGAAATTTTTAGGAGTAACACAAAAGGAAAACATTAATATATTTGTGTTGAGAAATGTGGGGAATATATATTATATATTTTTCTCAACATTCTCTATATATAAAGCTGAGCTATTTCACACCCTGGAGATAGCCCCAATCAAGCGCTTCCAATTGTTGTGTCTATCACTTTCTTACTCCTATTAGAAGCTGAGTTATATTGTAATATATGCAGGACGTTTGCGCAACTTTGTATATATAAACACTGACTTATAACCGTCGTAGTGAGCTCATGACCGGTGAAAAAAAAAAATTTAAAAGAATATAATATGACTAACGTTCCTAAAAACCTAACAGTATTTTTAAATTACCGTTTATAGCGCAAAATTTTGGATGACTAACTTCTTAAAAATGGATTTGGTTTATTCTTTTAAAATTATGTTAATCAAGAAAGAATTATTTTTCAATATTGTTTTTAAAATTTCAAGAAAAATTTAAATTGTAACAATGAGTAATTATTACGTAATATCGAAATCTCCTATTAGTATATGTTATGAATTTTTTCATTACTCAATTTGTTCCAGTAACTATCTCTATCATTTTTTCATTCAATTTTTTATTGCGTTGCTGACTTTTTATTTAAAAAATCTTTGATTAGTTCAAAAAATTACGTCTACATGATATAGACAAAATCGCTTTAAAATAAACTCAATGCTATTTTAATTATAAAGTAGATTTGTCAGTGTGTTATGAACAACCATTCCTTTTTTGGCTTAAGATTATTCTCGTCAGTTTCTGCCAGGACTTGCTAACATATTTTATATTTTAAAATATCGTAGCAAAATCATCGCAATGAATAAACTTTCAACTTGGACTGATGTAGTAATAAATAAAATGTTTGACAAACCGAACACATACCCCCAATAACTCACAAATCTGATTACAAAAAAGAATTGAAATCCTGTCATTATGATAAAAGTCGATAGAAAACAATTTCACTTGTAAAATTGGAGTACAACTGAGGAGGGTTAACTCATGGTAATATTAGTGTGGTAAGTCGGTAATAACATTGTTAGCTCTATGAGTTTTTGTCGCAAAAACGTAATTGAATTGAATTTTTAAACGTGAACCTTTATTTTTAAACTTACGAATATATTGTTTTATATATTTTGTTTTTGTTTATTTTAGTGAATACTGATAATGTCATTTTGTTATGAATTGTGCTACTAATTTTAGACAGAAACATTTTCATATGGAATTAAATACAGTAAATATGGTCAGCACTTTTTTAAACTGATCCTGTACATATCATTTAGATTAGGTTATTCCTTAAATCTGTCGACCATTTATCAAACAATAAGGATTATCATGGAACATGTATCTAATTATTTAACAACCTTTTTAAAATTCTGGACAATTCCTCAATTTAATTCCCACAATTCGCTCTCTTTCATCTTTCCTACCACGCGTCTCTTTACCACCCCACGTTCTATTACAGGTAGTCTTCATTTTATTTTATAAGGCGATGATATCCAACAGATTTTTTTTATTTTTTTTTATTTTCAACAACTAGGATTAAAAACAGAAACACTTGAGTCTATCCAATGTTATATGTGAGACGTTTTCTAAAAAATGGATCAGTACATATATCTAATAGCAGTTGGTTTTATCAGTTTCCGTAAAGGAGAGGTATCGACAAAAAAATCCTTCAGGAATATTATACGTACCAATCAAAAGTACAATAAATTATACTAACATCATGTAGATAAATGATGTCTGAAAGGTTTTTGTACGGAACTGAATTGTAATACCAAAACCTGTCCATTAACAATACATTACATCTATGACGGAAACATAAGGGATTATCAGCCACTCTACAATGCATGTTTATTGTTTTTATCACATCACTCTTATTTTAAAAATTCTGAATAGACTACATTTATACATTATTTATTTTTATTATTATTTTTTTGCATATTAAATACTCGGTATTATAAAGATTTCATATTTGCTGATAATGCTAAACTCGTGTGATGTTTGTGAACAAAATTATATTCACATTTAGATGAAATAAAGTTCTATAAAATGATACTTTTACTAAAATGTAGTTTTGTTTATTGTACTGATAACACTTATTGCAATTAAGTATAATTAAAACAAATTGTTGTAACTCATATTATTAAACGTATTAAGTAAGTATCAAAATTGGGTTGATAATTTCTATATTTGTTCAGTATAGAAGTATCATTTTCCCTCTCCTACCATCATACAAGTTTCTTTGTCTGTTAAGTTTCGGACTAACTCCTAAATCAGAAGGACACATACCGAAAATAAATCATTCCTACTAAAAATAATACGTCGTCAAAGGACAAAACTTAGCATCTTTCTCAATAAACTCAAATTGAAACAATAATATTAATAAAATAATAATTACTAGTCATCATTAGGTATCATACAAACACTCCTTAATTCATTTTATAATAAATATTGTTTCTTGCGAAAGATTTACGTGAGAAAGTTATCTCATTTAGTTCCAAATAACTCTAGAACATTAAACAATGATCAACTTTTTTAAAAAAAGATTTAAAATAAACCAAGAAAAAATATTTTCCTTGAAGTTTTAAAACTACAATGGACATAATTGATTCTGAATAATGTATGATAGAATCATTAAATACGTTTTGGAGAAGGTTTGAGTAATGTGTATTAAAAATTTGAGGATGTGAGAGACAAAACTCACATGTTCTCAAAACTTAAATTTTGGGAAATGCCAAAAATGTTAGATCTCATATGGCCATATGTTTTATATTAATACAAGTTGTTTATTTAGGTGCTGTATAGGCCACAGAATTGATGTATTCAGTTTAGAGCTAGTCATTTGATAAACCATAAAAAAAATAAAAAAAAAAAAATTAAAATTGATCATATTAGTTTTAAAAATAATACAAGGATCATGTTATTTTTGCAAATAAATGACTTGGAACATGTGAGTTTGGTAATAATACTAGGATCGTTTTAGTTTTACAAATAAATGACTTGGAACATGTGAGTTTTGATAATTAGCACTTCATACTACTTAACGTTTAAAAAAGATAATTACCTATTGATATACTGTCAAAACTTCATAGAGATTTCAGTAACGTTTAAAATAACTGTAGTCTATTTTCAAGGTAAAATTGTTTATTATACAGCTAATAAAAGTATATAATAAATCAAAAATTACATTACAATTATTGTTAAACCAAACACAAGGTTTTCAAAATATGAGGCCTAGCAACAAATTCACAAAGATCTACTTCAGAAACGGTTATATATCAATTATTTATGACTAATAACGTATTCATAATTATTTTGTAATTGAAATATAATTTTTTCCGTTACTTGAATTTTATTTGAGATAGTAGTGGTGTATTTCAAATGTATAGAAGTTTTCCCGTTGATTTAAAAAGCTTTGTTTATTAAAGATATAAGAAAGTAAGAATTCTCTCAGTAAGTCTGTTTGAATTAAGAGGATTGCAAGCTTTTAAAAGCTTAAATCTAATAATTAATCCTTGGTAATATTCTACCTTCTTAAGGCTTGGAATATTAATCATTTTAATTCAATCAAGTATGATTTAGTTAGATTTTATTTAAATTTTAGTTTCATAAATTTATAATTTGAATAACATTTATTTTGTACGTTATCCAAAACACCATTTTGTAAAAGTAAGAAGTCGTGTTCATATATGGTATATATAATTGCTGATAGAATATAGAGGAAAATGGACACCTTGTCACAACAGAATACTGTAACATTGAATTATTTTTACTGGTTCCAGTCTCAAACTATCCCACATAACTAAATACTTAACCTACTTAACTTCTATAAAATATTACTGAAGAAGTCTAATCCTTGCACAACTTTCTTAGAAAATAAATAATTATACTGTAGGTATTTTCTAAGTTCCGCCATGAAATTATGGACGTAAGAATATATAGATATTGAATTTCAAAAGTTATGGTGTGGTTATAAATAATAATATTGTCGCATTTAAATTTTATAGATATACGAAATTATTTTTAAATAAAGGAGTAGCTAAGATTTACTATTAAATAAGCTTATTTCAAAGACATCGTGTTCTTCGTACTTTTTTGTAATTTGATTAATTTGTTGTACAGTATACCCAACAGTAAGACATGAAAGTAAACTTGATTTTAATGGATGTTCGATGCAAATTACTGGTAATTTATATGAGTTTCCGACAGAATGTGCACATGCAACATGTTATTATCTTTTTAATTTTTTCCTTATTTTTAATATTTTAATAAATTGTCATTTTGTGAGAATTAGGTAATGGTGCCTTAAATGTTTATAAATGTCACAGTGTGTTCACTGTATATGTTACAGTAGCCTCAAACTAGGAGTGTGTCTGGTGTAAAGGGCGTGTCCTCCCTCCTACTTGCTTCCCTAGCCTGACTTAACGGTACAACCCATTCCAATTAAACTAAGTACACACGTGACTGTTTAGCTAAATTTAATTTCTAAAGTTTAATTTCGTGACAGACTCCATCTCACTTATCTTATTATTTTGCCTATTTGTACACAATATTTATTTATAAAAATATATAAGAACTAGAAACGAACAAAGTATAAACTTGTGTTAAAAGTAAGGTTATGTTATAAACAATAAAAGTTTTTTACATAATAAAAGTAATGAAAAGAAATTCAAAAGAACAAAAAAAAATTTTTCCTGCTAAATGATAACTTCATGCATGAGAGTTGTAGATATTATTTTTTTTTGGTAGATTTTTTTTTTTTTTTTTCAATTAGATTAGGCACATGCAATTAGGAGTATTCGAATGCTAGGTGTACTGGTTTTAGCTACTTTAATATCTTAGAATAGCACGTAATATTTATTTTATTTTTATGAGAAAAACAGGATGATAAGTTGGAATAAATTATCATTTATTGTGTAAAATGTATACGATAATATTTCAATATACTCACTATTGGTAATTATAAAAAAACAGATAATAAAATATTCAGTGAAAAAAATTATGTTCTAAACTGTCTAAATATTTTAACTTTATAGCTATATAGAGTGTTACAAAATGTCGTGCTAACTTTAGGTAGTGGTTACATGGGTCAAAATGAAGAAATAATTCGTGTAACCTATGTGTAGAAGCGCCTAGATATCCGCCATTTTGTTTTTAACAATATAATTTAGATGATTAGAACAGTTTGATCAATTGATTAAAAGACATATTATGTTACCTACTTTCAACCTATTTAACGTTTATTAAATTGACAATAAGCCTTTTTAAAATTAAAATAAAGATTTTGTTTTTCATAAATTAACATAATTCAATATTATTTTTGTTTAGGCTAAATTTGAGTGTTGTAAATAATTATCAAGATTTATGTTTTGAGGTTTTTGTCCATAACTCAGGTTATCAATTGACCTAGTAAAAAAATAATTAACTAATAAATGTAATTTGACGTTAAAAGAAGATTTTTTTTTTGTATTTTGTACATTCTTCTTAAATCGAAAGATTTTCATGAAATTTAAAATTAAACATTTATATTGACATTATTAAAATTTACATGATAAAGTTTTAGTTTTTGGTATACTGTAAAAAATAAAATACATATTTTGTATAGACTACCAAATTTCAACTCAGAATTTTAAAAATTACAAAATTTATAATTATTTGTCAAAAAATTCAAAGTGGGCAAACGATGGAAAACGTAGCGTTTCCCGTACACAAGTTTTCATTTTTTCCCCCTTACTTTACCAATGTAACCAAAACAAAGTTTGGCACAACATTTTCTGAACACTCTGTAACTAATAGTTAAGCTTATACCATGAATGAATAAGATTGTTTTTAAATAACAAATGTTACATTTTTTGTTTATTTAGTAAATGTTTTACTGTTATAACTTTATACATAACTATTTACAAAAGATTAACATTATATATTTATAAATAAAACACTTAATTGTTTACACTTTCTGTCATTAACAAAAATGTGTCCATCTCTTAATAAAACGATCATATTCACACCGATAAAAGATAAGCGTGTTCAAAGAAGCATCTGATTTCTATATTTTTTTATTGGGTTTGTACCTCTGAAAGCAAACGCAAAGAACAAAGTCCCTTTTTTCCTGTCTACCCAAACACATTGCTTCTTTGATGATACTGTACTTAGTTACAAGTGTTGACATTATGCAAGATCAAAGTGTTTATTTGTTGGTAAGGTATGTGTGTTCTTACTGGTGTAATATTAACTGACGCCACATAGTATCCTATATCTTTTTTATAAATAAATGTATATGGTATAATAACATAGACTGATATATTTACATTATATTATAAACTAGAACATTTTTACATATTTTAAATTATAAATTACACGTATAGTATTTTGAAAGATGTTCAATTTTCTTAATAAGAATATTGTTGAAGAAGAATTAAAACTCTATTATGAAATGTTTACACAAATAAAAAACTACAGAATAATATAAAACCTAGATATATACAAACAATGTTTCAATATGAAATACACATTAATGTTCCATTAGATTAGATATATTTTCCAACTTATATTAGTTTTCCTTAAAATGTAATTTCATTTATATCGCCGCCATTAATGCACTTCTCATTAGACGTGTTTTAGGAAACATGTTTGATGATTCGTGGTATGCAGATATATTTTACTCAAATATCGAGGAGTTTACAAAATTTAATTAGGACCTTATCCTAATTAGTGGAAGTATCTGCAGTAAGGAAAAAATAGAATTTATTTAATATTGATCAAACTATTTTATTCTAATTTTTAAAAACTCTTTTATGGCGAAAAGCACAAACACATAAGTTAAGAGTAAAGTCAATATGTTTATAAAGATGGGGTGTATATGAAAAATACATCAGATACGTCTAAAATAACAGTGTAAATAAACATTATATATCAACAAACTTTTGTAATTAATTTTTACTTTCAACCTACACAAAGTTTGTGTATCTCAAACTATTTATTATGAAGAGGTAATCATTGCAACGTCCTGATCCAAATTTTATTACCTTGATTTGAAAAACATCATTAGAATAATAATATCGTATATTTTACGTACAAACAAGAAGTGAAACGTTCGTACACACCAAAGAAAATAGGTTTGGTTTTGTGATCTCTCAAAGAAAATACACAATTTCTTGAATAGTTTGATTATTTATTAAGAAGTTTTTGTAGATACATATTGTAGAAAAGAGACAAATAGTGTATGAATACAAGAATATAAAATTAATTTTAGTTGTAATATATCTAAATATCCATCAAATACAGTCAATTGTAGATTCCCATTAACTGGTGAATAAATCGCGATCATTTGTATCTTAAAATAAAATTTACGATATAAACAATTGTATTGTACCATAACTAAAGGAAAATGTACTTTACAATATCGACACAAAAATTCACAAGAGAGAGAGTTCGTTATAAAAAAATATATATAATCGTAACAATGAATGTATCTAATGTATTTAGTTTTAGTAAATACAAACACGAAATATGAAATATGCACAAAACGATATTATTAAAATAAAAATACAAGTGTGTTATAACCAATAAATACTTTGCAGTGTTCAGAAATGTAATCATAAAACAGTGACTTCATTTGACTAACGACGAAAACTGGTTTTCCAGACCTGGAGTCTCCAAACTACGGCTCGCTTGCCAAATCCGCCCCGCCAGTGTCATCAATCCGGCCCCTGATAGCTAATAGCTTATTGTTGTTATTTTTGTTGTGATAAGTTAGATAAAAAATATATAGAATGATAATAATTCGGTTTTATTTACTTGCTTAATGACAATTATAATACGCAGAAAATTTACCTAAACATAATAACTTACAATTAATTTAAATGAATCCCACTAACATTATATCATAAAAACACATAAACATATAACATATAAACATTATAACACATAAACTACTGATTACGTTTATGTAATTGTGATTTACTGACAATAGTTTGTAGTTGTGGACGAACAATTTCATATTCAGTTCCTATATATATATATATATATATATATATATATATATATATATATATATATATATATATATATATATATATTCAAATCGACATAGAAGGCTAACATCCATACCCCTTGACTATTTTGTAATTGGGTAAAAGGGCGATGCTTTTCATACAAAAAAATTTTGATCACTGCTCGAACTTAAAAAAAACACTGAAGGACGTCTCCGCAACTAAGCCAGTGTACGGCTGCATGATATGGTAAGTCATTTTCTCCAATATCTTCAATAAACTCGTGGAATCGTCGGTGATTCAGCCTAGTGGATCTGATGACATCTGATATGACATGTTTTACAACTTCAGACATATCCAACATTTCAAGCACAAGGACAGTTGATGAATGATACAATGTAGGACTAATGGTTTTGAACCATCTTACTTAATCAAAAGCCTTTCAACGACAATGTCACCATCCTCAGTGATACATGAGTTACAATAATTTTACTATTTATTGTAGCTCATGTATCACTGAGGATGGCGACTTTGTCGTTGAAACACTTTCATTAGGGAAAAATGTTATTTCTGTGATATTTTCCGTTCTAGTTTTATTCTCTCTAATAGTATCTCACAAGTCAGGCTCAATATTTAATTATATTAAATTATGATAACATTTTTTAAATTATTTTAAAACTAAAAGGAGATTTTTAATCATCTACTTGATGTATATGGACAAAAATACAAAACCACAATTTTTCAATAGATTTCCAACAATAATATTTTTGTAATTACTGTATGCACAAAACATCTGACACAAAATATCACTTTAATAGACTTTACATTACTATAAAAAGTAAATTAACCTACCCATCTAGAAGAATAGTTTAACAAAAAAAAAATCATTTTTCCATCTTTTTAAAATTCAAATATAATTAACTCTTTATTCACAATAAATTCACCAGCATCATGTTATGCATTTGGCATATTTATAGAAACCCAGCGACCAAAGTTATCGCATAAATACTTAGTTTGCATAATATTATCTTCCATATGATTTACTCAGAAAGAACGAACTTCTCTGGCAGGTTTCCAATCATTGTGAGAATTGTCTAACGTTATCTGTCAAAACATTATTTCGAATTGTTTTACAGCCAGTGTACTTTACTCTTATATTTGTTTATATTATTAATTAATATATTAGCAATTAAACTTTTTTTTCTTTTATATTGTTTTGTTCTATTCCCGGTTTTAATACGATGTAAATTAGTGAACAAGGTTTATTTTGTTACAACTACAACAGTTATTTTCATTTACTATTATTGCTCACACTCATTCAAAATTACTGTCAATGTAATAAATTTTATATCCAATTTAACAAATGTTTTGTATACATGTTTTATTATAATCTACTATCTCTCCCAGCTAAAAAAATCTGTAAATGTGTAAGTGCAAATTCGTGCTTAATATTTAAACTATTGAGATCATTGAGACATAATTGTTGTTTCTAAAGATTATATTTCACATTCTGAATAATTGTTCAAAACATACTAGGTTAAAACATTGTATAAAAAAAATAGTTTTGAAAAATTATTTCTACAACTATTTGTCTAACGAAATTTAACACGTTCAAATCGATACTAGTGTATTGTTATTTGAATCTACAAGTGAGACATATTTGCTGGGGTTCACTAATAGTGAGTGTGGGTGTGGGGACCCGAGAAATTTAGCTGGATCTACATCTTTCTTATTGTACTTTTTGATTCGATCACACTCATTCATCTTTCTTATTAGATCTCTCTTGACCAATCTTTGCTCACTTCTAACCCTGAGTATTTGAGGACCTCGGTTTTCATTTAACGCTCTTTTCTTCTTTTTCATTATATGGCGACGATGGTTGATAGGTTTTTCGACTTTATATATAAATCAAATAAAAAACACATGAGATGTTATCTTCAGATCAAAGAGACTTAGTATTTAAATTTCGGAATCGACGAAATTAAACGTACTTTTGAAACTGTTTTGTATGAAGTAAAAACTATTGACAAACACCTGTGAATAATGTTTTACAACCAAAACTAAGAACGTTTATTGAAATATATTTTGATTATAAAGTAAAAAAAAACTTCAATTACTAAGGTTTTTCCCGTTTCCTGTACTACCACACAACTTCCTTCAAAAATGTAATTGAATTCTCTTCATGATTTATAAAACAAGATGGTCAATCCGGCAAATGAATCGTCAATTATAACATTACATCCTGTCCATTAACTTGGTCATGTTTCACATTCCTTTTCGATCACATTTTAAAGTTCATCGATTGTCTCTCAAATATTATTGAAATCTCTAAATGATTACCAGTCAAGATTATTTTAATTCTTTGTTTCCTTAAATATGAAAATTAGGAAAATTAGCTCTTAACAGCTATGATTTTAATAATATCATCAATTCCCGATTTGACATTTTGTTTCCATAAATTTTAAAATGCTCTGTAAACGACATATATAATGTGTTTACTTTGTCGTAAAATTTCCCTACTTATACTTAAATGTTATAATAATTATAAAAATGAAACAATTACAGAGTGTACACGCTAATTTGGTACAATAAGTATTAACAAGGTATAATCTACGTATAACTCATAAATCATTTTGTTACAAATTCTTGGTGTGGGTAAAGTTAGAACAATATTAGCGCATTGTTCATGTTATGCGCATTAGGTAGAAATTCAAATGTATAATATATATGGGAGAAATAGATTTTTCAATTCTTAGCTACTATAAACAGTACTCTATCGCAAAGTAAACCATTGAAAATGTATTTAAGAAACCATTTATATATATATATATATATATATATATATAAATATATTAATAGGGGTCTTAAATTGTTTGTTTTTTTTGTTATATACTGAGCATAAATAATTCAGCGTCCTCAGCGCTTGAATCTGTCTGTCTAGCTTATAAAAAAAAAATAACAAGTTAAAGATTACCCTGTAATGTCACATTTATTGCCCCTTCTCATATCCCACTTTCACAGATGAATGACTATATAAGCTAGAAGGATGAATTGGCTATTTTTTTCTGTCATTTTTTTTGCTCGTTGAAACCGTTGCTAAATAAGGGAGACCTTAGACATTGAAATCCCTTCTGATTAAGCCTCACGTAAACAAAGTATTGCTCCTTAGAGAATACTTTTCCCAAAGGTTTACACCCTCAGTGTAAAAGGGAAGGTAATTTTCGAAGCGTTAAATTTACCGTTCTCTTTATTTTTCAACATAAACGAGTCTTACCTCTCAACCTACTTGTTGAGATTGTATACATCATTGTTACGGTAGTATATTTTATAATAACCTAATGTCTGTTCAAGCTAGATTTATTGTTATTTTTAGTTTCCCACAATAACTATAGAGATTAAAACATTGGTGTTTCGTTTTATATCAGTTTTGAGATCCTTTGATTCGAGAAATGTGATTTTGTGTATTTTTTTCATTGTTTGTAGTCTACAACTGTCATTTTTAATGTAATGTATAACCAAAACGCTCGGGAATCATTATAATCAAAAATTTTATTTGACCTAGTGTTTGCCATATCTCAGAATTTTCTTTTCTTTCGTTTTCCCTTTAACTCTAAATTTAGGGTAATCTGTAATCTGTAATAATAATAATAATAATAATAATAATAATAATAATAATAATAATAATAATAATAATAATAATAATAATAACAAAACATTAAACTACAAATGTATCTAAATTAGCTCTAATGATTTTGATCAAATTGGTCTCAATTGTAACCTATACGGACAAAAACTAAACGCATTAGCTTGCATTATTCCATAAATAATGATCTAAAAATCGGCTATGGAGTGTTTATTAAAAGTTTTAGTGTCTCAATTTTCGTTGTACCAATTTCGTTTAAAGCTTAACCACAGTGATTAAAAACCCCGTTGTAGAGGCGTTTACGTCACCAGTAACTTAAGTTTAATCCCTATTTACATATGTATATATTTTTAACTTCTACTTATTATTATTTAATTATTTCACATAGTTCAATAAATATTTTATAATAGATTTCATGTTGTAATAATAATTATAATTAAAACTAGTTTACGACACAATTAAAGCAAATTTGGTCTTTATTCAAAGGCACGAGTGTTTAGTAATAAAATGTGCAAATCTATAATTGGGTGCGTAGTACTTTTGAATGATATTTCAAAGTGGTAAATATTTTTGGTTGGTTTTATTAATATTTGGATAAGTGAACGAAAAAGTTTGTGCGATGTGTTACTTTTAGTTCATATTGTGCGAAAAAGCTGTTATTAGCTTAATCTGTTATTCTCGTAAGCAATCCGATTCTTAAGCCGGTTTATCAATTACCTCATACTTTGTAAATAAAGATATTTTAGTTCAATGGTAGGATTTTTAAATTTGTTGAATAAGCTGCGATTTATAATTACACATGACTGACAAAACTCATAAAGTTGACTTTTCTCAAAATTCGATTATCAAGATTTTGAAACCAATTTGTCCAAATTTCAATCTAAATTTCTAAACATCTTTGTAGAGAGCCTACTAGTAGTAAGTAGTAAAATTCATATTATAGACTAAGATGAAAACCCATTAAATCTCAAAATTGGTAAAGGCGATTGAGATGAAATTTTTGTGATATACCCCAAAATGTAGTTTCCAAACCTAATGTAATAAACCGCTCTTAAAAAATAACAACGGTTTTTGAGAGTTCGAAAATAAGTAAATACATGTAGACTAATTGATCGTATCTATTTATTTATATTAGTAAACATAGGCGCCATTGCAAGATCATAAGGAATAAATACCTTTAATGAAGTACACACAGCATTTTAATTTATCATTGTCACAAAATTTTAACGTGTTGTGGTAATAATCTATTCTGCATGTCAGGGTTTGAATTCATAATAAACTTGATGTAATATCAATGAAGTTTGATTATCTATTCCATTAGCAATAAATTTTTTCGCTATAAGTTCTATTGTAGATCTAATATAATATTTAATATCAACTAACTTCTCGTTGATACTAAATTTGTTCTGATTAACTTTCAGCTAACGAACTCAGACGCCCAGCTCCTATCTACTACTTTCATTACAACATATCATGAAAAACCTGTTATTATAAATTTAGTTACAACTAAAAATTGTCCGGTTTATGAATAGTGCTTAGTGTTTGGACACTTACATAATAGAAAATAATTATAAATTAAGTAACAGACCAAAGGTAAGATCTTAGGATCTTTCTGACTTAGTTTTAAGTAGCCTAATTATTTAGGTAGTATGACGACCATTCAGGCACTTTGAGACATATCTATTTTCAGTTAATTATTAACATTTGAATTATAATAAATTTGTGAATGTTTTTTAGTAAAATTAATTGTTTCCTTTGAATCTAAAATCTCTTCAATAAGTAAAACTGTATAAAAATTTGAACATCAAAACTGTAAGTCATTTCAGTAATTTCATACTATATAATGGAGCACAAAATATACTCTTAACATGTAGTCACAGCAACAGCAAACGAAATATTTACGCACACTTTTCACTGATCATTTTTATATCCTTTTTACACTCTATTAGGTCACACCTAGTTATTCACTAGATATTCCTCAACTTATGGAAGGACGCTTGTTGCCAACAAGTTATTATCTACTTACTTATAATTTTATTTTAATCTGATTTGAAAACAAAATTTTCCAAGTTATGTTATAATATATTGCTTCTAATCGTGACCTAATTATTTCACGAAAATAGGTACAATAGTTTTTGTTGTTTTCTCTTTTTTAGAAACTTGTCTTCAAAATATTAGTTTATTTAAAGGAATTTTTTTAATTTAATTTTTTTTTATATTTAGTGTAATTTCTTAAGTAGGTGTACAAACATTGCGCTAACTTTCTTCACTATACACTAAACGAAAGCCTAGTCAAAACAAAGAGTATTCCAAACTCTTAATAATACTGTAATAAATAAATATATATATATATATATACACTCTTTATTTCAAATATATAATATGTTTGAATTAAAGAGTGTATTTATATTGCTCACTCTAATTAAGTTCACTGTAATACAATACTTCAATTTATATAAAAGTTATTCTCTATAATAGTATCACTTGATACCATCAAACAGCCTGCGTTACTTTTCCTAGTAATATTATAAAAATGAATGTTGAAACTTAGTAAACTTTGTGCAGTACTTTCTATATCATCTATATATATATATATATTATGGAAATTAAAATTAAGATTTATTAACAAATTAAATGAAGTTAAATATTATTTTAAAATTAGTAAGGTTGTATTTTTGTATGATGAAAAGTAATATGAAAATAAATTCTTATTTTAAGGAGCCAAGAACAATCTAAGTAAGAGGGACAATTAAGGTTATTATAGACTCTTTTGTCAGAAATAGTTTTAAAGCCCAAAGCAATTCTGACTTGAACTGCTTGGTATCTTGTCTTTTTGTTCTTAAATTAGATTAGTATATAATTTAAAATGTTTCATTACTACTTGTTATTGCTGAAATGAAGCGAAATAAGGTGTAGTTTGTGCTTAGACATAGTTTCTTTTCTTTATATTTTATTCTCAACAATTTACACAACGCAAATGTTTTTTAACGTTTATGACTAGTTACATTTAAGGGTTTTCCCCTTTTTTGAGTGAGTCGTATTAATGCTACATACTACATATATTTGTATTAATATATTCAAATTTAAGATCAAAGTTTAACCTTATCATATTTAATTACTCTACTCGACATGACTAGAGAGATAAAGAAGGAAGCGCTTTGACAATTTTGTGCACTTGTGTTTTTTTTTTATTTTTATTTTATTTTTTTTTTGGTTTTTGATTTGTTTTATCACTTTCTGAATTAAGAGAATATCACTAACAAATATTCAACCTAGCTTCCAGCCTGTAATTTGTTGCATATTTGTTTTAGTACGCGGTAGCTATCTCAGTTTCGTTGTTCAGAAAATAATGAACTATATAACTCAAAACATTTATGTAAATTTTTTTTTTAACAACAAACTTTAAAATTCAGAAATAAATATTTCGTTAGATGAACCAATCATTCAAAAGTTTATCAATGTAATTAATAATTCTCAACAGTATTTTTAATTTTGTAATTGTCTTTATGTTCTGTAACTGTTTGTCTCTCACGTTAAGTTATCATAATAATAATTCTTGTTCTACAACTCATCTTCTATTTCTCCCATTGTTATGACATGCGTAATATTAAGGGGAATGCAATCTAATGAAGGAAAACAAAGGAGATGTTTTAATGAACCATGAACCGAAGTTGGAAAGGGGTTAATGAGGGTAGAGAAGAATTTTTATTGTAAAACATGACCACTAACATACAAAGACATGTTCAAAATACATAGCGTTACACGATGTTCTTTCGGCACTCTCGGAACTCATTCTTAAAGTGAAAACAGAAAATATTCTTAAAATCATATGTCTGAAAACTTTTTTTTTTGTTTGTCTATCCGTCAAATTGGAATTATTTTAAATGTTATAACTTTTGAAATAAAAAAGATAGTTAATTCGAACTTTTTATGTGAATTTTTAATTAAACGATTTATATGGGCACCAAAACCTAAGATTTTATTAATTTATTATTTGTTTTAAATACCGTCCGTTTAAAATTAGTGACGTTGCATATCTAGGAAAAATTTTACTTTTTATAAAAGTACAAGAGACAATATATTTTTTGTATTTTTATAACCAAAAAAATTGTGTTCTATTTTTTCTCTAGTTAAAAAGACAACATAGTTATGGACAAAACAATAAAATATTAATTATGTGTAAATTCCTATTTTTAAGTAATATCGACAATCATTATGGAAGTGTCCCGGAATATAATTTGTGATGGTTTTCAAATTTGTGAATAGGTGAAGGTAGTTTAGGGATAATATATGTTTGTTGTTTATTGATTTTTTAAAATTACAGATATTATGTATCTCTTACTTAGTTTCATAGAAGCCTCATATTTTGTGTTTTATTGTCTATCAAATTCCAAATAATTTAACAATGACAGTAATATTGCTTATAGATTATTTATACTCAAGTAAAACACATTTTGATCTATATGTCCCCTTTATCCTATTTACATATCTAATTCGAAAACCATTAATCGGATAATTTTTGTTTGGTAAGTAGATAAATCCTATTTAAATGTTAATGTTATAACTTAGTAATATTTTAGGATAGAAACATAAATTATTTTTTGATGCATTTTCAGATGGTTTTATCACAATAGTTTAAAAATATATAATGACTTGATATAGTAGGGTTTATTTGTCATTGATGTTTTACGGACGTTTTACTTGTAATAAATTTTATTCTATTAATTGTGTTGTGTGTTTTGTTTGCTTAAATCATTTTAACTATACAAATGCTATATATTGTATATGCTCTGTGTATGTTTTCATTTTTTGGATTTAAAAGGGAAACCAACAATCACGATAACGGTTGTCATAATTAACTAGATATCACCCTCAACTTTGAATTGAAGATCCACACTAAGAATACAATGTGAATAGTTAGTTTATTAGAGTCCATATTCTACCTATAACTGAAAATTATTCTTTTAATTTTTTTAAAGTAATGTATAAACATATTTTAATAAAACTTAGGTTAAGAAAGCTTTAAATCATCATATAGTAAAAAATCACACAAGACACTAAGAGAGTAAATTGTTATATTATTTTGATTGAGAGACAAGTTTAATCTATTTTTTTGTCAATAAACAGTAATTTAATTCAATTAACACATTTATTAGGGAGCATATTTGAAGAATGTTTTTGTTTGTAAACACACATGTACATAAGCATGCTTATATTTATCTTAACAGTGTTTAAGTTTTACAAAATGATTATTAACCAACTCTATTATTCTTCATTCTAGTATTACTATTTTTTAATTACTTCGTCACGTACCCACTGAATGTTTGAATCGGAAACAATACACAATCATCTTATATGATACAAAGTGTATACTTAGTTCTCAAACAAGGATTGCAACAATTAATTTAATATGCATTGACTAAAACTCTATAAACTTACATTGTTCAATAATTACTGATGATTTCAGATTTCTTTCTGAATACACCCTGTGTGTTTCATACAATCTTGCACAGCAGGTAATTTAATAGTTACAACAATTTATTTTCAAAGAAAAGAGAAATAGGTTAAATATATTTGTTCCCAAGCTTTCGTTAACTTTGATATCTCTGTGAATTACTAAATGCTATCTATCTAATCTAATAGTTTAGGCTTTAAGATTTTTTCTTTACTGAAATATTTAATCTATTTTTGAGAAGAGTCTTTTTTTCCTTGTCAAAACAGTAATTATTTGCTTTGATAAGAGTTTGTTTCTTATTTGCAGAAACTTTATTTTTCTTTGTAGTTCGTTTAATATGATGACATATATTAACTATTTTGTAATGTGAACAGATTTTATTTTTATTTTCAGAAGCATCAAATCTTCACTTTGTGACGGGTTTGTTTTATTTCTTGCAGAAACAATAATTGCACACTTTGGTAATAATTTGTTTTCTTTACACTAAAATTTACTCTTCGATATAAGACTTTTTTTTGTTGCAGAATTAAATCTTTGCTTCGAAAAGAGTTTTTTTATTCATAACAGAAACAATAACTATTCCCTTAGTTAAGAGTTTGTTTTTATTTGTTGAAAATTGCACACCATATCAAAGTATGCACGGTTCTATTTGTTGTCAAATACATACTCAGTTTCTCCAAAAGATATACACTTTTAAAAAAATACTGAAATACTGAAATACAATAGAGAAATCGAGAAAGGAAGGTGGATGACCTAGCAGGTTGGTAAAGGTTAATGAACTATGTTACAGATGGGTTTTAGAAGAGGTGACGAAAGGGGTCATCCCCCTTCCTTTCCCGATTTCTCTATTGCATTTCAGTTTAATGTTACTTATGTTTATATAGTTGTCTATACTTGTAAATTATCAGTTGCCCGATGATGCCGCAAGGCGAAACAATTGTAGCTCATTCATACTATTAAAATTTTTGAAACTTATTGCTTTTGCTTTATTTTATCCTTGAATATAGAGTCTCAACAAGAAATATCTGCTATTACATTAATGTTAATAAATAGTAAAATATTAAGGAGAGTCATTTGGGCCGCGAGATGTATGGCAAGTGACAGATAAATTGATAGGATGAAAAAGAAATCTGTAGCAGTCTGGAAAGCTGTACTACGGGAAACGGGTAGAATTTAATTATAATATATAAAACGATAACATTTTGGGAGTTCCATTAACAAATATCCTCTTGAAATTTACGACATTTTTAATAAACACTTTTGTTACATTCAGATAAACTTTCAGTTTACTTTAAAATTTAAAGTATATCATGATGGAATGGCTAAACCATTAACCAGAAGAACCTTGGTTTACAAAATTCAATGTGTCTTGATCTGAACACCACCAACTAACTCTATAAAGTAGTAAATAGATTAAAGAATAGTAAAGCTGTAGGTTGGTATCGTAATCCTACATTAGTATTAAAAGCTTCTTCGCATATGAGTGCAAAACCACTATCCTTAATAATTAATAAATCATTTGAACATGATACTTTTACAGAAAACCAAAAAAGAACTATACAAAACACTTTAAAAAGGCGATAAGCCCGACATTACTAACTACCGCCTTATAGCTGTTATACCAGTAATGCATTTGAAAGACTAATGCTGAACAGAGTTTTTAAATTGGTTGAAAATTTAAAATTATAACAGAATATCAGTTTTAATTCGGAAAAGAGCTCTCTAAAGAAATGAACTAGTCGAATCAATAGTACTTTCTATTGAGAAAAGAGGTCATGTTGCATCTGTGGTGCGTGATCTGACTCAGGTTTATGACTCTGTCGACAATGCAATTCTTTGAAGGTAAATTGAGTTATTATATCTTACGTGGAATACCAAATTGCTGGTTTCAGTGTTATTTAACTGGCAGAAGCCAGATAGTAATATATACAGACTCTCGTGGGTATCACTATTTTCTAGGACAATCAATCTAACAAGGGTTCCTCTTGGTTCAATGTTGGGACCTCTACTGTTTTTAATGTATATAAATGATTTACCATATTATGTAGGTAAAATTACAAATGTACTATTTGCTAAAGATACCCCTGTAGCAATATCTGAAAAAAAAGAATAGAGATTTGGAGAAATCCGCGTCTTTGGCATTAAAAATGTGGTTTTATACTAAGGGTTTAAAATTAAACGCAAATAAAGGCAATTGTATCATTTTAGTCCAAAATGTTTACGAGATAAAATTGCTTTGTCTTTTTCATAATATACAATTACAACTGGAGACTCTACGAAACTCTCTGTTGTAATTAATTATTGATGGGAAATAAAACTGGAAGTCATATATTCGTTATTTTCCCATTGGGCGTAACTCAGCATGCACTTGCTGCACTATGAAGAAATTGCAATTTTACCACAATCAAGACTGCGTAATATGCTTACGTTTCCTCAAACCTCATTTACTGTACAGCCATATGGGGTAATGGTGTAGAATCCATCAAATGTTATTCGGAATAAAAAAATAGAATAATTTGTAATTTCAAATATAAAGATTCATGCAAACATGTAATAAAAATTTTAAATCTTGTATTTATATTTTGAATGTTTTGCTGAAACCAACCAGAGTGATGCTAGTCTGCAACAAAATTAGTATTATTTACGGCAGAAAATACTCCAAAACCCAATACCCAATTTATAGACTAAAAATATATGAACATAGTGTGTGCTACTAAGGTTTGAAATTTTATAATAGGATGACTCAGTATTTTAAAAAAAATCTTCTAGTAAGTTTGAAAAAAAAATTTAAAAAAATACCTCATTAATCGGGGATTTTGCTCGATGGAGGAATACCTTAACTAGTAGACTGTATTTTAAGATGTAGGCATGCTGTTGTTTTGTTTCTTATTTAAGTATATGTGTAAAGTTTGTGTTTTTGTGTGTGTTTTTCTGAATTTGCTGTGTAAAAGAAGGAGAACTTCTATATTTGTATCATATATAGAATAACATTTCTTACGTGTACTGCAACCATAGTGTTTTCGTATACAAAAATATATATATATATATATATATAAAATCGGTAGTTACAATAGAAAAAATTTATATGACTGGATAATGTATTTCTCCTTGAAATATTGGTTCACAGTTTATAATAAAAACATTAAATTTAATTTAGTTAAAACACAGTGAAAAAATAAGATATCAATAAAACGCCTTTAGTTATGTAAAAATCTTTGAACGTGGCCATATATATGCTCGCTTCGCTTGATAAATACATCATTTTTAATTACACACATTGTGGAAATCCAATTTTTGGAATATTTCATTATATTTTTTCTAGTAGCCAAATTTACGGTTATAATAAGCGTATTATAAAGATTATAATAACTGGTCCTGTATAAAATTTTGAAAACTTTTAATTATTATTTATCAAAATATGGATACAATCTCGGATGTAATTAAAATTTGGGAACTCTTGTTGGAAATACTAACCTGAAAAAGAAAGGGATAATGAAACTTTGATTCTCCTCAACTACATCAGACCTGATATAATATAATCAACGAATGTCAACTTTGCTCACAACAAAAGCAATTCCCCGTATATGGTAAGGATTGCTTCCCTTTATTTTATCCAAACTCCAAATTAAAATTATTTCTCTAATAACGTAAATTTCTATGTCTAAATAAAAGTCTACTTTAAAATTGCCTAAAAATATAATATATATATATATATATATATATATATATATATATATATATATATATATATATATTATATATTTATTTATCATTATCATATTATTATATTTATATATATCATTATTCTGAAATTTTAAATCATCACAATGTTTGAGATGGGTGAACATAGGACGTAAGTGCCGAAGCCACGCTGCAAGATTTTTCAAGGTTAAGCAAATTCAAATTATTTATCACTAAAAATATTATGGAAAAAAATTAAGTGTATTTTTCAAATTCTGTTTATTGAATTGAAAACAATGACTGTTAAATTGTTGTGATTCAACTTTTAATGCTATACTCAATACAGTCCTTATAACACGTCATAAATGTATCAAGCAATAAAAGTGATGCAATTATATTTCCAAATAAAAAATTCATAAAGACAGTTATATATATATATATATATATATATATATATAAACGTTTAATGAAAATAACAGAAACAACCTTGATGAATAAAACAGAAAGTTTCTAAGGCGAAAAGTAATAAAGATTTCAAAACTTATTATCATATTGAATTATCAGAAGAACCCTCGCCTCTTCTCCATCTCTCCTAGCGCCTAATTTATACATTCTTCTCTGAAAATTCATTTTATTCTTGTTATATCGATTTATTCAAATCTTTCCACGATGAGGCAGAAATGAATCTTCTCAAAAAGAAATATTGCCCTCAAATAAAATTAGAATTGATTTATTGAAATATTATTATATTATTTGCATTATATGTAATTGAATCGGCTCAAAACGTGATTTCTTATCAGTCATGAACAAGAAACCAGAAGAAAATTCTGCACTTTAAAATAACGTAAATAGTTAGAAATTTAGGATAAAGTTATGAATGGAAGGTAGGGATGAGAGAGAGAGAGAGAGAGAGAGAGAGAGAGAGAGAGAGAGAGAGAGAGAGAGAGAGAGAGAGAGAGAGAGAGAGAGAGAGAGAGAGAGAGAGAGAGAGAGAGAGAGAGAGAGAGAGAGAGAGAGAGAGAGAGAGATCACAGCTACCTTTCCGGGCATATTCACTAGTCCTGTAAAATACTTCTGATGATGTTGTCCTTTGTGGTGATATCCCCACAAAGGCAAGCGGCTTAAATCAAGTTTATATGTAATAGACATATACTTTTAAGCATATTAGGTCGAAAATAAAAATATTTTTAAACATCCCCTAAAATATCTTTTGGGACGACAGCTTTAGTTTTGAAGAGAGGCCACCAGGGCTGCGCTAAACGCAATACTCTCTCCTATAGAAGAGATTCGGGCTTTTGCCCTAAAGGTGACCTATGGGGCTCTTGACTATGATTGGTCCATTCAAATTCTAAAGAAAAGAGCAAGTTGGTTATTGCCTTTGTGAGGATACCTTAAAATTTGTATGTGGACTGCAACATAAACGTCACATAAACGTCACTGCCTTTGGGGACATTGTTGTCAGATGGAACAGATCCAGTGTTGCCGTCAATTGCACCTTTCCTAAACTTAGAGTTCAGTGCGTTTGTCTCTTTCAATTTCTTAGATGTGGTTGTATACTTGTTGCTTCGTTGCGTTATTTGAATGTGTGCAATATATTATAAATTACATAAGTTATTCGCCATTCTAAATAATTACGCCATATAAAGAGTTCTACCTTTTAAATGAAATGGAAAAACTATTTATCTGTTTTGACTACGTCGAAAAGTGTTTATTTGTCAGATGTAAATTTGTCTCAGATTGTAATTGTTTTAGAGTAAAATCAACAATTATTACATTTTTCTTAGTACATCTTATTATAAAATTGCATTAGTTTTAAATCAACCCATTCTACATTTACTCCTTATTTCTAAACATCCAATGAAAATGAAAATGTATTTCATTTATATTTTTAAATGATATATGCAATGTGTTTTATTCCCAGTTATTCTTCACAAGTGGTAATAGAATGCACAAATTCTCTGATTCAAAAAATGTGATGTCTTTGAAGGAAATGTTGTGATGTTATTTTAACTTTATACAATTAAATATTATACAGTTCAATTGACAATGACAATAGAAGGTTGAGATGTTATTTCAAGGTTTAGAATGGAAAATTTTATAAATATGTTACACAAATATAACATATATCATGTTTATATATGTTTATTTATACAAATAAATATAGCCTATAGTACCCCAAAACCAAATAAAATAACATATAAACTAATCGTCACTTAAAATTTCAATTAGTTGTCAATTTAAAAAAATGAATTAGAACCATGAACGACGGCCATGAAAAAATAGTTTTTAATTTCAATAAGGGTCAAAACTTGCTTTGCTTGTACCATAAACACGTCCTCAACGTAAACCGTATTTGTTAATATCATCATTTTAATGATCGCGGTCAAGGTCAACTTTTGATTTTTGCCAAACTGTTTTAACATAGATATCATAAATTCTATTAGGTAATATTGATAATATTAAATTAAATTGCAACAATTAAAAATCTCATATTGTTAACCATTACTATAACTATAACTACAGAATTTACTTAATCACAATTTTCTATTGTTGGATCTCATTCTACATTCAACACTCACGCGCTTTACATCCTCCTCAGGAGGCTGGCTGAAAGACTTACATTTGCAACATTATGGGCTGTGAACACTTGATGTTAGTGAGGGTAAGTGGAAGTCACTATATATCGTCGGATGCCCGCGTATAAGGATAAAAATACCAGGGTATTTGTAGCCGCTTTCAGTCTTTATATAGGGCATATTTTATCGAAATGATTGGTTTTTTTTTTAAACATTTAAATCCAGATTCCTATTTTTAAACAGGAACTGGTGTGCATCGCATCTCTTTATTCCGTTTTATTTCTAATCTTAGTTTTTTTATTTTTATAACCGTTTATATGCCGATACATTAGATGAAAAATGATGCACGCGCGATTAGTTTCTACCGCGTTAATTCATTTTAAATTAGGTTCTTTAGTTTTTATTTTTTTTTACAGGCGTTTATATTCCGATGCACAAATCATGCAACCAGGGTTGCATCCGCGATTAGGGTCTACCGCGGTAATTGTATTTTTAATATTTTTTTAAATTGTTATGACCGGCCGCGATAATCAAAATTTTTTATACTTGTAGGTCGATATGTCAGGTCGGACAACCACGGGGGTTGACAACCGCGTAATATATGGTGGCATCTACATTCCCGTAGCTAACTAACAGTGGACCAACCTATACACATATACACACACACACACAACACACACTCTAATAAGAGTGGGTCTTTCAGTTGGTACACACAAGACTGAAATAAAACAACTTTTACAATCTGGTCTTTGTGTTTTATTTATTATTCTTAAGTTAGACGTAAGATAAAACTATATATATAAATGAATGTTTAGCAGTGATAGATAGATAGTATAATATTTATAATGTTGTAAACTTCCAAATATTGTAAATGCAATTGAAAAATAAATGTCTTTTTAAAATGTAACCAGACTTATTTCTGAAAATTTTACTCTGGCATTTCATGCCAAAATATTAACTTGATAAGTTTCTAAGGTATTGCTTGTATGAAAAAAGATATTTATAATTTACAAAATTAATATTCAACATAACAAATTATATATTACAGACAAATAGACAAATCATTACGAGGTAAATCTTAAACCCCTCAAATTGCAGACAATACGATATCGTTGTGTAAAAGCGACCACATCGGTCTTTGTTTTCTACCCTGGCGTGCAATTTGTTGCGTCCAGTTGATATGCACTGTTTTGTCTGCAAAACAAACTTTGGTATAAAACAGAATTCGTTTAAATTGGTAATTGTGCAAGACACCCTTAGACATTAAATACTACGGTTGGAAAAAAAAAGTTGAACACTACACGAACAAAAAGTGTAGATCCAGTTAGAATGCCTCGGGATTGCCACACCCCATACTCTCTACGCTTTTGATCATCGCCTTATAAAAAAAAGAAAGAAAAAAATAAGACCCACCCCCTCAGCCTTCGAGTACTCGTAGCGTTCGGCTTGACATGGTTATAGACCTCTGAAGGAAAGAGAAATCCAACCCGACATGAAAAAAGTGAACGCCAAGCAGGGCTCTTTCGGGATTGCCACGTACACACATACATATCTGGCAATAATAATGAGGCCTCAGCATTTGACACAATTGTGGGAATATGTAAGGTACATAGCCTAATACCACTGTACATTAATAGTTTTATGTACCACTTTTTAGGATTTGTACACTCCAAATTTTTAAACATCCATGTAGGAAAATAAATTATGACGCCTATTTATAGGACATTGTAGTCACTATAGCTCTCAGATATCAGTGAGTATATCACACCTCAAATTTATGTTCCATTGAATTTGTCCTACTAAAATTATATATTTTGACATCCCTCACGCCGGTTTTACCCACACGGCAACGTTTAGAGATATTAGCGCTGTTTTGGATTAGTATGACGAAGCTGGCATCATCTCCTTCTCTCACCGTTTCTGTTACCCTCTCCTCACTTCTCCATACTCTATAGAGCCCTTCTACTCCTATACTCTCAGTCGTTATGTATATTGTCTTTATTCCCCCACTCCAAAACGTTACAATTTTTTGTGGGTCAGTTTTCTTGTCGGCCTTGAATAACCCTCAACGCCCCCAAAGTCATTTTTAATAAATCTTTTGAATGTTTTTTATTTATTTATTTGTTTAAATATTTATTTTGATTAATTGAACATTACAATCTTAAGTTACTGCTTAAATATGTAACACATGTACAAATGTGTAAAGAAACATGTGTTGAAGCCTAAATCATAATCTAGGTTCTAGCTATGAAAAGATTTTATCTAAAACTTTAAAAGTGTGTTTAGTATTGGGACAGATCTTGTGGTTCTGCCGGCAAAGTCATCTTACACCCAGTTCCGTGTCCAGTGGCTGTAAAGCTTCCACGTTAACATGTTTAAGAAGTCTCTTCTCTGGCCGCATTGCATAATCCTTGATTACCTCTGCCAATAGTTTTAGATTTACGTCCGAATGTAACTCATCGTTACGCTGATACCATCTTACGTTAGTCATTACACGGATTGTACTGTTTTGACTACGTTGCACCAACAGTCTTTGTACATCCTCCATACTTCCAAATTGGTCTGATAATTGTTATATAAAGTAGTCGCTTGTTGTAGAGGTTCAATTGCGATTTTCTACAAATTAAAAGTATTGATATTTAAAGTACTTTAAGGTGAATCTGTTATATTTTTTTCACGTGGAGTTTCCATGTAAGGCGTTTATCAAACTGCAGTCCTAGATATTGAACAGTATATCACGTTGTGATATTTGTTTATTACTTATATAAACCCAATGGCTAGAATCTACATGTCGCAAAACAAATATAATATGAGTTGATTTTTGTTCATTGAGTTTAATTTTCCAGTCACGCGTCCATTCCGATACCTGATTAAGAGATCTTTGAAGATTTTCAGTTACCTTCCATTGAGAATTACTAAAAATCTTTAGAATGATCGACATTTTTATAACTTCTCTTACACGATTGTACGTTCATTGTCTTAGACTTATTCGTAGTTTGGTGAAATTTATTTTGTCAATTTTTTAAGACACACTAAATAAATAATTAAAACAAACGGAATAATATTAACATTGGGATTAGCATAATTATACTAAAAAAAAAACAGCAGAAAATTCTTTATATGCTGTATAGAGACCTAGGGGACACCATTGCTATCTATAAACGTACAGGAGATTCTTCAAGCTATAATACGTACATCTTGTGGGTTGAAAAAATATGAAAACAATATATCGAAAAACCGTCATTTCCCAAAATGGTCACTAAATATTGTTTTTACCAATTTTTTATTTCGGTTAGAAAAAGTAATGTAAAGAGTTTTTGTGTCTTAGACCATGTCTCCCAAAGTCATCTGTTTAGTAACTTGACAATTAAAAATGCTGTTGCTCATAAACAGATTTTAAAGAGATGTTACCATTTAAAAACGATACTTACACATAGTTAAGTACTAACTTTTCACTGACAAAATATGTTTTTTATATCTCATAGTCTGTTGTATAAATAACTGTTTACTACAAAAAATTATGTTAGTTGAACTAGGCTTAAATAAAAATTGCATAGAAACCATGATTCCAACAAAAATACATATTATTTTGAATAGATGTGTTAACCTTTCATATAATCTTAATATTTAATAACTAAATTTGTAACCCTTACAAACCTAAGAACATATTGCAGCTCTGGTTAGCACTTCAATAAATTAAAATAGTCTATCATTTTATGATTTGTTTATAGCTTTTGGTAGATAAAAATCATGATTACATTACTTAATTTATTACTTTCCTTGTTTAATGCATTATTTTCTTCTTTCCAGTTTATGTTATGTGTGAGTCATTTAGAATTTCACAATTTATGAACGAAAATTGTAAAAATAGACAATATAATTATACCTAGTTCGTAAATCAGAATAAAAGCAATATTCTGAGAAATTTTTATGTTAATTTGATAATGGACAAAAATGAGAAAATACATCCAAACTCACTAACTAAAAAAAATCATTATATAAATTTTAAATTGACAGAAAATATTTAAAAAAAATTTTTTAGTAGTAGGTTCTATTTTTATTAAATTTAGTATTTAAAATCACATTCCTTAAATTCTCCTCCGTTCTCGGAATTAACATAAGCGACTATTTGATGCATTACGGATGAGGAATAATTGTCAATAGAAATTATTTTCTCCTAAATAATTTTAACTGAATATCAAGTAGAGACTATTCCACTTAGGATTTCACAAGTTCGTGATAAAGATGAACCCTTATACACAAAAGTATCACCCATAAGTTACAGATGGGGGATAAATTCGGTAATAGAGAAAATTACTTTATTTCTTTCTCATATTATTTCCTGATGATACTTGGTTTAGTGGATGAGTAGGCTACGTAGGAAGGTTATTGAGATGTTTTTACACTGTTTACTTCTATTTATAATAAGAATACTGGCCTTGAAACTAGTTTTTTAATACATGACCAATACCAAACAATCTCTTCGTATTACAAAAACTATATGTTTTTGTTATTACTAAACCTTATTTCCTTAAGTCCATCCTAAAATAAATATTTCTAGAAATACAATAATTATCGTATTGTGCATATGAAGCCTAGAAAAATTTAACTAAATCATTCAATGTATATGTGTTAAATAGTTATCAAACATTTCTCATGTTTGTCTATTTGTTACACAAAATTCAATTCTTCAAATGCCAAAATATAAACTTTTTTTTTCATTCAGTTTATTCGTGTATTTAATATATTACATTTTTATTTACTTATGTTGAATAAAACACACAATAAATGTACATATTAATATACTAAACAACAAATTACCTATATTATAAGTCATTAAAGCCACACCTCAAGCTTTAAAAATATAAACTACTTCTAACCAAATTAGCTTAATTTTACTTTTTACTAAAAATATACTACTAGGTCATACACTTAAACTTATTGAAGTAAAATTGAGTTAGAAGTGGAATTGGGTACTTATTTATACCGAAAAGTAGTTGACTTAATAAACAGTATTTCTTACTATTCTGCAAATTATTAACCATTATCCTCGATTATAATGTGTTGTACTCAGGACATAATCATATTTTGAATAAGAATTGTTTAAGAAAAATCAATAAAGTCGTGGGATTAAACAACAGGTAAAATGACAACGCTAAAGGATTTATTACTTCTGGTTTAAGGATATTTCTCCCCACCACATGAAATATGAATTGTTATTGTGTTGTGGTTTTACCCCCAAACTTTGGAGTTTCCTAATGTTATACACAGATTAGGAATATACTAAATTATGATCGTTCTATATTGTAGAATATTCGTTTAAACCCTTATTCTGTACGAAGTGTTATTCAAAATCAATTCGAAGCAAAATGCATGCAATATTTCATATTACGAATTTCTTTTAAGGCAATTTAATCAGGTAGGTTTCTGGAGAAAATCTTAAAGTAGAGATTCTTGTTAGTTTCTCCTTCTAAGAAGTGAGATGTTTTCTTAAAAATTAGATGTTTTCTTAAAAGTTAGTTAAAATGAAATTAACTTCGGTTCTTTGTCTATACAGCTCTACACTGATAGTGGAGTTACTAACAACAAATAAATACAGTATTAATGAAGTAGATTATTATTATTAGTTATATGCTAACTACATATCTGAGTGAGTCTTTTCAATGTTTAAAAATATGAAATATATATTTGATAAAATGGTATGTTATTTGAGTTATAATAAATTTAATGCTTTCTTTGATAAATTCGTTCTTATTCACTATTTGTTTCAAGTATTTAGAAGATAATAAAAAAATTATGTAATAAAACAATATTAAATTTCTCCTACGTGAAGCTAAAGCAATCACAAAGCACCCATCAAATCTTTCAGTCAGGAGTGTCAATCCATTATTTTAAATTTACTACTGAAGACGTATAAAATGTCAAATATCGTGAAATCAGACAAAATGTTTTTAAAAATGAGAATGTGATAATATATAAAAGTCTGTCATTGGTACTGAAATATAGAATAAAAAAAGATGCTAAAGCTTTGCCACATTTGTAATAGGTTTTTGTAAGATATGGAATGTGTTAATAGTTGTTTTTTATTTTGTTTTTGTTTATATGATAAAATGAGAATGGATACAAATTTTGAAAACATTGAATTTTACCTTATAGCTGTAGTTTACATTGGTTTTATAGATAAATTACGAATAAGATATTTATGTTATTAAGACATGATATAAAGTTATTATTTAATATATTTATTTATTTAATTGTTTATTAGTATATTTTTATCATTGACTTTTTTATTTCTAGTTTGTTTTATTTGTTTTTTAAAAGTGCTTGGACAAATTCGTTAGCAGAAAATTGATTTATTTAATCAGATGATGATGACATAAAAAAAATAAAATAAAAATAAAAAAACTTTAACTTTTTTACTCGGAAATTCATACTTGAGCCAATTTAATTTCAATGGAATAGTTTTCTAAATGATAATAAGTATGGATAATATTGTGGACAATATTATATCTTGGAATATGTACAAACACATTCAAAGTAATTCAACTAATTATAATACGCATTACCTATGTACGTGATTTGATCAAAATCGTTTGATATTTGTTTGAGATTAAACATTTCTTTCAACTATAAATAACTTTATATATTTATATAATTATAAAATGTAATTACGTGAGGGACCCATAATGAATGTTATTTAGGTTTACTTTAATTAAACATAAATTACAACACGGATGATACGTTTGTAAAAAGTTACTTGCATGGACGAATATCAGATGTTTTATTTTTCGATTTAGTTAAAATTTGTATGTAATTTTAAAATAAAAATAAAACAGACATAAATAAGTTTATAATATATTGCATTTCCTCTACTAGAATAATTTCTATAAACAAAAAATCTGAAATCTTATAAAATGTTAACAGATTTACGTTTCTGGATTAATTAAAAAACGGAAAAGGCTAAATTATCAGTGCTTTAAAATGTATGGCACTGTGTGATAATCAAAGATTTATTTGGTCTACGATGCTACTTACAGTACCCATTTATTTATGAAATATTTCAATGTAAGAAATATAACTACATTGTAAGCCTCAGACATAAATTATTGAAAGTTTGTGTTTTTTTCGGCTAATTAGAGCTTTTTTCTTTCTTTTTTTTTTAACCTTCAGAAAAATTTTTTTACAATGAAACACAAATAATTACCAGCTGATGACAAACAAAATTATATATCATCATGAACGAGCTACATGGCCCACAGTATCCGAGTTGCCGATACGATTATGAAGGAAGACTGGATTTATTAATAAATGCTACTGTAAATGTATTGTATATTTCTATTCATAGACAGGAGTGAGAGATTCATTAGTTTAAATTATTGAAAGCTGTTTTATTAACACCAGCATAACAAGTTATGTAATTTAGTCATAATAAATAGTAATATAACACTTTTACATTTTTACCCGCTCACACATATAGAACTCTGTATTAAATAATAAAACTCACAAATTCACTGAAATTATAAAATAAACTTTATCACACAAAGACATTAATCTCTGCAATAGTGTTACCAGATATGCGTGAAGTTAGGGACTGTGGTTTGCCCCATGCGGTGCTCTCAAATCCGATATACATTTCCGATCAAGCGTAATTCCGCATTTTTAAATAGTAATATTGTTATGTATAGGTCTACTTAGTATCTGTAATAAATTAAAATTAATATAAATAAATATTTTCCTTAATACTTCTTTGTATTAATTATTTACTATTTAAAATTGTACATAGTTAAAAAGGAATTCACACCACACTGTATAAAGAGGGTTTTAAGTAACCAGGCAAAATTCTCTAAAATTTATATAAAATGGTTCACAAACCTAATAAAAATTTTCTCCTACAATTTCATTTCTTATACACCAATAATACAAATTATAATATTCAACAGATTATTTGAGCCTATTTTGATTTTTACCTGTTAACACTTAAACCGGCATTTATGATGTGTTATGATAAATACAAGTTATTATGGCGTTTAAAAAAAATACATTTGACTATAATGAAATAAAATTCCAATTAAATTGTATATATACAGTTAAAACGATTTATTATATTTCAGGATTATTTAGTTCATTATACATGTGTGTCTGTCAATATGCTTAAGAAGTAGAAAAAATGACTTTGTTACAATTTTGTACTAATAATTCTTATAAATTCCATTAATGAATGATGATTCCATAATCTTGAATGGAATTTATGACAATTTATAATTTGTGTTTGATAGTAAAACTCGAATTGAAAAATATTTATCTCCAAGAAATGTATTAATTTTCATTATTATAAGAAAACTTATTAGTAAAAAATTGTAAGAGCGTCTTTTTTTAGTTCTTAGGCATATTAACAAAGAGACATGTATAATCAAGAAAATATCTTGTGAGGTAAAAGACCATTAAGAGCTTGTAAAACGGATTTTTGGTGATATAGTATAGCCAGCCATAAAAAATATCTTTGTAGTAATTTTAGTTATTGCACCCGGATTTAAAATTACAATCGTATCTTCTTAGTCCAACACACCTCTTTAGTCAACACCGTAACTTATAGAGCTAATGTAGGCAGTGCATTCACAGCTTCTCCCGTACCAGCGTTAAGCATACGTACACACATTTTTTCTTTACTTATGAGGTTTACCAACAAAAATAACAACACCCAATGTATATGTTGCTATTAATATATTACTCAAAATTGAGTAGTGTTTCAATAAATTTTTATACCTAAACGGGTGTAAACGTTGATCATTTATATTGAGTACATACAATAGATGTATATGTTATAAACAAATCATCTCAATAATTGAGGAGTGTGTGGGTGTGATGGGGGGGGGGGAGTGTATTCTAGAACGGATAGCCTCCATTCTTAAAAAAAGAAACATGATTTGTTAACTTTAGGAAACATGTCAGATTCTAATTCACAGGCATTGAGGGATGGATAGATTCGCTACAACAACGACGAATCTGGATTTTAAAAATCAAACCCTACAACATGCCTTGCCCTGTGCAGTTTGTGATTACTTGTTGAGTCTCTAAGCAGAACTAGTCAACGTATCATTATGTTTCCGTCTACTTCATTTTGGCTGAAGTTGATATCAATATAAGCTCAAATCTAGGAACAAAGTATACATCTCTAAAATATTTTTTACAATGACCATTACTTATTTTTACTGTTAATAAGAGTAATGTTGCTAAAATAAATTTATTATATACTTGTTTAAATTAGGTCGAGGTATGCAAGAAACAAAAAATTAACACTTTTTTATTCTTCAATACATTATATTCTTATTGTCTATTGGTGTGGTGTGACATAGCTAAGGAATATTATTAAAAAAACCTATGATCAAATAATTCAAAAATAATAAAAGCGATTTCATAAAAATTTTGAATTTTTACTACCCAAATAAATACACTCAACAGGTTTCTTATTTGAAATAAAAGTAAAAAAAAACCGTCCTGAACCCCATCGTTATAAATCTCCTCGTTTTCTGTGGTTTATGAAATACATTTTTTTGGTTGGACTTTTGTTTTGTGTTTGTAACGTCAGTGTAATCTGTATGAACTGTCTGTTACTATTTTTTAATATTTCTAAAGTTAAAACAACTTAAAATACGTACAATTAAGTTAGTTCAATTAAACTAGACAATGTCGCTACATATAAAGTAAATGGGAAATTACTTTTTTCCTTTTTTTTTTTTTTTTCAATTTATACAATAATTAAAAAGCTATATGCTTCTTAGAACATTCTAAAGAGATTAAAAAACTTTGATGGGTGGTTTTCTTGTGTAGTTAAAAGTTAACACCCGATGGATATACAACTTTATTTCAATATTTGTAAATGTAAAAGGACTTTATTCCTCTTCACTTATAAAAAAACTCTAAACTTGAAATGACGTTTTATTATTACCATTTATTACCAAGGTATTCTTTCACAAATTTAGGTGTAGTTATGGAATATGTTATATATATATATATATATATATATATATATATATATATATATATATATATATATATATATTTAGATTGTTTCGTCGTTTTAAAATGACCCTACATATTGGAGGGTTCAAACCATGACGATACAAAAAGAAATATTACTATCCTTTAATTTCTTGTAGTTACATATGTACGTTTATATTAAATTAAATATTTCAATATTGTTTCGTAACATTGTTATATCTATGAGTCATTCCCCAAAGTACTTTATTCATTTATATTATAGTAACTTGTGTAAGCTGTTTACGATTTAAGTAAACGTTAGTGATACACGAGGCAATTTCTTTAAAAAACGGAGAATACCGTAATGGAAAGAGATAATTATCTAACATCAACAAGGTTATCTAACACCGACAAGGGCGTCTAACTCCTACAAGGGTTTCTAACACAAACAAGGGCTTCTAACATCAACAAGGGCTTCTGACATCAACTAGGGCTTTTAACATCAACAAGTTCTTCTAACATCAACAAGGGATTCTAACATCATAAAAGGCTTTTGAGTTAAACCAGGGTTTCTAACATCAACAAGGGCTTCTGACATCAACTAGGGCTTTTAACATCAACAAGTGCTTCTAACATCAACAAGGGCTTCTGACATCAACTAGGGCTTTTAACATCAACAAGTGCTTCTAACATCAACAAGGGCTTCTAACATTATAAAATGCTTTTAAGTTAAACCAGGGCTTCTAACAACAACAAGGGCTTTTAAAATCAACAAGGGCATAAAGTATGACTCTACTTTGCACAAATGCACCGCGTCTCTCCCTCTATGGTATTCTTTTCAAACTGTATAGTAGAAGCTATTATCGTGCAATTTTTTTCTCTGTTATTTATGTATTATAATATTTATGTACATATAACAAACTGTAACTTTTATTCAAATATAATTTGTAGTTAGTATATTTTACAGAAAAGACCATAGTTTGATGTACCTTTAGGGACTCTTTGTAGTGAGTACCTATTTTGCAATGCCGAGAGAAACTAGTTGGATCATAGACCTGTTATCTGGTGTGCTTTTTAATCCCTCTCCTTATTAATCTTATTAATTTGGTCACTCAACCAAACTTTGGTTCTCTTTTGAAACTGCAGATAATACGCTATCTGAGCACTGATGCGATTTTTTTATTTTTATTGAACTTTAATCTTTATACACAGTTATGATGATCGTGAGGTCTTCGGCTGTAAATAACAAGGAAAGATAGGTCAATGTTAGATGAATCGTAACTAAATGTTGAACCAATAACGAAATATCTCGCTAAAATGCAAAAGTACTCATTAATATATTTTAAGATAATATTTGCAAGTCTGTAACTCTTAAAATAATCACCAATTAAAGTCGTTTTAATAACTCATTATTTATTAATCTTGGACTTTAGGTATTTATAGTACTTAGATTTACTTAAAGTTTTGTTTCTCTCATTTTTCCTATGAGTTTATTGATTTCTTATTAGCATAGGTTTAAAGGTTAAAGCAATTTAAAATATACAGTATAACAAACACTCAGAACATAAATCTCATAAAAAAATACGCCTAAGTATCAGACGCGTTGTGGTTTGGTTGGTGTAGCTGGTGTATCACTGAGGAGGACGACCTTGTCGTTGAAACGCGTCTGATACTTAGGCGTATTTTTTTATGAGAATTGTGTTCTGTGTGTTTGTTATACTGTATAGTTTTTCTCATAAATCAAGCTCAACATTTAATATAGTTTAAAATATGGCTATATGGCATTTGATTCAACCGATTTTTCTACTAATACACCAAAATTAATGGAAAACATTATTAAAAAGACGTAATTCATAAGTTTTCTATAACAAAAATATTATTTTAATTATATTTATGAGAATAATATCAAAGATATGAGCTATTTCAAACCTCAAATTGGTTTTGTTGTTATTTACTGAATTGTTTTCTAGTAAATATAAAACAAAATATTTAGTAATTATAAAATCTTTGCATTATTTTCTAAAACACAGACAATCGTTTCAGCAAGTTCTTCAACAAGTCCAAAATCGTCAAACAGTCTAACCAAGACTAGTAGTGGAAGTAGAAACAAAGTTTTTGATGTGACGCAAAACTTTCTTATTTCTTTCTTAATAAGACATTTCAGAATGTGAGAATAACTTGGTTATATGTTAAAGTACGTTTTTTTTTGTAGCTGCTTGAAACAGTTGACTGAAATTCGATAAGAAGTTTAAAATGCTGTCCCTTTGACATTATAACGCCGGCATCCAAAACGATACGGTGCAACAATTTTTAAGTACCTTTTTGCTGAACCATATTGATTTTAATTAATTAACTGATCTAAAAACTGAGCTAATAATGTTATTTATAATTGGTTGGTTTACAGTATACAGTACGTTTCGCTAATTATTATCAATTACTAATCTGTAACTGCGAAAATTTGTAGCGTTGAAACTCTCTTGTTTCATCTTACAGATTATCTGTGGAATTTTTTTATTTCGTTACAATAACAAATAATTTGTTTAAACTATTTAGTATATATGTAAAGATATTTAATACTTAAAGTCATATTATTTTTCAAACAAAATATCTTAAAATTTCTTAATAATTCCATTTGCCTATGCTTCCGGAGTTTTCATATATATTTTTTTTTTAATTTTGGTAACTAATCCTATATATGTTTGGTAGTAGTCTATTCTCCGAAAACGTCTATAAAAATATAATTGTTTATTACTAAGATTCTAATTTCTTAAATTTTATCTATCTAACTTTCAACAGTTGCAGATATTCGAAATCTATTTATTTAGGATAAAAACAGATTAACACAATGGAAATCAATATACAAATGCCTTTAGTTAATTATGATGCTGTCACATGAATTGAAAATGCAAATAATTTAAACCCAAGAATAATTTTCAATCACGAATAATTTAACATTCAGTTCCGATGTATTACAAAATATAATATATGCTGAAAATATAGACGGCTTAGTAAATATTAAATACATTAATAATGTAATAACACTAATATTCATAAAATAAAATATTTAATTTTACATAATATGGTTGGAAAAAATATCAGTTCTTTTAGATATATATATTTTACTGCTATACATGGTCTATACTATAGTTGTAAGATTATTAACTACATATATACAATAAGCCTTCTATAATTACTTGAACAAAGTATGGAAACATTTTAATTAATCTGTCAAGTGCATAAGGCATACTTATAAAAGATACAATCTTTGGAACAAGTAAAGGCAAGGAATATAACACTAAGGAATGATTAATTACAAATTGTGCAAAGTTTGTTTTGTTGACTTAACCTCTATTAACAAGTATTAATAGCGATAAGCACTCATGTGTTTTTTTTAGGACTAGTTCCTATTTAAAGACCTCTCAAATTATATAAATTTTAAAACGTAATTGTTATTTGATTGGTTCATATTAAATGAACACCGCTAAAACATGTTGTTTTTATAATAAACATTGTTTATTGAAACTAAAATTTAGTCACCGATATTTTTGATTACAGAATTCGTTCAAATATTTTGAAAGCCAAGCTTCTATACTTTAATTGAATATTTTATTTTAATTCTATACTTTAATTGGGGTAAACAACTTTAATCTAATAGTTTTATCACTCATAATACACACATATTTTGTAAAAACTTCGTTCAAAAGTAATCGGCTAGATAATCAATATATTATATATGTTTTTATTTATAAATTTATTAAAATTCTACATTAATATTTAGGATTTGATTTTTCAAGTAAGTGCCTGCAATAGATTTTTATTTAGTTTTATCTAATCTAAGCACATTATTGTGTTAATGATATCTACGACATTATTTGCGTCATTTACAGTTAAGAAATCTGATTTATTAACGGACGTTCACAAAGTTAAGAAACACTTATTAGCAATAACTCTTCTACATTAAATGCATTTTCACATTAGTCGTAAACGAGAAACCTAGGTTTTATCGTTAGCTGGAAAAAAAATCACTAGAGATTTTACCTTAGAAGGTATTAAAAGTGTTGACATAATTTAACTAAATTACATTTCAAAATACAAATATAACAACTGAAAACTATACTAAATTCGAAATTCTTTGTCTGTAGTTGTGACGGTTTATGAACTCTCAATGTCTCAAAGAGGAGATCGTATTTCTAAATCACAATTAACAATTTAGTAAATTTGTTTACGATTTAACAACAAATCAAAGAAATATATGTTAAAAATATAACATTTTATGACTTGAATCTCGAAGAGTTCAAAAATAATTCAAAATGTCACAAAAATATATGCTTAAAGTTAATTTTTAATTACCATTTAAACATGACACAAATGATCTACATCATTTTAACCCTATAAAAGAAAATCCGTCGCTATGTTGCTCCTATCTAAAATGGCAGCTGATTGTCATTTACAATAGATGTGTTTAACCTTATTTGAGTACTACAGGTTAAAAATAGTTTGATATTTTGTTTTTACCTTATTGTAAAGCTCATTTAAACCATGTCTTAAGTAGCCATTTTAATTAGGTCTACAAACGAAATCGGGTGTTGGAATATTTTTGTATACGTTAGCGAGCTGCATCGTGCAACACAACATATTTTCTTAAAATTATATTAGAGTACTTTACCAGTCATTACTTCATTTGGACCACAGAACCAATAGTATATTACCCACAAAGACTAAATTAGTAATTATTGTTTTACCATTAAATTCCTCTGCAGGGAAAGTCCTTTCACACTTAATTAAAAATATTTATTTTTTTATCAAATAAATGGTTTTGGTATGTCATTATATAAAAAAAGAATAATAATTCAAAATAGGGACAAAAGTAACATCTGACACTTTTTGTGTTATCTTAGTGAAATGCATTTATCATTTTCTTTACAGAAAAAGCTGCACATAATTTTTACAATAATTTATTTTAGTTTTTGTCCTAAGCGAGACAATAATAAATCTTCCAGTTATTGTAATTTTACCTACATTCCTTGGTATTAATTCAAAACAAAAAATAAAACTGATGATTACCATATATTGTACTACTTAAAACAATATATTTGTGGCCAGTAATATATTATTAAAATATTAAAAATAACCGTAAGGTTTTTGTTTTGTTTAATGTTACATGTTGAAAAATTAAAAAGAGGAACATCACAAATTCATATATAATTCCGGTTACGTTTTATAAAGAAACCAATGGTTAGATGAAAGGGTATAAGAATTATTTTACACTTAGTGTTTGTCATATACAAGGGATGGGGAGTGACTAAGAGTGGTTGCTTATAAATCAATCGATTATAACGCCTTTTTGATTGTAGTTAAAAATATTGTTTGATCAAATTATGGAGGAAGTAACGTCACTAAAATATTGTTTCTTGAAAATAAATGAATACAAACACACTTTGAATCTACGATCGTTCTCTTTCAGCTAGACTTTATATGGAGTGGACGTAAAGGTACATTCTGGTATCAACAAAATTTTTCAGATGTTGAATTTTAAACTTGAGTTTGAATTACGTTTGTGGACGAATCAAAGAAGAACAACTAACTGCCCGATTTCTCTAAAATGTCATAAATGTACGGTTTGTTAAGGGGGAGGTATTAACTATTATTTTAAGTTTTGAATTCATAATCTGAGGGGAAAAAATAATTAAAAGTGAGAAGGAGAATTAAACTAACTACTGTAGTTTATAGAGTGTTGACTGTGTAATTTTGTTGGCTGTTAATTTGTTAATGTCTTTCCTTTCTAAATTTTTTCAGTTGATAATATTAATTTTTCCAGATTATTTGTTGTCAAAGTCGATGATTTATGTAAAGATAAAAATATCTAATTTAAATTTTCTGATTCAATTAGGAATATTTGATAAATGGTTGTATAGAGTATGAATCTTTCATTAGCGATGATAAGTTAAATTATTTTTAAAAAATGATACACATTTTATATGTTGTCCTTATTATTATAATAACTTATCTGTTATAATATGAAATATAATCTTTAGTTTTCTGAAAATGGTTTTTATAATTTATAAGTTTGTTTTACGATTTTTCTACATTTTAGTACCTATAAAGCCAAAAAATGCTGAGGTAGAGAAGTGAAAAATTACGGTTTTTGAGTTACAGGGGATAGAATGCAAATAAACCATATTTTTCCAAAGAAGTTTGAACATTTCAAAGAGAAACATGTTGGTGAAGTGTGTAGATTTAACTACCTTTCAGAATTAGTGGAAAAACCACACAATTATAATTGGTCACTATCGGGTTCAAATTGGAATTTTTTTTAAACTAATTGCGATTTTTTGTTTTTTACGTGTGGAGTTTTAATAATTTTAACATTCTTTTGGACTATAGAAAAACTTAATATTTCCCATCATTTTGATACAGTATATCTTGTAAGACAAAGAACGAAATTCATTATAACTTAAGTGGTAATTTTAAAACTGTAACTTTATTGTTTGTGGAGCTAACAACAAATAGTTTTTGATATTTAGTATTTGGTGTTTTGTATAGTAAATACAGGTTTAGTCTCTCCTATATTTATTTTGCATTTATACGTATTTTGTGCAGTTGTTATTTTGTAAATGCTGTAGTATAATTATTATTTAGGGTTTATATTAAAGTATTATTGAGTTATTATTAATATTATGATATTACAATAATTGTTATTTAACTCCAGTGGAAGAGCAATCAATGTCATACCACTGTACGTGGTATATAAAGATGTCTTTATTGATTCATGTTTTCTAATAATTTTGTTGCACGTATCTTCCACTAAGCTAAGCATAATATATGACTATTTATGCGCATATCAATTTTAAATAAGATTTTACGTTCTGAAGCGACAGTGTAGAAGACCCCTTATGGCAGAGCCCCTGGTTTAATGATTTTCAAACATAATTGTAGGATATCCTACGTGGGTACTAATTAAAGAGAGAGCATCTAATTATTTTTAACAGACTTAATCTATGGTTAAACCTAAATTTTATACTTGTAAAATTTTTAAATATAATGTAATGAACAAAAATAGTTTTTGCTTACTTGGGTGTTTAAAAGATGTTTCTGGATAATCCTAAACATATCGTAAAGTATGAAATTTATCTTTATGAAATCAATTAAAATAATAAATTGTACTATGGTCATACAGTCTAATTGTAATCAATTAATGTTGTTTATATCCTAAACAATGTTCATAAGAAAAAAAGAATCTTTATACCTATCATATATTTTATTGATTTTTTAGGAAGCCTCTATAGAACCACGAATGTGGTTCAATACAATATGAAATTTTGAAAAATTTGACGCCGCAAGGTTATTTTAAAACTTCAACAATAGTTAGACTAATAATTATGCAAGTATCTTACAGCCTTACATTAACACGTTACATCATCATTACTCAGAACTTATTTTAATTTGAAGTTTTTCCAAATACTTAGTCTGTAATTAGAAGCTGTATAAACTGTCTATTTCTTAAATAAGGGAGTGTACGTGTATATTACTATAGTCAAGCATTTATAATAATGCAATTGCTTTTTCAATATTTCACAATAAATTAAAAAAAAACGAATGATTAAGAAATTACATTTTAGGAGTTGAATGATTAATTTCCCTTTTTTCCCTTTTTTTCCCTTTTTTTTGATGTAGTAGATTAAACAAAAATTCATTTTTAAAGTGAAGCTTTATGTAAGATGATTTTATTCCTGAACATTTTAAAGAATGGATTTGAATTGTAAAGTCTCAATATATGGTTATAATTTATAAATTAAAAGTTACGGAAAGTATAAAAAAATAACAAATAAGGCTACAAAAGGTGTAATAAATAGTTTTGTTTAAATATTCAAATAGCTTCCGGATAGCTTCGTAAAATTTTTAATATAGATTTAATTATCACTCACAAAAAAAAGAAAATATTTTTTCAGGATAAAATAATAATCAAACTATTTCAAAAAATATATTACATATATTAAATTTTAAAATACTGTCTAATAATCTTTATGATGTACGATTTTTCAATTTCATTAGAGAGCATAAAAAGTTTAAAAAAACAACTGACTACTTTGGCAGTATCGCGTTTGGAAATTAAAACTTAACACGTATCTATTTCAAGTTACTAACTTTACAATACTTGTAGATATTATATTGTAGGAGGTAGCTAACAACAAGGTCATTTAGTTCTTAACTAAGCAAAGCATTTACCAGGTATTTTAACTCAATCCAACTTCGCCTTTTTTAGAGAAGCAACTGAATGTGAGACCATCTTTGTCTTCTTAAGGAATAATCCGGAGTTTGAAAGAATATTTTATGATATTGTATTTTGATGGATACATCTTACCATTTTTAAATTTTGCTTACTAGTCAACGTTCAAGTATAACATAATTTTAGTTTTTATTATTTTATTCAATTTCCGTATTTATAATTAGTATTTATTGTGTTCATTACCACTCGCGTAAGTTTATATGACCCCGACCAAGGTCATATTGACCAAATGTATAGAGGTATGAACTAAAAGGACATAGGTATCAACATAGTCGATATTTACTATACTTACATTTTGTAAAACATTTTAAATTGAAGTCTAACTTGCATTATAATGAAAAAAAGATAACCACTAATTAAATGACGACGCATTCTGTTTATAATTTTGTCTTATGTTGTGTTTGTCTCCCTAGTTTATTTTGAGAATTACAAACAGATATATCAAGTATTACTTAACTGAAACTACTAGTTAACAAATATTCACGACAAACAAAAATTATGTTAACATATTATATAAATGTTATGTTTAAATATACAGTAATAACATTTTACTGCTACAGAAGACTTTTTTTGTTATATTATATCCGCCTGATGACCCATCCGTGATAACGAACAAGAACATAAATATTCCAGGGGGTGAATATACATTCTGCTTTTTTACATTTATCCAGAATTTGTACGGATCTAATGGAAATTCCAAAACCACCTTTCCAACGCCGCCCCTTTGAAATTTGAAAGTCTTTATTAAATAAGTTGTGAAACCTACCAATATACCTAAAATTCATGAAATTTTTTATTTACTGAATAAATTATTTATTTGTCAAAATATGTATGACATACTGTAAAACTTTATGTTTCTCAGCAAATTTTTTTTTGATTTTCTGTACACACACACACACACAAACTTATTTTTATCTTTGAAAATAATACAACTCTTTAGTAACGCTAAAGGTAAATAATATTTCTATAATATCGTACATTATTTTATTTTCGTATTCACTTTCACTCAAACATTATACTTGTCTCCATGTCAGTTAACATTACTTTGAACTGTATTCCGTTCCAAGTGAAAGCATGCACACAAAGTAAGATAATTAGTTTCCTGGATTAATTTGCCTTTCGTTTCGGATCTTCTCTAAGACCAGAGGAAACTTGAGTATTGTATAAAGTTAAAGTAGTAATTAAAGTGAAGAAAAGGAAAGTCATTTTTTGATGAGACATTTGCATAATATCTTATGTTCCAAATTTAAGACGTTGATGGGGATTATTATAATAATAGTAACAAAAATAAAATGTACTTGATTAGTTTTCGTTTCGGAACTATCTAACACTAAATCCATACAGAAAATGGTAGATTGATATATTTTCTTTACAGGTCATACACGGAACGAATTGTCACGCATTTTTTCTCATATTTTTATTGAGTGATTTGTGCTAATTATACATAATGAACATTTTTGTAAATATTTAACATGAATAAATTTTTTAATATTTTTAATATGTCACAAAAGTGATTTAAATTTTGTTTCCTTACTTACTGGAGAATATCTCCAACTACAAAATATTACTTCTTTTTAATATTTCTTTATTACTTTCAGTTAAATTCGGTAGCATTTATACCGAGTTAAAACTTTCTAAAACGTTCTTTCAAATATAGGATGTGGTAATTGAAAGAACTTGTTCCTTTGATAAAACAATAATTATTTTTATATATTTATCTTACTGTTCCATTTATGAATAAATCATGATGTCTGGTTTCGATTCCATTTTTGATGAATGTTTAATGGTTATGTCGGTTTAGTGTCTTTATCGTAAATTGTTAGTTGTGATGATATTGTGTTTCCTACCTTTCCTACCAATTTCAGATTGAAAGTTTATTTCCTATATTTACGAAAAAATCAATAATTGACGGGGTTTTATAAAATTAGAAAAATATACTTTTAGCAATAAAATATAACTGAACGTGGCAATTCACGATAGAACGATTCTCGGGTACATCCAGGAATAACCACAACCTTGATTTTTCAATAATTTCTCCTCACTTTTAAAATTTGAATATCAAAATTGAATATTATAATTGTATCATATTGAACTTTTTAATCAAATATATTTCTTTTTTTTATGTTAATTTCTTCCATAATACTTATATTTTTCCTTTTTGAGAAAATTATAAACAGTTGATAATAACTTTAGTTAAGACTTCCATTAACTTATTACTTCTCTCTCTATCTCTTTGCTAGATATTTGAAAGAGCTATTGGCAAAATAAAAAAAATATACAGGTGTTCAAATCATTAGTGGTTGAAAACAAGAAAAAAGTTGTTTATTTCGAATAATTATGTCCCTCTCTATCTATTTGCTTTTATATTTGACCATTTTTTGACAAAATAAAAACTGTCCAGGTATTAAAGTCATTAGGGGTTTAAAACACGGAAAAGGTTGTTTATTTCGAATAATTATGTCACTGATTTCTAGTGATATACACATTATTAATTAAAGATTGTAATTGTATCAGTTAATTCTGATTACATTCAAGCACATGTAAACAAAGTTGTATTCATTGTAAACAATAATAGAGTTTAACACGAACAACAATTTAAATTATCACTATACTATATATATATATATATATATATATATATATATATATATATATATATATATATATATATATATGAGTACTTAAAATGTACAAGGCTTTACTTTACTAAAACAAAAAATCGCCAAACCACAAAAACAGAGAAATACTTAAAAGATTTATTTTTTTTTTAAATCCAGTAAAATTTATTAACCCTTGGTCTCCCAAGGGGGGATAAAAAGTACCTACATTTTGTAATATGCTTGTTTATTACGTCCGTGGACTTTGAAAAAATCTTAAAAAATTATTTATCCTTCATTACTTCTCCCTTTATAAGATACAACAACCACAAATCAAATATATCAATAAATAATTGTGATATATATGTAAATGTTTGTATATGGGTACTTAATGACCCACCTTGGGAAACCGCGCTACCTAGATTTCCCATAGTAAACAAACTAGAATTAAATTATTTAAAGTAAAATATACATATTATTTAACAAATAAATTTATAATGTCACTAATTTTAGTACACATACTATATTTATTTAGTTTTTGTTATGTTGTGAAGAATTATTTCGTTGTTGTATGTTGGCAACCCTGATTATGATCAGAGAATAATTATTAATATGGAAGTGTACTTTGGTAAGAGAGCTGGTATCGACAATGGAACAGTTGCCATTGTAAAACGACTGATTGAGCCTATCACGAAGTCTGGGCGTAATGTTACGACTGATCGGTTTTGCACCTCAGTTGTGTTAGCGGAAGAGCTCTATAGAGAGCATAATTTATTGATGGTTGGAACCATGCAATCAAACAGAAAGTTTATACCTAAAGAGTTGAAAAACATTGATGATCGTCGGCTTTATTCTAGTATGTTTGCATTCACAGACACAACGTCAGGTCATGCTCCAATAACATTACAATCATTTATAACAAAGGAGAAGCCTAAGAGGAATTTAATTTTCTTATCCACTCAGCACCAGGATGACAAGGTGCAGGAAGAATGGAAAAATAAGTCGGACATTAACTTATTTTATAACGAAACGAAAGGAGGTGTGGATACCGTGGACCAAATGGCCAGAAAGTTTACTTGTAAGAGATCCACACAAAGATGGCCTCCTCTTTCTCTATTCTATACAATTATCGACAGTGTAGGCATAAATTCCTATTCTTTGTATTTGCTGAATGTTCCAGAATGGAACAAGTCAAAACACAATAGAAGAATAATATGTTTACAGCAGCTAGGCTTAGAACTGATAAAACCGAATGTTGAAAAGCGGTCTCAGAATATTTCTGGCTTGCATAAACATATTGTTCATTCAATGGAAAATATTCTATCAAAAAAACATTTTGATGGAAAACATTTTGATTTACAAACAAAAGCAAACGGCAAACAGACCTGCTCCGTCTTCAAAAGGGGGTTGCCACATTTGTTCATCTAATGCTGCAAAAGGAGCAAAGCCAAAACTTAGCAAGACCACTATTGTTTGCTGCAAATTCTTTAAATGTGTTTATGGCATGCATAACAAGAAGACCAACATGTGTTTTTCCTGTGAAAATGAACATAGAGACTCTGAATAAGAACAATGTTTTTAAAAAAACAGTTTTTTTTACTTAAATTTATTTATGTTATTTGAATATTTTTCTTGCTATTAATAGTTGTAAATCAATAATTATTATTTCATTAAAACATTTTTGAAGTTTCAACAGGTTTACTTCTTTAGCTCAGTGTCAGTGTAACTGCATTATGTATATTTTAGTTAAAATGATTTGTGGGCATTTTTTGTCCCCCCTTGGGATAACATGTAACAACAAAAAGGTTGGGAGACCTAGGGTTAAACTACCCACATAACTTCATAATCTACCCAATATTCTACATACATACCCACTAGGTAACCCCTAATCCATAAATACAAAAAAAAAAAAAATACTATTTTAATACTATAAATATGTAATACTTTAGGTCGTGTAATAAAACTAACTACATAATTACAAAACTTTTTATTAATGTGAATTAATACTAAAATTTTTATTACAATGAATCCTCAAACACACGAAATTTCTTTTTTATGTTTGAGGATTCATTGTTTGTGATATTGGTTGTAATTTATTAAATTAGGAACTACATGTTATCATCTTTTTGGTAAAATTTTAGATGTGCTTAAAAAAAATTGTCTCGTTTTAAATATTATTACGTAAAAGTTTTTATTTGTATATCAACCAACCATTGAGAGAAAAGGTAATAAACACTAAATAAAAGTCAATTCATTTGAATCCCCTTATTATTAACTAAAAATTATTAAAACGCTTTCCATTCCTTTTTAACTAATGCTGACAATTAATTGAATCAAAATTTCGGAGAAAATGACGACTGGTAAGATTTGTGCTTGACTAAGAAGACAAATTTTATTGCAAAATTATGGAAATATTTAGAGAGAAATTGAATAAAATCGCAAAATGTTGTTTTGTAAGACATTTTTAGTTACAAAAATTAAAATAAACCTGCCGATTTAGTAAAGTTTGCAACATACACAATATTAAAGGTAACGACACTAGAAATAAAGTTTAAGAGGCTGCACACGATTTTCTATTCACCCGAAAATTTTACTGTCAATATGTAACCATAAATGTAATAACACTGAAATGTAAGTTGTCTTGCAGATTCCCTCAGGATGCTATAGATTTCATCTAAGATATGGTGCGCTGAGTGGTTGCAGAATGTAAGATCACTAATGCATTAGACTCGTTCCTCAACCTATAGCTAAAGGCTCATTGTTGCTTTAGTCCACATGTAAAGTTTCAAATAAACCTTTATAGTGTTCTAAGGTTATATTTTGAAAGTATTTATAACTATTGTTCTTTCACAAAAAATATTTAAGGTGTTATCTGTTATTTTTTAGAAGAAACACACACACACACACACGCACACACACACACACGCACACACACACACACACACACATATATAAATTTATATATATATATATATATATATATATATATGAGGGCTATTAATTCAAATGAATAAATTGTTTTTAAAATGCAATAAAACCTAGACAATATTTATTTCTAGTGGCTTCATTATAAAACAACTTTTTTAAATTTCAAATATTCTTTTGTATATAATTTATTCACTATTTTTATTGTTATTAATTTTATTGCGTATAGTGCATTTAAAATATAGAAATAACAAGGGGTCCCACCCTTTCCCGCCTACATCACTCAAACACCGGAGAGAGAGAGAGAGAGAGAGAGAGAGAGAGAGAGAGAGAGAGAGAGAGAGAGAGAGAGAGAGAGAGAGAGAGAGAGAGAGAGAGAGAGAGAGAGAGAGAGAGAGAGAGAGAGAGAGAGAGAGAGAGAGAGAGAGAGAGAGAGAGAGAGAGAGAGAGAGAGAGAGAGAGAGAGAGAGAGAGAGAGAGAGAGAGAGAGAGAGAGAGAGAGAGAGAGAGAGAGAGAGAGAGAGAGAGAGAGAATGTGTAAGAATGACATGTGAATGATGTGTGAATGGCGACTTTGGGTTGTTGAGTAAACATATCATTTCTTTCAGTCAGACACATGTTTATTATGAAATGGAGAAGAGGGTGTCAAAGACTGTGACCTACCCTTTTGTTTGTTGAATTAAAAAGTAAATATGTACAAGCAAAGTCCACCACATTTATTATCAATGAAGAATGAAACAAAACCTTTGCGGCTGAAAGTATTTTAATGAGGTATTTTCTGAACACATTATTAAGATAATAGATGTACTTAGAAGTAAGGGTTTATTTACTTAAGATCAACACTTAAATTACAATTTACTTATAATCTTCTCTAAAATTTCCAAAATAATAAAATATATTTTAAAAGGACATAAATGGGATTTATTTACAATAAAGTGTTTACAAAATATCGGTGTTAATGTGACAATATTCTACGTACAATATTTAGGACTTGTATATAGATGTATATGTGAAAATAGAATAAACATTTTCTGAAAAGTATCTTTCTAAATATGAAATAGAGAAGGACATTGTCTATGTACTATCGGTGTATATATGAATTTAGACAATTTGGATTATCCAAATTTCTACAAAGCTGTTTCTTTAAGATATAACTCTAAACCTAATTAACTACATATAATGACAGATCTGATAAAGATTTGCTAACAATTTAAAAACAGTATTCTATAAATAACAATATTCAAAAGTCAAAAATGCAATGAATTGTTATAAATTGTAATATATGAGAATATGTTGCAAAAGAAATGGTAATTATCTTATTTTGTTGAAATGTATTTGAAGGAAATTTATTTCAGTTTTCTGTAAGACAGTTTGCCAGAGTGAGATTGTTAATTAAGTTAAGTGAATCCCAGTTATCATAAGAGAAGGGCAAGGAGTCACGAGTAATGAGTTTGGTTTTGCCAGTCCATAAAAATATCCGTCTCGTAGAGATTATATTGCCGAGTTACTGTCACGCTTGCTATACTTTATCAGGTTTTATAGGTCTTATATTGCCAAGTACATAATGAAAGATTAAAAATGAACTGAACACGAATATTGGGAAAATAATTGTGTTATTAAAATAAATTTAACATTAAGATATTACAGCTGCTAATACGAAATATGAAAGATATTTTGTTATAGTTGCATAAATACAAATAATTTGCTTGAATCGAATGTCAAAATACTTTGTGACTGTGTAAAACTACCTATTTTATCAAAGGTACCTGTCATCACAAATAAAATATATACATTTTCACAAAAATATATGTTCCTTTGTATTTATCGGTAAATTAGTTTTGATAATGCAAATAGTAGCTAAGTATTATTTTACAGTTATTTAGAAATGAAATATTTTGAGATTATTAGCAGTATTTACTTTATAACAAAGTAGATGGAGATGACGACATAATTCCTTAATTACATATATACAATTTTGAAAAAGAAAATGATTTCGAGACCTTAGGAAACTGAAATTATTTATTTATTTAAGCAAATTTTAAAATAAAGTCATTTTATAATTTCTTGAATTTTTAATTATCAACGAAAGATCTATTTATATTCTTTCTTACGTTCTATTATTAATGTTTAACTACTGTTAAAATTCATCTACAACTATGGTTTCTACGTAAATAATGGTGCAGTCTGTGTACATGGCAAGAAAGTTCACTGTGAACAGGAATGTGTTCTTAGTCTCTGTACCCGAAGGTAGGACAGCAAATTCATTGCAATTATTACTACCACCAGCAATGATGCAGTATAATATCACCGAATAATATAAAGGTAAAAATACTCTTTAGTAATTCCACAATGTAAATAAAGTACTGCTGACTTTATAATTTGTCGTTTATTAGTCAAATCGTTTTTATAATATATTCATGATTCTTCTTCTCCTGCATATAAATTAGGCGTAAGGATTTTATTTAATTGTGATTTTTTGTTGTTGTGGGTCAAAGCTGACTTTTCCCAATTCTAGCGTACATTCAGCTTGTAATTAATTGTATTACGAAAAGTTTCATGTGTTTTTCAGAAAGGTAAATCACTTTGTGCCGTCCTAATTACGTTATTTATTTTATTACTTGGGTAGTTAAAATATTGATTAAGAACCTCTTTGATTTAATTCAATTTTATATCAAAGTGTACGTCACAGTCCAGAAAGAAATAAAATTTCGTGTGAATCCTATCTCTCATAATCGTTTATAATTGGCATAAGTTTAATGTCATAAATTGCACATTTCTAATACGTGAAATGGTTTACAAATTCCAATTACATTATTGTAATAACAATTTTATCTAAAACGTACGTAATGGAATACAATTTATCACAAATTCTAAAATATTTTTAGACGGTTTAAACTCATATGGATAATATATAGTCTTTAATTTCTAATAATAACGTAATCATTTGGTTTTCGATCAAATTTATAGTTTAATATATATATATATAATATAAATAATAAATTGTTGGAAGTAAATTGACTGTGTAAAATAATTTACTTGTGTAACGCGGTCTGTTGTCTGTGATAAAGTAATATAAATAATTTAATCACTTAAGATGAGCAACACAAAAGAAACACACAGATTTCTACAACACTTTATTTTAAACAAGACAACGATTCAATGAACTAAATAATTATATTTTTTACAAATATCAACACAAACGTTGTGGCCCTATAAACAAGTGATGTGACTGAGTGGCATTGAAACATCCGTTAAAGTCCAATAATATATGCATAATTTTACATAATACAATAATAATAATTCAATGATCTTCAATCAATATTTAAATACGATTAGTACAATTTGACTGTGATTGGTTTACAGTCGTGTGAAAATGAATTATATAATATATAAAGGATATATATATATATATATATATATATATATATATATATATATATATATATATATTGAGTGGGTGCTGATGTAAGCTATGCAACTATTTTTTATCTCCTAACAGTAAATATTCGTATGAATTAGGAAATATTCAAACCCTAAAGTTTCAATTTGATATCCCACTAGAAACAGTGATGATTATCAATACAACTTGACTCTGAAGTGTACAGAAAATGCGTTAGGTTGGGTAAGCTTCCTAGCGTATAACATTTTACAGCTCCCAGATACAAACATATATTTGAAGTGGTGACGTCAATATTTCAACGAGTTTCTCCCTTCTTCCTCTACAAGTAGAGCCAACTTTTACAACAAATAATAAATCCGAAATTTCTACACCGTAATTAGCCTAATACCTGGGATATTTATTATCCGTGTTTTGAAAGTAGTTCATCTTTTAATATCATGTCCCAGGAGTTTTAATTAATTAAATTACAAACTTACCTTCCCTGATTTACACACGAGTCTCAGTATTTCTTAACATGGATATTCTTTAGAAACCCCTATATAATTTAGAATCTTTAGCCGCACCTTAATCAACTGTTCTGTTAATAAAAAACATACAACAAGATACACTATTGGGAATATAATATTCTAAATATAAACAGCTCTAAGCTAAAATAATGTTTCACAATTGAAGCGCGGTTTTGGGGGATAAAATATTACCATTGAAATAACGGCAGTAAATGAAACTTCAATACAAACCTAATTTTCTGTAAACTATTACTATTTAACAAATCGGTTGTTAATGAAACAAAAGTTGTTATTGTTAATTTCAAAAAATTTATTCACTTATATACCTTTGTTCTGTTCATTACTCACAGCCCTGCATTATTTCTATTTTTTAGTATACATATCTATAAGAAATAAATTAAGATTTAATTGAGGTATTTTTATAAACTTAATCCATAAAAGAGATTTATTGTATGTATAATGTTCTGTCACATATTTCTTAATTTTGTTTATGTCCCTTAAAGTACAGAGTTGTGGTATATAAACAAACGTGTACAACTGTACTGTGATGGAAATTACTATTTGGAAGTTATTTGGGGAAAAAAACCAAATGAAACGAGAGATCAACTCTACAGATCAACCTTGAAGTGGGTTAAATCGCAACAGTTTTCAAAGTAAATCCACCTATAACGGAATTTCGAACAAATTTTAAGTAACTTTATATTATTGTCCCATCAATAGTATTATGATGTTCGATACAAAATGAAAATAAACATATCGAAAAGTATCATTTTCTTATTACCCTTGCAAACATATGTTGTTATAACATTTTAACCACTGATTCAATTTGAATCAAAAGAAGACTAGAATCTTGTCACATGACATATCTACTTAATAAAGAAATCTCCATGGAACGGATAACCGTTTCTTTAGTTACAACATTACCATCAGACAGGCAGGAACAATGCGTTTTATTTAAACTGGAGATGGAATTACATTTTTCTGTTTTTATATGGGAATATCTTTGAGGATTAAACTAACAATAATTAAATCAGTATGCTGTAAACACTAAATATTTAGAAAATTATTTCGGATTGTCATTATTCCATAAATAAACGGAACTTATTGAAGAGGAATATATTTTTTTTAATTAATAAAACAATATGTAAATTGGTACCAGAGTAAACAATGCAACATAAGTGCCAATAAATAATTCGTTGCGCTAATCTTAAAATCGCATTAAGTAAGTATTATAAATTTTATCTCAGAAACATGTTTGTCATAATATTATATACTGTTAGAAATATGTCTCCTTTTGTTTTTGTCCTTAGATTTGTAAGGTTGTATAAGTATATAAACGAATGTGTCAAACTGCACTAAAAAAGAAATTACTATTTTAAGGTGATTTGGAAACATAAAATATATCGAGAGGCGACAAAATACATTCTAATACTTTCATAACAACTCACCGTACGTAATTTTCTTTGGGATATTGGACTGTGTCGTTTCACTGGTAATGTAATTGACATGGTTTTTGTCGATTTGCAATATTAAAAAATTCTAATGTATGATATTTATGTTCTTATTGTAAAGTAACTTCCTGGCAAAACTTTTGCTTGAATCATTTTAAACTTTTACAAAACCATAACTTACTAACGTAAAAAAAAACTGAAGTTTATATTTTGACCCTTTATGTAGTTACAAAATTGTATGTTCAAAAAATTCTAAAATTTCTAAAAAAATAATGTCAATATGTACTTACATACTAAAATTGATAAAACTCAATGCTTCCCTTAGTATGAACGACTGACAACTTTTTAAAAATAAGTACTTCTTTTTCGAAAAAAAGACAAAAAAATTAAACTATATAGTTATATACATAATATTTTATTCAACGACAATTTTTTTCTAATCAAAATCTGTTTAGTGTACGATAGAACGTTGATATACAGTTTGAGTACATAAACACATCTTGATTGATATTATAAGACTTCCGGTGATGAATTTATGTTCAAAGAAGTTTAAACCTTAATTAATTAAGCTTGTCATTACATGAGATTAAAAACAAAATATTAAGAAAGGCCTGTATAACTTATTATGAAATTCTTAAAAATGAGTTAATGTATAACCAAGGATTTTATACATGTTTTGTAAAATTGAAATATTATTATAAAAAATAAGTCGATCTCAACGCACCAAGGTGTCAGACCCTCGTAATTGATACGACAAAGAATATACTCCTTACTATTTTTTTTTCTTTCATTTCTTTTACAAATAGAGAAAGGTATGGAAATTTATAGATATTTTAATAAGTTAAAGATAATGATCTGATACGTAAACTAATTTTTTCTGATATATCCATAGACATTTTGACGAGTTAGGCTATGAGTAAAATTGCAAAGTTTTTGTCGAAATTTTGGTGAAAATGTAGATAATGATTGGAGCCAATTTGCAAACCTAGTGCAGGTGTAATTGGGAATTAACAAGATGAAAAATTGACACCGTGGACTATTTGTGGAAATTACATCAAATTCAATTCATAATGACACAAGGCATTTAAGTTTAGATCAAATTTACATATTTTTGTAATGGAATGACAGTGTTCATAAATTATTTTCACTTTTGCATTCACAATTAAATAACATGTCTGTAATCAACCATATTAACATTCATAATTATATACAATAGACTCTCGTAAAATTTAAAGTGATTATGGCTAAACAAAATAAATATATAACTACGGGTAATCGTCAACGTATAAACATTAAAAATATATTATAATATAGAATTCACAAAGCGGAGTATGGATAGATTTGTAAAATATATTGACTAAATGAAACTACTACAATAACTTGTGATAGTAAAAACACTGATATTATAAATGGTTGTTTATAATAAAAAATTACAAGTTCCATTTATACATGCATTTTCCTCGTCTTAGCAAGGTCTTGGTATGGTTCACTGGTCTGGTTTGAAATACTCGGAGGTTCTCGTAATCCAAGTTAGTGTTAGCTATCTATCACAGGAACCCTGCTATCGGTCCCCTCCTCAATAATTGACCTGGTTTGTTTCCAGACAAGAGTTTATATACACCTTATGACTCGTGATGTCCTCCACACTTGCAAGTCAAGATATTTCGTCACAATGACGAGTTTTCTAGTTTTGTCACAATGATTGTTTAAAATTCTGACCACTCAAAAAAACTTATACTATTATTTTAACTAAATTATGTTCCTATTTCTCTCATTACCTATTGAAGATTGTATAAGCGTTACAGTTTGGAACCCAGAAATATTGGAATAACTGTTTCAAATTGTTGACCGTTTCCAGCTTGTTTCTTCTCAAGACATTTGTATTAGTATGTTGTGTTTTAAAATAATTTCGCTAACAAACAAGAGGATTCTAACATTTGACTTATTTTCATAAATATCATGAGAGAATGTTAAGTCATCAAAAAAGTCTCAACTATGATATGAAATTCAATGTTGGAATATGAATTTATTCGAATGTCTCACCTTTTATGAACTGTTTTTATTAAATATCTTTACCATACGGAACAAAAACATTACACACATTTCATTACTCATACATCCACAAAAAACTAACCAACTCTATTCTTCACCAAAAGTGGCAGTTCTGTAATGTTCACTAAAAAAGTGAATGAATCATATGCTGTCTTTAAATTTTTTTAAATTATTCTTAATATAACATTTAAATTGCTTAGTTATTGCAATAAACTAGCTCTGACATAATGGGAACTTTACTAAAATGAAGGTTTAATGTCTGTGTTAAAGGGTTTTCAGTTTTTTTTTCTGTACTGCGATTACTCACACAGCTTGGTTTATAATTCTGATCATTTCACTAAAGTTTTAACGTAACCTGAAAGCCTGTTTTGATACTACGATTTTTATAGTATCATCATAGTTGAATTCTTGTTATTTTATCAACAATTTGTCGACCCAGCATTTGTTGAGAGATAGTGAATAAATGCTTGTTTTAAACGGATATCTACAAAACTTCACACAAATACAAGTACGATTGTTATTTAGGTGTTTAATATTTTTTTATATTCTTTGTTATTATATAGCCTATATTATACATTGGTAATTAATATTTTATACAAAGGCAACCCATTCTCAGCAAACGGTGCTATTACAGGAAAACTTCAGCAAGTTATATAACTAAAGTAGAGCTTGACAATCACAGCTCTACATTGTTTTACAATGGTTATATGGTTTTATATTAACTCTAAATAATTTGTTAAATGACTAATGAAACTAAATTTCAAATTAAAAAATATTTGTATGCCTCTGTAAGAAGTATTAGTTCGGAATTGCAGTTATAATTATAGAACTTAATATAGTTTCGCTAAATTAAGGGTTATGAAATCAAACGCCTGATGTATCCTTTGTATTTTGTTTCCACGTGAATTGACAGTACATTAAATGATAATTAGGATCTCACTTTCTCCAATTACTTGAGCACAATATAGATTTTGTATTTTCCAATAAAAGGTGCCACAAACAGCTACAAAAGACTATTTTGTATTTCTAATATAGGAAAACATTAGGTCATATTATGTTCAACATTTAAGGAAAATAGTTGATTTTTAAAATATCATGAGTGTCTAAAATATTTTTATCAGATTAATATAGGATGATTACACTTATTTCAAAGTAGTTTTTTTCATTAAATAATAGTGTTTTGGCGCAAGATTCAGTTTTTGAAAACATGTGAATAAAGTAATATTTTATCATTTAAAAAATAGAGGTTATAATATTTCCTAAATTTTTTATAAACGAAGAAAAATGTAACATTGGTATCTTGAAAAAATAATCTAACATTTGAAATAATTTAATATTACCTTAAATAGTAAGTGAAATGAAATACATTTTTTCAGTTATATTTTTTGAATGAAAATATAAAAGAAAACCTGGTTCTTTTACGAAACTTGTTTTCCATACTTATTACGTTTCTACAGTACGTAAATAATATTTATTAAAATAAACAAAACATAAATAATTATTGAAAATCTCTAGTTCATACAACAAATTTGAAGTAATGAGAGATTTGTAAATGAATTTAATATTGTATTTTCTCAGATACCAATGAACTCTAAAATAGTCACAATAAAAATAAGGCAATATAATTAAGTTTGTTTAGTGATACGAATCTGAATTTTTAATTAATTGTAATATGTTTAGGGAATCATAAATGTAGGTTGATTGTAGAATTTGAATATCTTGTGAAGAATATTTAAAAAGTGAAAAAAAAATTGAGAGTTTTTATTTTAGAGTATGCATATTTACTCATTATCGAACATTTGTTAGCTTTTTATATTTCTGAGCCAACAACATGGGTGTCGTTATGTGAGGCAAGGTTATAAAGTGTTAGTTGAAATATCAGAACCAAAGATATGATGGTGTTGAGGGAAACTTCATAGTGAGTTACTAATGAAAGAGGGTCGGTTAGGATATCACTAAATTATAGTTATTTTAAGTAAGAGAAAGTTATGGGTCTCCTAAAATGACACTGTGGTCTTAGGCTGTACCTATACACACGAGTCATTTCTTGAAACCGCTGCGTGTAGACATATATATTTTTATATATATTTCAGAGTTCGAGAGATTCCAAGCTCCATAACCATAACGCCTCGCCATAAGTTACAGTTTTCACCCATAGCCAAGAGCAAAAATACAAGCCCCTTCTGCTTGAGAACACTGGATTTACAACGACGTCACCTTAGTATGCTCTCCTCTCAATGTATGAATAAAACGTCGTCTAGCAGACTGTTATACCTCAGAAGTAAAATCATTAGTCATGAGATTTGACAGGGATGAGTCACCAACAGGAGTGCAGCGATTGGCAATTTTTTCCTAAAAACACTTCTACAAGAGTGACCTAGATAGAGACACAAACAAAAGTGCAGTGAAGGAATACTGTCTCTACAAGAGAGTAGTCATCGTCATGATTTAGGTAAACACAACAAAGCGATTAAATATAAATGTTTGTATCTTATCTAAAAAGCAAAGATAAGTAACATATAGAGTGACAAATAACTTGGTAAGTTAAATGACTGATAAATATATCTTGAAACAATATATTCACATGTTAGCCATTTTGAAAATTCCATCTTTAGTGAAAAGTATACTTGTTTAACGTTCATTTAATTATTCATAACAGTTATTTCCATTTGATTTATTATACAAATATTTCTATTTAATCATAACTATATTATGATTACTTATATGTTTACCTATATGTTTACTTTGTACACAGGATGTTTCTAATTTATTTTACCAATCTTCAGTGATTTATTGGTAAAAAAAAAAAAAAGAAATTATAAACGAATTTGCGAAAATGTTTATATTCCAGTCTATCCACCATTTTATTTTTATTTTACAAAAACACATTTGAACTTTGGAAATAATAAAGATATTGAGTTTAGGTAAACAAATTTTTTTTTTTTTTTTTTTTTTTTTTTTTTTTTACAAATATAACATAAACAAATACTTCTTGTATTTTTCTAATTGGGAAAAAATTTTAAACTTAAACATAATAAAATTCCATCTTTGTATATTACAATCCAAATTTGAAACCACTAGTGTATTACGTGATCTATCAACCAGTTTGCATATCTATGTTGAAAATTTAATTAGGAGCAATTTTATTGAAGGTTGTTTTAACCGATGATTTGGAGTGTTAAATTGAATTAAAGACATTAATTTTTGACAGACCATAATTATCAGTTAAACCATAACATATGATACTCATTCTATGATCGTGTTTAGAATGAAGAGAATACGTAACCAAAACAATAAACATAGACGTAATAATTGAATGAGAAGGAAAATATTCCAAACTCGTAAATTCAAACAAAGGAACACAACTCAACTCTAAATGTATAGTACCCTCACAAAGATAAGCAATCAAGACAAAGAAAATTACTGTAATAGCAAAGAAACTACATCCATTATGCAAACCAGCTAAAATCAAGGAGGACTTTATTATCAAGGAACTAAAAATAAAAGATGTTGCACAATTAATGAAAGTTAAAGATAAGACACTGTCATCTCTCTTTATGCTAACTTCGACAAAGAACAGGATATTTAAAAAAGATATGAAATAAAAGGAATCCTAAAGTTGAGAGTAGAAATTTTAGCAATGAGTAGAACAAAGCTTGCACCACGTTACAAAAAATGTCAATCATACTAGCTGACGCAAAATTACAGTAACAGAATACGTTAAATGCGCAGGGAAACATACTACACAAGAATGTGCGAAAAGAAAGGACAACCCAGCCAAATGAGTGAACTGTAGACACGCACATCCTGCAAACTACAAAAGATGCATAGCTGTTACGGAACTGCAAAATATGTGAAACAACTGAACCACGAAGTATACACCTAAAAACAAACCTCTTGGTACAGATTCCAGAAGATTGCAGATGTAAGCAAAAAGCATGGGCACTTCTTATGCAAGAATGTAACAGAGAAAAATAATATCTCTGATCAAACTGGAAAAATCAAAAAAAAATATGAGTAGACTAGATAAAATGGATCAAAGACAAGAAAGTTTCTTCACATATTTATACCAGAAAATCGAAGAAATGGTTTCCAAATACAATAAACATGAATGACAACATAAAAATATAAGCATGGATCGCAATGGATAAATGAAACATCAGCAAGAACTGCAAATTCTAATAAAAACCCAAAACATTTGCTTATGCCTCATATCTGAAACACACTTCACAAAACCAACAAGTGAAACTAGGAGGCTACCAGGTTTATCACACAGTTCACCCGGACAATACAGCAAGGGAAGGAAGTGGAATAATTGTTAAAAAATGGCAATTGTCATTACGAAGCACAAACATATAAAACAAGGGAAATATTGGCAACCGCGGTAACCATAAAAACAAAATCTTACATACTAAACATTAAATTAAATGAAAGCTTTTAAAAAAAAAAAAAAAAAACGAGACTCCAACTGGTTCTGGAATTTCATACAGGTGTTGTTTCCAAATAATTATACATATACTCAATTACTTTATTATACAAAAGTATGCAAGTTACATCATAATAAAAATCTTTATAAAGAGTCGCAGTGAAGGAATGTTTCATTATATAAATCCATCTTTTAAAATGTATTATGAATCCTGTATTCGTAAATTGTAGATAATTCATGTTTTCATTTAAAATATTTCTTAAGAGAAGGTAAGCCCAAGTTTAATTTTAATACTCTATCCGTCGAAAAACCTACAATAGAAATGGATTAATATCTCAAATATATATTGTTTATTGCAGTAGTCATCATGGCTAATGACTCACAATTTTTAGAAGAAGTTTTTTTAGGATGGAATGGTTTTTATATTCTTAAATATGTTTACTTTGTACACAGGATGTTTCTTATTTATTTTACCAATCTTCAGTTATTTATTGGTGAAAACAAAATAGTAAATAAATAAACAAATGTCCGAAAATATTTATATTCCAGTCTATTCGCCATTTTATTTTTATTTTACAAAAACACATTTGAACTTCGGAAATAATAAAGATATTGAGTTTAGGTAAACAAATTTTTTATGATTTATTAATTTTTTATTTATTTATTTTTTTTTTACAAATATAACATAGACAAAGACTTCTTGTATTTTTCTATTTGCTAAAATTTTAAAATTTTTATTGTATAATTCTGTAAATTTTAAGTTTCCAAAAATTGCAAAATAAGACTGCATGTACAGGATGTCACAAAACACCTTACCGCAATACACATGTTTGGATTCTACAGATCAAATGGAACCAAAAATATTCCTTAAAATATATCCAAATTCCCCTTTGTTTAGCGGCTATCGGCCATTATGTTTTTGTAAAAAAAAAACAACATAACTTTGGAAAAAGTAAAATATTAAATCATATTTGGATATACGTACTTTAAATGGTAAGTTACACAATAGGACAAACATATGATATTCCATATTTTTAAACGTGGGATTTTTGAATAAATCAACCATATTGAAAAATGGCGGTAATTTTTCAGAGTTTGCAAAACAGATTATTATGTTATATGAAAAAGTAACTACTGTACCCCATTTAAAGTATTTCATCAGATTATTACTTCACGTTATAACAATATTGCCCACGATAATAGAACGACCATATATAGGCTATATATATATATATATATATATATATTGTATAAAAAAATTTACATTACAAAAAGAAACAGTTTTAAGGAATGAGTGACCTTAAAACCTAATAAATCCGTTCGGTACATATTCGCCGAGAGGTTCACCCCCCCCCCATTTCTTTGCGTGTGGATGTTCACCAGGTTAACCACAAAGAGATTACGCAGTTTATCAGCCCTAGAAATAAAAAGCTAGGCGTAAAATTTAACATAATAATTAAATACTAATAGCTTTAGCTTAGCTTTAGTTAATAAATTATACTTGTACTGAACAGACCTTGTTGTTGAATTATACTTGGACAGACCACATTGTTGAAATATTTTACGTTAACACAAATTGTCTTTTTGACAGAGTTTTCAAAGTTCATATCTCAATTATTAAAAACAATAAGAGGCATCTGCTGCGGTTCTTAACGATTTACAAGATGGAGTCTTGTCTGAAGCGAAGCAAACTTTTTATCAGAATATCTAGATAACGAAATTGAGAAAGGGAAAATGTAATTTGCTCTCGGATAACTAATGGGGTAACTTATATAGGGGCTAACAGGCCTAGATAATGATAATTGCTGGGTAATACAAGATTTAATTGCAAATTTTATCTTTAATAACCGTTTAAAACTTTGTACAAGTGTTAATATGCCTTTTTCTTTGTTGTTTAAAGACGAAAATATCTCGGCCATTATCTTCTTATAAAAAATGAGATGGAAGAATATAAAATAAAGTCCATATTTTATATTATTATATTATTATTTTATATTATTTTACTCTGAAATGAAAGATGAAATTGTAGGATCTAGTACAATACTACACGGGAAAAAGGTGTAGATTCAGTTATAAAACCTCGGGAATATTCACAATAGACGAGTCTATGAGAGTAGAGAATTTACTTTAGTCTTTCACAATTAGGTAATATATAGATAAAATTACAGTGGTTAGAAATTACAATATGTTCAAAACATTAAAGAAATATACGTATCAATAATTATATACTACTATTCAAAAACAAAATAAACTGAGTCTAATTGATAATAAACATTTAAACTCTTAGAAATTGAAACAAATAGGGGGGATATAATGTTTAAAAGCATATTACAGATAATAGTAATTAGAGATGTTTTACATGTATTAATATCAGTAATAACGAATTAGAGAGATTGTCAATACTAATATATTTTGTACTGAATAACTGATTTTCCTAAATCATTTTATTGTGAACGCAACTCCAAGGGTCCCTTCTGGTTTCTAACATCACGTATATACATAGTGTAGAAAAAGCTCTGTAATGTGTAAAATAATGTATTTTTGATTTTGATTTCAATTGCTCGCGTGTTCACCTATTTAGTATTCTACTGTCATTATCTGTGGATCAATAATTCTAATCAAGTTTTTCGCCATGTATAATTTGTCCTCATCTCAAGAATTATGTCAATTGTATTAAACAAAAATTTTAAATTACAATTAGTATAAGTAAGTTACATTTACGTGAGCAAAATGGAACGTAAAAATGTATTGCGGTTCAGATATTATTAACGAAAATGATCCTTAATTAACAACAAGCATTAAGAGCTAGATTTTATTCAAATAAAATTTACCCTGAATACGCGTAGACTATGTATCACAAGCGAGAAAAAAATATACTCTATATAAACTTATTATTTCAAGGGCAGTACAGGGTTTATTTTCACATTTTAACTGACCAATATGGAACAGGTTTTCATTTCAAAAAAAAAATATTGTTTGCTTTTCATTTGTTTTGAGTGATGAGTTGTGCAAATGTGTACAATGATTTTGGCAGTTTATGTTAGTTTATATAGAATCCCTATTTCGGTAGTAGTCTATTTATCGAGATGGTCTGTTTGTCCAATCTTTGTGGGTTACAAGCTGGTGGAATTTAACGGTTAAACAATATAACATAGGTAATGTTAAATATCAGGAACATAATTGATTTAGAATAATATTATAATGTTTTTTGAGTAGTCAGATTGATAAACAATCATTATAACAAAGCTAGAAAACTCGCCATTGTGTTGTCTATAGCTTGCATTGCAAGTGTGGTGGACGACACGAGTAATAATATATACATAATAGTTGGGTGGAACTATACCAGGTAAATTTTTGAGGAGGCGACCGACTGCAGGGTTCCAGAGATAGCCAAGACGAACTAGGAGTGAGAGAACTTCCGAACATTTCAGATCTGACCAGTGAACTTTACGAAGACCTTGCAAATTTGAGGAAATTTTATGTGTAAATGGAACTGTAAGAAACAGTGTTTTTTTTATATTTATCTTGTAATAAGTAGGTAATTATTTACACAAGAATCCCCATCCCTAGTGACTTTTATTATTACAATTATTATACAAGTAAAATCATTTTACTAAATGTACATATTACCTACAAAATATGTGCATTATGTTCATCTTGAAGATAAAATTTTTCATATTTCACCAAAATTTAACCTTAGTCACTGACATCAATATCAAGATATTCGAACTGTTACAAGGAATCACAAAGTTAATTTTTCATATTAAAGCTATTATTCTTCTTTTTTTTCTTTTTTTTTTAATAATCATGATAACATATATGTTTTACTTCGATTAAATTACAAAAAGAAATTGTAAAAATGCATAGAGTTATTTTTTTTTTCAATCTGGAATTTCAGTTTATAAATCATATGTTAGCTCGCTCAGCTCTCCCTTAAGTTGTAAAATGATCGGTTTTAGTTTTACACATGGGTGTAAGAAAGAACATTCGATGATTATTCACCTATAAATTGTTTGTACAAGTAAAGTTTATAAAAAAAAGTAGTTCAAGTTCACATCGTTTATGAACACGTAAGTGTACGCCCGTAAGTTACAATGTACGTGGCAATTGGGAGTTGGAACGTACTATTAGTATTGTATCAGAATTGTGTGTAAAAATCAATAAATAACCACAGGTTATAAACAGAGTATTACCGTTTTGTCAAAATGTACAGGTTACCTACAAAATGCGTTTGATAGATTCACTTCCAGGGTATTAAATTTTCACAATGCATCAAAAATTACAATTTTACCTAAGTTACTTTCACACATGTGAGAATTCTAACTTTTACAAGAGCTCCCAACGTTTACTTATATATTTTTATTGAAAATTTCAAACAACAATATACAGTAAAGATACGTTTTACATATGAAAAATATCCAAAAATGTTAGTGCACAATTTAAAGAAAATAGTATTTTTCAGTTTCTACACCCCCAAATTTTGAGAGTAATGGATTTATAGTTTTATGGGTAGTATGTGTCAGATAATAATAATAATAATATATATATATATATATATATATATGAGTATGTGCAATAATGTTGTATCCTTTCAATTACATATTTCTCCACATACAAATTTAATATATACTAATTTATGCGTGCTCATTTGCGAAACTTATAGTTTATATTTACCATATTCAAGTTATTGCCTCAAGTACGTATCGACTGTTTTTGCAGATAATTCTGACTTGATTCATCAACGGAGCGGTGGAAGTAGATTTGATTAGTCGATGCGAAGATTCATCAAAGTTTGCATTTTAAAAGTTTATTCCTTGAAGGTATATCTGTGAAAGTTTTAATTTAAGAATATTGAATTAATTCAATAAGAGAGTGACGAGTTCCATATACACTGAAGTTAGGGGAGGTTCCAAATACGGGTGGTGGAAAACACGTTATACCTTAATTCTGCTAACTTACTTTTCATTAAAGATATATTTATACAACCACAATTTTTAATGAAATTCCCATTTATCATTCATTGAATACTAAAATAATTGCAGAAATTGACTGTTATCGACTCCTTTAACTTCTTCAACTTAAAGAAGGTGTGTTGTATGTAAATTGTCGTATGTAAATATAGTTATATACAGTTGTAACATCTACGCTTGTAAATAAATAACTCACAGCACAGAGAGAGAAACACTGAATTACTCAAGCCCGTGTAGAGTGGGGGACATACTCAAGCATTAGGTTGAATTCCGTCCTATAAATATAAGCGGTGTCCACTTCGAAATAAAAAATAAATAAATAGAAATAATTCTGTTTCACAGAGCCACCCGCAACACTCTCTCTCTCTCTCTCTCTCTCTCTCTCTCTCTCTCTCTCTCTCTCTCTCTCTCTCTCTCTCTCTCTCTCTCTCTCTCTCTCTCTCTCTCTCTCTCTCTCTCTCTCTCTCTCTCTCTCTCTCTCTCTCTCTCTCTCTCTCCATCTTCCTCTCTCCTGTTGTTTTCTTTATTGTTCCTTAGTATCTTTTCTACCGTGGTTTGTCGGATGATCCCAGCATTATGGATATCCCGTCGGTGATCTATGGGCTGATCCCCTTGGGACGGCGTTACCTCTGTGGTCTGTCGGCTGATCTCGTCACCACGGACTTCCCTGTTCGTTGTCTGAAGTGTGATCCCTCCAGGACGAACGTTCCCAACATCCGATTGGTCTGTCGGTTAATTCCCTCTGAACGAACTCCTTTCTAAACTCCTATCACGTTTCCTACTAAATACGCATATTTTCGAAGCTCTTCTGATTAAACGATTGTACCTCTATCCTTAGTCTAAACCGAAACCCACGTCCGACAGTAGGGTATTCTTTCCTCTTATGGAAATATCATTATTTAATATGAAATATGTTTTTCTACGGATAATAGTTTGGTTGTAGATAAACACCCTAATACATCAGGTTATTATTATGTTTCCATTAAAGAAAGGTTATGTTATCAGCTGCACCATGAGACGGCTTTTTGGAAACGTTTCGTCCTGGTATTACATATAATTAAGAGGCGACTGATATAATATCCAGTTATTTTATATTATAATAATTAGCATTGTACACCACCCAACGGAATCACCATTTTAGGTACAATTCAAAGACGGTATTTTTTGACCTGATGATATATACGTACTAGAGACTTATAAAATAAACAGTTAAAACATTATTTTCTATTTTTATGTAAAATATATATAACAAATTTTGTAATTTGTGTAACTCTATTGAAATGATTTCTTATTATTTAACAACTTTAGCAGTTATTTTTTTTATATTTGTTATAGATAATGACTTAGAAATTAATTTTTGCTTCGATAACTAAGTTATGTTTTGAGTCACAAAAAAAACACATTAAAACACATATTATGCATCCTATTGAAACACAAACATTTATCTTCTAATATATTTTCTTAAACTTAATATTTTTCGAGATATGAAACTTTTAAAATTCTAAATGACAGTCATTTTTTAAATATTGGAAATTAAAATATTTGTATTTGTACAAATATCAACCTATAAATTACAAATTTATATACAAAATTTGAACACAATATCGTATATATTTCAAAAGTAGTAACTTTTTTTTATAAAAATGAACATGGTTTATATCTGGATAGCGAAGTGTTTCCTGACTAATGTTTGTATGAACTTTTTTTGTAGTTATCATTTAACGATGAGCTCTAAAAGTGCAGTGAGAACTTAGTGTAACACTAGATATAGTGAAAAAATAATAAAAAATGTCTTTGTATGTTGGTGTTCATTGCTTACAATGACAATTCTTCTCTACCCTCATTCACCCCTTGCCAACTTCGGTTGAGGTTCAATAAAACTTCTCCTTTGTTTTCATTTATTAGATTGAATTTTCCTTATATTACGCATGCCATAACAATGAGAGAAATAATAGAAGAGCTGTAGAACAAGAATTATTATTGTGATAACATAACAAGACAGACATACAGTTACAAAACTTAAAATCAATGAGAAAAAAAAAGATCATAACGAATAGTTACTTTATATCATTTGGTAAAATTTTATTATATCGGTCTATAAATTATTATTTTCGAACGAATTATATAAAACGAATTATTATTTTCCGAATTTTAAAGTGTAGTTCTTCAAAAAAATCAATAAAATAAAATTGTTTGAATAGCATATTTTGTAAACTTATGAAAAACTAATTTGTTATCGCGTATTAACCTTATCTGGATCAGATTACCACCTGGAAGCTGCCTCGATATATATAGCTGGCAGCTGTTAGATACCGGCACAAACTGGTTCTAATCACATCGTTCTAGAACTTCATAGAACAAATCGGAGAAGTCCAGAAAAAAATACATGTAACCTAAAATTGTCAAAACTCTACCTTCTTCATCAGTCAGTCAGTCTAGTCATGTTGAGTAGATATGAGAAGGATCAACTTCGATCGAAAAATTTAACAAATTAAAACCTTAATTAATAATACTACTCCCCTAAAATGGGTATAATTGGCCTTTAATTGTGATGAAAATACTGGTCATCCTAGTAAAAAAAGTTTATTGTGTAGAATAATAAAAGAACAAAAAAAAAAAATACCACCTCATCTCAAGACAGTATCTTTTAGGCTTTTAAAATTATTTCCTACAAAACAGTTTAAACTTCCTTAAATAATACCATCGGTAAATATTACTTTTAAATGTAAAAAAAAAATTAGCATAATAATTTAAATAAAAAATATACCATAAAGATTGATACAACTAGACTTGCGCAGAAAACTTACGTGTCCTTTAAAATAATGGATTTAAAAGTTGTCCATTGTTATTATTGATATTTATATATAGGTCAATATATGTTACGTTGACTGCTTACTTTTGGAAGCGTCATTGGTTTTTAAGCTTGAGAGTGGTGTGAAGAAACTTAAGTTTTGAAATTTCCCTAATAAGAAAGAAATACACTACATTTTATTAAATGCTGAATATTAAAGCAAAATATGACACTGTTTTTACAATACATAGTAAATCAACAGTAATCTTGCGGTGCACCAACCTGTACATAAAAAACATAAGCCTTCTAAACTGATTTTCTGTTGATAATGTGTGTTCAGGAACTCGGGTTCCTGTCGTCAAAGCCTAAACTTTCTCAAATATAATTTACTACAAATCATAGTTCTCAAAATTACTTTTTTATTGAGTTAACACCGTAATTTATCTCTTTATACTGCTTCAACACAATAAACGTTTTTGATAACAATATTTAAAAAACTTTGGTTTTTAACTACGCAGTACGTTTCAAACTGGGTTTATTTATTTTAGTTTTTTCAACAAATTATAGTTCTTCAGTTTGATTTGCTAACTTGTAAGGCTACAAATATCCCTTATGCTGTTAAAGAATAAACGCTTGTTAGTTGTCCAACAAATTACTCTTCTTTATTTAAACTCCAGCCTTCATTAAGACAAATTACGACACTAAATTAAAATCACTTTTAAAAGAGATAAATTGTTGGACACAATAAAAAACTCTTTTATTAAATTACAAAACAATCCCCTTTATGTTAATTTGCTTTTGCCGAGAGATGGAGAACATGGACGGGGATAATATAGACACGACAAGACTATAGAGATAATCTAGTTTACAATTTAGAATCGTCATGTGATTTAAGTCGTTTTATTAGATTATTTTTCCTTGGTAACGTCATTCAAGGTGACGTATAATAGAATACATTAAAATTATTTATTAATTTTTACACTGATATAATATTACAAATGGTTTCACACATGAGTTCGACTATACAATATTATGTAATGATTATCATAATTTAATATGAAGTAACATGATTTAGCTAAATTAATTAAAAACTATCGATCATCGTAATGGTTTTCCGATTTCTAATTTTATTATGGTAGGGGTTTCATGTAACATTTTTTGTTGTATCCATATATCTAATATTAAAATTAAGGTAAGAATTAAGTATCAATAAAATATTTTGTAGGCACTTTAGGAATGAATTTTACTAGCTGACATTGTGCCCTACTTTTTGTTTCGCTTGGAATAGGTATGTTAAAAAAGAGACAATAATGGGGCACTTCAGAGAATGTTTTATATCAAATTGCGACAGTTTATAATTGAAAATGGATTATTACAAGATATTTTAATTTTGCAAATCGTTTTAAATTTCGAATATTCAAAATAGTAAGATATAACATAGGTACTTAAATTACGTATCGGCAAAAATTGTATTACAACCACTCCAGTTGGTTATCATTAAATTTTACTTAAGTACTATCAAATAAAAAACTTTTCTAACTCTTACAGTTTTTATCAGCTCTTAAAATAAAAATAAATAAATTATAATATTAACTAACCACTCAGTCATGGCATAATATGCATAAGAGAACTATTCAAAAGTTTGTTAGCGATCTTAAAATGTCAACTACTTGAAAGTCTGAATTTCAAGAACAGTAAAGAAATTTAGTAGTAAAGAGTTCAATGTAAGTAGAAAAGTTTGCGTTGTTTTCTATAAATGATAGTATGGAGTGTACAGTACAAAGTTTACCCTACTGCAAAGTCATGTGCGAATTATTATTGTGTAACGTAACACGGTCTTTGTTATATCAAGAAGTAATATTGTGATCAGCAAGTTATATATACATAGAAATATTTATTTATTAAAGTAAACTAGGGAGAAAATATTAATCAAATAAAGAGTGCACAAAAAATGAACAATTTTGTACACAATATTTAATGATGTACTGAAAAACAATAAAATTGAACATCATCATAAAGAGCTTAATTTTATCAATCAATTTCAATCATACAATTTGATAAATGAGAATAATTAAATTGAACATCTAATTAAAACCTAACTTAGTGAAAATCTGCCAGAGATGGCTTTCATTTTCATTTGTTGATTAATAATGCGAGAATTATAATTTTAGAGACAAATATGAGACTACTCTGATTGTATAAAATTAAAACGTTTGAATATAATGTGCAATAGTAAAAACCTATTTATGATTAAAAAGGTAGTTAAATTGGTTTACAAAAAAAATCATGTTTTTACTATTATATTGAATGGAATTATAAAATATAGAAAAGAAGCAAAAATTGAGCATATGTCGAAGGATAATAAGTTATACCATTTAGTTATACAATTTTTTGATCAGGGTGACAAGGAATTTCAAGCATTTTTTCAAAATTTTAATTTGTTCATATTTATGATTGTCAAAAAATAAATGAAATTAAAAATAAATACATAACGACCTGCTGGTAAGAAACGTGCTTCTATAAAATGAGGTGGAGTTTTCATACCTGAGTAACTAATTATATACTAGGTGAGACCTAAATGGAGAATGTAAAGCTTCCCCTCCAGGTCAATATGAATATATTGTTTGATGTTTCTTTCCATATGTTAGAAACTTTGTGCTCTATTATATAGAATCAAATCAAGTGTAAAGTCGATGAAGTTTTGTAAAAACATTCAATAATTACAGTAGTTCAAACTTCACTAGTTAAATGATTATATGTCTCACAGTAGTTCAATATTAGACACTCCATAAATAATTTGGGTACTTAAACATACGTCAAAAATGATTCTTTTATAATGATCATTCTACTAGTCTTTGACTTAATTTTTAGCAAAAATTACTGTTACATAAGTGTCCAAACAATAAGCAGAACATGCAAAACAGGTAAGTAGTAATCGTAATTAGAAAATTAAAAACAGGTTATTCATGATATGTTGTTCTGAGACCAGGAAAAAATGTAATTTTTAAATCTTAGTTTAAAACGAAAATATAAATTATTATGAAAATTCTAATTCTAGTTCGAATATCAAACCTTGTCGAATCTTAAATCTGGTTCACTATCAATCTTCTTATCGATCTCACATATATGTAATTGAGTATAAAATTATTAATAAAAATGTATTTTTGTCTCTCCAATTTACAATTCACATTAGAATAGAAATTGTTTTAGAGATACAAATTTAATTCGATATGTAAAAACAAATATATATATATATATATATATATATATATATATATATATATATATATATATTCGTATATTCTTTTTTTTTTTTTTTTTTAAGAGTCCGAAAATTTAATAGTAACACCGGTTCGCGTATTGGAACAGTGCGTACATTTTTCAAACTTAGGAACTTGTTTCTACCATTTTCAATACAAAAGAGAGCCACAAAAGTAATTTGTCTTCCAATATTTACATTTGTTGAAATCACTGTAAGAAATATTCTTTTACTATCGGAATTTGTATGTGGATTTATTTCATTAATCACCATATTGCACGAAAATTTGCAAGAAATAGCATGACCTGATATGACTTATTAACGTGTTATGTCTGGTGAACGTTTTTAGAGTTTCAATGACTTCATATTAAAAACAAATCACTACATAGATGTCTTTTCAGTGTGTCATCCAATTAGAACTTGAATGAAATAGTTTATCACAAACCAGTGAATACATTTTTATCTATTTTATTTAAAGTGAGATTTCCCGGTGGAACTGTTCAAAGAGTGTGCTCCTTTGATAAAAATAACTCAATTTAATAAAGAAGCCTTTTTAATGAATATTTCGAGAGTATGGTTCAACTCCCAGCTGCGAGTAGCAAGTGATAGACGTAATATATCTCAGAGTTGAAACCGACTTTAGAATATACTTATAGTATTCCAGTTAATCAATAAATATATTCAACACAACAATTTTGTTGTTGAATATTTGAAATTAGGTATAGCGATTGTTATATATTTATTAAAATATAATTGTTTAAAACTGAAAGTTCTTGTAACCTTAGATTAACATAACTTTGAGCCTTTTCAAATTAAAATACAAATTTCCGTAAATTATTTGCACATCATATTATTATTGTTTTAATTTTTTTAAATCTATAGTGTTAACATTTATTTATATCAAATAAAATCACATTTTTAACACACATTGTTCAGGAATGACAAATGTAAATAAATCAAAAAGTAAATATATCAAGGTATTAAATATTTTGTAGTTATTAAAAAATACTATATTTCAAACAGTATCCTTCCTATATTTCCTTTGTATTATTATTATCAGGAAATGTCTAGAGCTATTGGTCAAAGGCATATGTATATGAAAGCATTACGTATAGTCTGTATATTAAAACTGCCTGAAGATATAGTTTGTTTTGTTTTATTTATTCAACATGCTAGAAAATATATCTTGTGTTACTTTATAGAATATTAAAAATAATAATTACCTTCGTAAATAACTAAATACAATTATATCTTTAGTATGCATACTTTTAGTAATGAAAGCACTGTATTATTTGTATGTCCATTATAATCCTAGAATAAATTCATCAATGTTATCAATCCATTGTAAAAGTGGTTTCGGAGCTGTTAAATGAATTGAGTAATATCGACATTTGTACGAATGTATATTTACTTTCATATTCAATCAAAATGCGATATAAATCGCGTATTATAATTTTGTGCATTACTTAAACTTAATATATAACAACATTTACATCACTTTCATATTCTCATATTGAAAATGTTATTCGTATTTTTACTCTTATAGTAGGATACGCATTCCTAATTTTTTGACACAAAATTATTTCATAATTTCCACTAAATGATTATAGAATAAACAATATATTAGGAAAATAGTTACCTTCAGCCGAAAAATGTAGCCTATAAGAAATCAAACTATACTATTTGAGCAAAAATCACACCCTAATTGTCCATTATTAATGGACACTAACTTCGCTCTATGGAGCGTTTAACAATGTGTAAAGTTCTTTTTTGTGCTCTTTCTTCTTTGAAAGGTACGATCAAAATGTTAGATTAAATTCCAATGGAGTTAATCAGTAATGGTTTACTGGTTAATGTTACTGGTTACTGGTTAATGGTTTACTCTTAATGGAGTTTACACCATTAATAAATTAGGCAGTAGGATAACTAATTGCATCACAACAATTAAACAACTAATTCAAACTTTGATTGTATCTATATTTGGTAATTTTTGTAAAACAAGTTTGCTATTGTTCATTATTAATTATTAAAGCATTATCATTATTAATCACATATGTTTTTCAAAGACAAATAAAATACAATATTATGATAATTTTTATTTTAAAACATCTAAGATATTGTGTAAAGAATGTTAAATTTTGATAGAATGAACCAGTTCTAAGAAGGTTGATTTTGTAGTTTGTAAAATATTTGTTATGTTTTATTTTGGTGTTACTATTCAAGAACATAAAACCATCTTTTATTGTCATTTTATATAATTTACTGAAAACGATTATATCATATTTGTGGGCGATTATTAAAGTTCTATTTCATTTTACTAAAACTAGACCTCAAAATAACATACAGACGAGCAGATTGTTATATATGATTTAAATTTAACAAGTGAGTGAGTATTAAATAAATTTACAATTCTTTATTTAAACATTATGTATAGAGAAAATTTACGAAATTTCAAATAGTTATTTGAGACACGTTATAATTTATTATTAGTTCAAAATTCATTACAAATTGTGTATGATAATTCCACAAATATATTATGAATTTAGTTACGAAAAAAACAAAACAGGATTTTTTTGTTTGTTTCATAACTAAAGAAATCAAATTTCATTCTAAGTGAATATGTAATTTTCTAACTGGACATATATTATCCAAATACCTAGTATCTTCAGAATGAATTGAAATTTATGTCTAGAATACAATGGTTCCAAAATTTACAATAGTGTAAATGTTTTGTAATAGAGTTGAAGATTGAAATGTTTTGTTGACTTTAAACATCTAAGAATTCCATTTTCTGGAAAGTTTTAAGTGATTTTGGACTTGTAAAAAAAATATAAAATCAAAAATGTATTGTTTTTAATTGGACCACATTTTAGATCATATAGCATGATAATATCATTCAAAGACTTAAAATATAGATTAGAACTTTGTGAACTTGAACTCCAAATAATTTAGTCTTTAGAACCTGACTTTAATTTAGTCAATTGATAATAAACTTTCTCAACCTTTACAACTGATCTACCTTCATATAATACTTTATAAGATGGTTTGTTTCCTTATTATTTAAAATTATAACCAATTAATTATCTTAAGGAGTTTAGTGATTCATGTTTGACAGTAATATATAAACTAAATCGTGTTTGTTTTCGTCAATCATCAACGGTATTTTTACACTTTAATTTTAATGGTAAATATTAACTTGACAATTGTACTTAAATATAATATGAAAGTACAATCGCTCCAAAGGTCTATCCGATTGTGTGTCTTTTGCCATTGTAAGAAGGCTTGCCGTTGTAAAAGTTGATGTAGTAGGTAGTACGGACGCAATTTCTGCCCTTGATTGATTCAATTTAAATGTAAAACAAATAGTAATTGATATCGTGAGGTAATTAAAATCTTGGTAATTCTAATAATGACAATGAGATCCTGATTTTAATACTCTAACATCAAAGCGTTTGAGGGCCCAAAGGTATGTTTGTGATTATATCAGCAGGTAATTGTAAACCAGTAAAAAAACAGAGTTATTAATTTACCTTGGAGTAGAAATTGGCGTATGTTGAAAATGTACTTAAAATTATATTTCACTATTGTATAAATTCTTTCCTTAGAATCGGAACCTATAATATTAAAACAACACTAATTATTGAAGTATAAATTACCTAAAAACTAGAATAATTCATTATAATATTCAAATATTTAAATATTTTTTTCGCTAACTATCTAATACTGGAAATTAGGGAACATTTTTGAAAATAAAACAAACCGTTCACAATTATTATTGTTCTTAAGAATACCTGAATGGGTTCTTAAGAAATATACAAGTGTAAATTCCAATACGAATTGAAATAAAATATAATCCAAAACAAATGCAATGAACGGAGGATGAATATTTATAACCTTATCATATATTATATTATTGGATTAAAAACCCATTCATAATTTCAATTTATCTCATACTACAATGACTTTATTATTTTACAGTCGTAGATATATAAATACGTTTAATGTTTTTCTTGCTTCTACGCGAATTTATTTAGACGGCAACTTTATTACTTTGGAGTTAGGAGTATATGTTATAATTTATTCAAGTAAATTTATACAAAAACAAATCATTCTATAATAAAAAAACAATAAAACAAATTAGCCTTCCCCTCTCCCTACCACCAGAGAAAATGTATTCATTGCACTGAACGGAAGCTAGGTCAAACATTACAGAGTTAACGGACTGAACGTAATATTCTAAACGACAGCCAATTTTACAGTTTGACCTATCTTCTATATGCATCACAAAGATAATTTTAATAATTTTAAAAGGAAGTTATGTAGGATGTACGATAAAATTTTAGTAATCTCTGCTCTTTGACTTTATAATAAAAATACTACAATTATACATATTTCAATATTGATATCAAACATTATACACCGTTTTTTTATTTCCAATGTTACAATGCCATTGTTTTTTACTAATGTAAAATAGTTTCAAAATTACGTTCATAGTTGTTAATTCTGAGTACATAAATTCTTATATTTATACGAGAAGATAATTTAATACACAGATTTATATAAATAAACACAAATATAGATATTAAAGTTAGTCTAAGTGTTTCATGAATATCTCAAACCGTTCTACATACGATATTTGAACTATTATGTTTTCAACGATCTTTCAGAAGATGAATTCTAATCTTTACATGCAAACTTTTGTCACATTGAATTCAGTTATGAAAAAAGACAAAATGTTGAATGTTCACACTTACAGATTGTCTTGGCTTGCAGACATACTAAATTATTATAATCCTAATAGGTATACCAACTTTCGTAAAAAAAAGATTAAATAAACCACCATTTTGAATGAGTGTGACATATTATGGTAAATAAAACTGGTTAAAGGTGTAACTAGAGGACTACTATACACTAATTAATATTAAATTTTGTAACCTTCTTTAATTTTTATTTGTATTATAGTTTTGCAATAAGTCATCTTAAAATACAATTATTTATTTACAATTATTTCAAAATTTAAAGATATTGATTAACATAGCACGGTTCACTAGTATCTATAGTAACGGAATTAACATCTGTTTTTTATACATGCATGAAGTGTAAATAATTTCAAAACATCCCAATGATAGTTGTCAGATCATAAAGTATTGTTGCGACAAAATCCAGGGAGTTAGTTAATTGCTGATATACAATTATCCAATGTGTATATCCAAGAGACATGATTATAAATTCGAGGTCAGGAAGAAACTTGACGAATGGTTGTCGGCGAGTAAAAATTCGTGCCCAATTCGCTGTAGATCACTGAAAGAGCTGTAAAACTAAAGTAAAATAAATCATTACGCAACTCTTGAACTTCAGGACTACAAAACTAGCACGTTTTAGCTTCGTGGATAAAGTAAGTAAACAACTTGTACTATATTCTTCAATTAATTTGTCTCTTATATATCAGCTTATAAGGAGTAAACATTATATAAGTTGAGATTCTTGTATTTTTGGGTTGCATCAACTTTATTTGACTAGATAGATTAGTCAATGATATAATTAGAAAGTGTATACTAATATTAAAGGCATGTTAGACTGAACCACTGAGTTTTATGGAATTAATTACAGTTTTCTCTTGGATTTCCTACGTATTTTCTGCTAATAGTATTTGTGTATATTCTTATTTCTTGCTCTATCACTGAACAAATCGAAGTGATTATTTTATTATTATCTCTGTCCCGTTTTATGTTAATAGTATTAAGTATAAATAAATTGATTTGTGATCAAAAATACAGATGATATAATAATATTAAACATTTTAATTTCCTCAAACATATAGTGCTGTAACATTGGCTTGTTTTATGTTCGAGTCAATAGATTGTGAAAGTGTTTTGGTGTTCTTAATACTCATGGAAACCTTACTTTAAAAAAATCATATTGTGTTATAATTATAAATAGACTTTGTGATACATGTTGAATTTTAAGAATAGGATATATAAGTAAAAGCAATTATTGGGTCATTGTTTTTAGAGCTTAAAGATACATTTCATAACAATCTAATAGTAGTAATGTTCGAAATTTCTTTAGTGATTTGAAATTAGAAAATATGAAAAGTAAAACTTATTATAACTAGTGATACTATAACAGTAGACTTTCGTTCTTCGATATTTTAATACATTCAATTATTCCATCTTGTAAATACATTTTAACTATTACCTTTCCTCTAAGTGACTTATAATAGACCTAGACGTAAAAGTGAATAATAATATAACACTTTTCTCTATTTTATAACATCCATACTTTTCCTTGTAGTTTCAAGATGATAAGCTACTAGATCATCATCTCGGGTTTTTGTATGGAATGTGAGGCTGATGTGAATATGTAGTTTTTGACTACCCAGTTCAAGATAAGGACATTTTTAAACCCCTAGGGACCATATCGAGTAAGTGATATAAAAGGAAACAAAACAATCCGAAGCATGTCACGTTTGATATGGAAAGAGGTTTGAATAAGGATCCACAATACCAGAGAGGCATATCCAGGACAGTGAATCTTGATTCTTCTAGTAATAAATCAAGAGTAAATAATATCATAACTTCTCCTAATATTCTATCCTATTATCTTTTCTTTTCTTTAATGTTTACCGGCGAAAAATCACTAGGTTTTCATCACCGTATAAATAAGGAAGAAAACAATATAAACTAAAGACATTCAGTACTCCAATACTCTAACGATGTCAGGGTCGAAAACAACAGGCAATTTTATTTTACTACGATTTATAACACTGTTACAATAATTTAGAAACAATTCAGTGAACATCGATTTTTGGGAGGGACGTACGATTTTGAGTTATCAAAAGTGAAAATCCATTTTACAAAATTTGATTAAAATCTGTTCACTTGTTTCGGTTGTGGAGCAAGTTCACAGACAAACGACAGACAAACGACATACCAACATAATTTCAAAAAAAAACTTTTTATGTAATAGGAACCGTAAAACGAATATGTAAATATAAAACACGGTTATGATTTATTGAGACATCACGTAATTTTCTCTACACCATGTATATGTGAGAATATAAAATTATAACTAACTTTAACCCCTCTTAATTTCATGTTGGTGTTTAACAATTACCTTGTTATCCATATTTCGTTGCATATTTCTTGTATACGTAATGTGATTATAAACGTGCATTCATAATATTATAACAATAGTAGTAAGATTTGTTTTCAATTATGGTTAAGGTGTGGTCAATATATCACGTTTTATTAGAGCTAATTCTATTCTTCACAGTAACAAATCCGGTCAACATTATTAAACCCTAGGTCAATATAATAACGTTGATTTTGTGATCACACTATTATTGAACCATCAGCCATTACACCAAGTGAGATCTTCGTGGATTACTAACATATATATATATATATATATATATATATATATATATATATATATATATATATATATATATATATATCAAGTCGTACCTTCCAGTTTTTAAAAAACTGATGTTCATATATATTAAGAGTGTATTTATTCATTTTTTTACTACAAATCATAAAAAAATGAGAAAAGAAAATAGTTTAGTTAAAGATGGTAACACATATTTTAATTTGGTTTTATTCATTTATGAGAAAATATGATGGTGTAATATTTGTGAATATATTCAGTTGTTTTTACTTGAATTTTATTATTTAAAAATTTTAATAAAATACTAGCATCAATCTTTAGTTATATGGGATTACAGTAATAGATAATTTAACACAAAAACACCACTGTCAACATTGTAACAATTAAACCCTAGCTGTCCTAACTGTCAGCACAAGATTGATAACAGTATCCTAACGCAGGTAAAATTACGTTATTTGCTTCTTTTCTTTAACTGTCGTGTAATCTGAAAATAACTTACACAAATAAAAAAATATATAATAAAAAAGTATTTATACAGCCCAAAGTTTATATTTAACAATAGTTCGCATCAGAAAATCACTTGACTGATGTCTGGTTAATGTATTAATGTGATTAGAGAGAAGAATATATCACACAAAAAAAGGACAGAGGGTTTAAAAACAAAAACAAATAAGAGTACTTGAATTGCAATAACGACTTTACTGCAAGTTACAACGAAAACTAACTGACCAGGAAAACTTCTTTTTTTTTTTTTTTTTTTTTTTTTTTTTATTTGTCAATAATTGTTTTCGTAATCCTACAGTTTTCAAAATAATTGCCACCAAATACTACAAAACGAAAACCATTTTGAATATTTTTTATTTAACCCAACACTGAGTAGCCCGTAAACGTCATTATGTACCGAAATTTGTATTTAAAATTGTATTTCTAAAGTAACACACACGTATGTATCTATTTAGAAATCTTAATTTATTTACATAATCCAAATACTGTACATAATCTCAATAGTGTCATGTTCTTCCAAAACACTCTTATAAATATATATATATATATATATATATATATATATATATATATATATATATATATATATAATTTTTATCTAGGATTTATAAATGTAGATTCACATTTGACTTACGTTGGCTATGGATTAGTATAAACTGCAAATCACTTGATTTTGGAGATAGATATGACTAATAAAGTTTCAAACATTTATGAACCAAAACTTAAATGAAGAATAATCAGCTCTTTAATGACAAAATCTATCTAGAAAATATTAGTACTCTAGTGTCAAAGTAATTTAAAAATGACCGATTGTTCATATTATTGATATTGTTAAATCTTACATTTGCCAATACTTGTGAATTGAAAAACAAGACGTTTCAAAAGTATAAACCAATTCCCGTTATCGAGAGATAATCCTGGAACATACATAAAGAATAACCATATTAATAAAACGATTGTAGAAATTAATAAATACTATTTAGATTCATAGTATAGATAAAATAAAAACCGGTGCTGGACTTATAGTTCTCCCGGTATATTATTTGGGTGGCTGTATTATATAGCACGTTGTATAGTGTAACAACCTTTTATTTTATCGACTTTTGGGGATAATCGTTAACTATATATAGTATATCTATACAATCAACAAAAAGAATACGATAGAGAAAAATGATTTAAATTACTCGTCCTGATATTTACATTTTATAGAAATCTTGTTGAATTCATTATATATACATTGACTACATTTTGATATTAACTGCAATAACATGCTTTCTCGGTTTATGTCTTTTTTTAATTATACATAATTTACTTTTTTATACTTTAATAATAAACTTTATATATTCACTTAAAATATCCAATTTTGTTGAATACGAATTCTAAAATATCTAATTTTTGGGTCTAAAAACATATCATATATTTTGATTCTAAATTACATTTTATAAATTCTTGCATTTTAAAATTATTATTTCTAATGTGTGGTAATGATTTTAAATTTATATATTTATGTTAATACGTGTAATATCCATTTGTTGATAAAAATAATTATTTCTTTATTGATGTTCCAAACGAAGATATTTAAATTGAGAATCATACACCAATTAATTAAAAATTGTAACAATTGTAGAGTGAGGAACGTGTTTGTTTGAATAAATATACTGATTTTAAATATTTACATTTTTATTGAAAACATCTGTGGACTCCCACAAGTATCGGTACTACACGATGTGTTTACCTGGATGTTGTTGTTCCTACTGTTTTTGGTCACGTTCCAATTAGGTGAAAAAGAGAAATCAAATAAAAACAGTAGAAGAAATATTCGGAAAATACCAAGAGAATATTGTTTACCTCCAATACAAATATACAATTCAGAAAATTCGATTTTTACTAGAGCTCATTCTACGTACAAAATCTACAACAAAAGTAGCGGTTTCATTATACATTTTGTATTAGGAAACAATAATATATATTTATTTACAAACAAAAGTTAAAATTAGTTTTTTGGTCTACCATTGTTCTATTTGTTTAACAGAATCCAGCAACAACTAATCTGGAGCAATCTTAAAATTTATAATTCATGTTAAAAAGTCTTAATTTCTTCTAGAAAAAATATTAGAGCTGCAATTAAAAACCATTTGTTTATTCGTATAACCTCATAAATACAAAACTCTTAGCAATAATTAACTATTAGTTGACATTTAGTCTGATTTAATTTAAACTTGGAGGTTAAGACAAGTTTATAGATCAATACGAACGATTGGTATTGATTCTAACAATCGTGTGAATACATAAAACGATTGATGAATAAACATCGTATCTTATTCACTTCTTTACATCGTATTTAATAACTAAACCATAGGGTTTTATCATGCATAGAATTCTGCAGCGAATATCTATCCCTCACTTTTATTACTTATGCTTGATTTGCCAAATTAACGTTTAACCGAAACTTCCTGTCAAATAAAATACGCGCAGGTTTTTTTTTTTAATACCATAAAGCCATACATTACTTCTGAGTCATTTTTCTTCTGGTTTAATAAACATTAATCCTGAATTAAAAGCTATACATCATATCCAGTACGCTGCCAACAATATTTAGTGGAGCAAATTATATGCTTACACCAATCATTTATGTTTATGAACAAAGAATTATTATTGGAATTGTTTTCATATTGTTATAGAATTTCACGCAAACTTACACAATTTGTTACATTTTAACTACATTTTTTACAAACTATTGATTATAAAATTGATACAAACAACTAGAACCCTTGGCTCACGTCCTTTAACATTTGTTCACTATAGCACTGCTCTAGCTAAAAGTTTATATGGAGCCTTGTGGTGACATGGTTTAACCATATACGCTTGAGGCCTTTGGCTTGCTAACTCGAATACTTCATATAGGCTATTAATATTTATATAATATTTAATTTCATGTCACGATACAATTAAGTTAAACATAAAGTTCTCATTTACACATAATAATAATAATAACAACTACTTGAATTTGCCATGGACCAAAAGTATTTCTACACCCAATAGAGAAAAAACTGACTTATCCAAAAGGTTAGGTTAAGTTATATATACATATTTTCATGGATTGTACTACAAAGCTAAACATAAGAAAAAACTAAACGTACTAGTATATTCATTTTTAAGTGAATTACAAAACTCTTAGGCCTATGGTAAGAAATTATACTATTGTCCAGTCATATCCCCCCTACATTTTATGGATTTTTCGTACAAAATACAAAAGGTCTTCCAACAGAAGTTTTTGTTTTCAATGTAATTTATTAAACATGATTTTTACTTTTTAAAGTATGAAGAAAATAAACACATTTAACACAAAAATTTACAGTTTAAAAAATCTAAAACCAGTTTATACTTATTTAACAAAATAAAAAGTCTTTTAAAATAAATACAATATATGATCACTTTAGTCAGATATTAATTTTTTTCAAGTTTCTACTTTATTTATAGCTTATTGGACAAACCATAATACATCCTTTAATATATCAACATTAGTTAGTATGACAGCAGTGTATATTTAAAAGAAAGAGGAACATTTTAACAACTTTATACATCAATATGTTGTTAAATATTGAAATATATTACCCTATATTTAGATATTAAATAATTGTACAGTATTTGTTTGTAATCACTTATACTGTAATGCAATAAATTTTTAATTTATTAATTATATAACTCTCCTGTATATTCAGTTAAAAACTGTTTTAATAAAACTATATATATATATAGGAGGTTATTTATCCCACCTCTTTATATCTGGAACACCAAACCCATTGTTGGTCGAATAATAATTCCTTGGCATAAATTATCTTACATTTACAATTTTGAATTATATAACCAAATTTTCAAAGTATCATGTAATGATGTAATTCAGAAGTTTTGGTCTGTTCTGTAGAATGATTGGTATTAACGGAACCCTGAAAACGTTGGTAGAAATGTGTGAATAAGAAGTTTACCCCCCGTGTGGAATAGAAAAACTGACCAAATGACAGTAATTGCTTAACACATATTTCATTTTTCATGTGATTATTATGCTCAAGTAATTTTGCACACGGGTGTTTAATTAATTAACATCCCCTATACAGACAAGTCTCAAAGTCAAGGATAAAAACTTAATGAATCGTTTTAATCATTTTCTAAATATAATACTTTTATAGCTCAAGATATATAGTCACTGTTTTTGGATTCGTTTATTGTGTGACATAAAATAATCACACTGCTATAAATACAAACATAATGCATTGTTATTGCCTATACTTTAATATTAAAATGTTATTTCTGATATTAAATATCCTGAGTAATAAAATCATTTTCCAAAGATATCTCTCGGTCTTTATGCATGTATATAATATATCCGTCATCATTGAAAACATTAGACCGAATTATTAAAAATTTGATCAACAGCCATTTTTTGTAATAAACAACATGACAAATTAAAAATTATTATGCAGTTTTAAATGACAATTGCTTATATTTACATGTTGGAACATGTGTTAATAAGACGTGTTTTTTTATGACATCTGTTGTGTCTGTTGCCACTATGAAGCGAAGCAGATGTAGCGACCATAAAGTGAACACAACTACTATTGAAGACCAATTATTTAAGGAATCTTAATTAAATTAATATGTAATTAGTCTTTATGTCATCGAAAACATTTTTTCATAATTGGCAAAACACCGTTTCAAAAATTACGTCATTTAAACCATTCATTGAGTGATTTTAGTTTTTCGTCAATAACCAGATTTTCAAACCAGATTGTTTACCAAATTGATTAAACCACTTCTGAGAAATTACTGTTGAACACAGTAATCGGAAACCAATTTATTCACGAAATCCTAAACAGAGATATAGGTTGAGAGAGTAATTATAATTATAAGTTTACAGATTTATGAGTACATCCTTTAGTAAATTATCAAATATGATAATCGGTGCTTAAACATTCTAAACAATAGAGTTCGACTGTTTTACATGTTTTAATTCAATTTCCAACTTCAACCCGAAACTCGTATTTAATTCATTAATGTACTTCTCAGTTTGACTTGTAGAATGTTCTGACAAAACCGGCTAAGTCATACGTTTGTGTTTAACTAGTATAACACAGTTTACATTTCTGTTACAAGACCAAACTTCCTGCTTTCAAAAGTTTGGTATATGATTATGATTATTTTTTCACTCTCCATTGGTTTCCATTTTTAAACCATATATGTTAGATAAATTATAAATTCGTAAACAAGTTTTTCTTTTACATACTACCTTTTACAGTTTTTATTGTTTTCTCCTATTCCCAAATACTACAGTTGTCACAAAAATAAATATCAAGTGTTGAACTTTGGTGTGGTAGTCCAAAAAAATAAACGACATAATTTAAAAAAAGAAATTAATTGTAATATTTTTCAATAAGGACTACTATAAAGGATAATTAACAATTTCTTGTGATTAATTTAAATTACGACACACAGAAATAGAGGTAAATTTGATGATTAAATTCGTACCGTAATGACACCAACCTTAACTTAAAATAATAATAATAGTAAACTTATTTAAGGATTAAATTCAAATTGTTACTTAGATCTATTAATAAAAATTATATTATTAAAAGTACCATATAAAACGAACTAAAATTATATTTTAAACAAAGAGGATTATGTTATTTGAATTATTAATTAAATCTGTACACCAAATGAATCTATCTAATAGCATTCCGCAATAATGTTCTAACTGCATTAATTTGGATTTATGTAATAATTTTAAAATAATTATTTCTTTTATTAAAATTAATCTATAAATTCCTTATATCATTTTCTAGTTTATGGTCAGCAAACATTTTAAAGTGGTTATGGATTTGACCAAGTTTTGACAGTAAATTTGAGACTAATATACTCAGTTGAGGCATTTACTGTAACTTTCTACAGTATTATCATTTGTTTAGTTCTTATATCAACCAAAAATAATATGTGTTTATACAATCCATACAAGTAAAACAATGGTATTTCTTCTGTATAGAATATGAGAATATTTGTTTAATAAATTTAATCTTTTAAATTAGTTACTTAAATATCATAATTGGATAGCAAGTCTGTCTTCTTGATGGCTATTAGTTGTTTTACCACTACCCTGTAACCTATAGTTATCATGGAGACTCTATGTGTTATTTTAATAATCAACACTTACGTATACATAGTACAAAATAACAATACTAAGGGCTTAAGTGCTACGTGTTTACAAATATTTTTTATAGTGTCTGTAATATACTTCAAATAATCCAATGTGTCACTTTGCAAATCCATTAGTGTGTAATGAAACAGATCTCATGTGAAAAATATACATAAATTGTTTCACATACAACTAATCCTAATTTAACACACAGTATAAAAATATTATACTATTTGTATAGTATTTTTTAAATATTATACAATATATTTTGTTTTGGTGGACGTAGAGAAAGGCAGTAATTAAAAAGAAAATACTTTGATATACAACTTCCTGGGGTCTCAGAGAGCATATAATTTTTTAAATTGTATCTCTTTATATTATAGTAATTTAAATCCTGTCACATTCACAAATTACATGCACACTAATACACATCATACACATTCCTAGTTTTAAAATTGTAATGCAATTTTAACTAAATTTATCAAACTGTTATTACTTTTATCGATCGAGATAATATTTTAAAAAGTATATGCCATTTAAAAATGTATGTATTTACATTAAAAAATGTGATAATAGTAATAATATAATAGAAAAGAAAACAGCACACATAAATTATTTGAACACACTTCTCATATTCCTTTGATTTCTCATTCAAAGTTTACCCTAACTCAACTAATATATCTGTTTTGTTTTTTAAATTTTATTATTTGGTAAATTTTTTCATTATTGTGGTCAGAGTTTTAGTATCGTAGACTTGAAAAGTTACCTTAGTAGAGAGCTTAAAGTAGCCAAATTACAGGAATGTATTCATTTTTTTTTTTTTTTTTTTTTTTTTTTCATTTTTAAATTTTAGAAATCATTTGTTAATATATATCTCAAGTATGGGTTAATTATTTATAAATAGATTGTGATGACCAATTCCATGTGATTCAAATTATTGATATTAAAAAAAAAATTTTACTCAAAAAAAACATATTGTTCTGTTAAAAAAATCTAATTCGTCTTATTCTTGAAACTATTGTAGCTCTTCTAAAATCAAAGCTAATGATAAAGAACATATAATGTAATTACAAATAAAACATCATATTATGTATGACACATTACAGATTTAGTTCGACATGGTGTCACCAAAGTAATGCATAAAATGTTTACTACTATTTTACAAAAATTACAATTCAGTAGTTAACAGTAAAACACCAAACAAGTAAATGTAAAACTCATTTGTGTTTAAAATACATGCTTTTTTATCTGTTGTAGCGATTTATATATTATTTATTGCGAAAGAATAGAACACTAAACAATATTTCAAATCACAAAAAAAATCAAATAATTAAATTAAATAATAATAACAATAAAATTTAATAAAATATTGGTCCTGAGGTATTTAAAAAAAATTAGAAGAAAATAATCTTGAGTGATGTCCTTAAATGTCGTCAAATCAATACAACTATCAGACAAAATGGACGATTTTGAAGGCCAGATGAAACAAGGAACCTTTTGATTTATAAAAAATAACAGCAATTCGCCGTCATAGGAGTTGTAGTATATGAAATAAACAAACGGAATATTATTCAATTTTGATGAATTTCTGAATTTGTGGACGTTCATGACACAAGTAACACATTAACAAGTCGTATGTGAAATATAATTATCAATCACTAGTAATCTCGGTAATCTAATTTCCTTACATTTATATTATTTTATTTGCTGTTTAACGCATTAGTCTGGAGACTATAAACCATTAAATGTCATCACAATTTTATCGAATGAGCTAGTGGAAATTTTGAGATATTCATACTTTTAAGACATATTACATTGCAAGTAGTCTATTAGTGTTTAATGTGTGTGAATGTCACCTGATGATGGTGCTACTTCTGAAACGGCTGTTACGACAAAGTGAAGTAAACATCTCACACAAAGACTGCATCACGAAAGTAGAAACATTATAATTTCCTTGACTTAGTATCGAAAATCATCGATATATGTCATCAAGAGGAAAGTATAAATTGTCTACATTAAAGCTAATATTTACCGTGTTAGCTCTGTCCCATTCGCTACGAACAGTTTAGGTTTACTAATTCATATTCAGTGAAAACATATTTAGTATCAGAATTAACATGTTCATTCTATGAACTGAGATTACCCACAAACGAAGTTGTAAAGTTGGATTTGTTTTTTCATTTTCATAATTGTTATATTTTATGTAAAACTCAGGTACTCAATACAAATATTTCTCCATCACTATTGCAAAACAAATATTCAAAAATAATATTCGTATACCCTATTGTCGTATACACATTTTATTATATAATTAAAACAAAAACTAATCAATTATTATTAAAGGCATTAACAAATTGAAGGAATAAAAGTCACATGTTAACAGTTTAGCATTTTCAAAAATATATATAATTTGAGAAAATAAACTCTATGAACGTGTCCTGTACAAACAAAATAATATAAACTATTATAGTCAGATAAATGTACAAAATTTATTTTTTGTGAAACAAGCTATTGAGTGTATTTTACGAGTACAATAAAATATAAATCGGACAATAACAATATTTGAAATATATTTACTTACTAAGCTATAATTGTTTGTCGGCGGTGTCCATAAAATTGCAAGGAAACTGAATTTTATCAAAATTCGTATATAATCAAAAAATTGTATAGTCTTAATGTGTAATTTAGTTTAAGGAGAAATATTAAAACAAAATTTAGATTTATTTAGAAATAAGCCGTTTCCATAGGAATATCTGTTTTAGTTGCAATATCTCTACTCTCAACCTAAAATAAACAACATTCACTCAAGACAACTTCTTGAAAGAATATTCTTTTTAGAGTACAACTTTACTAAATTCAACATTAAAAATTCTGATCTTAATTTGTATATAAACTGTTAAAAAAGAAGAAAAGGTGATAATTCTTAAACTGTGTTTAAACCATCTCTAGGGTTTTAATTGTAATATAATGAATTTTTTCACTTCTTACGTATTATAAAGAATTGGAAAGTACAGGCAAAGAACTTATTTCCATAATAAATTATAATTCAGCCAAATACAGCTCTGAATAAAAACCAGCAACATTAACTTTTTCATTTTGCAAATATTTACTTGAATTTGGTATTGTTTGTTTGTAAGAGGGGTCAGTTTGGGAAAACAAAGCTTTCCCTATCCCTGATTCACAATAGGTTTTGAAGCCAAACCTCCAATACAAAGAAAACGAAAAGATAAGAAATTGCGTTATGGACTGGTCTTTTCAAATGAAGGGAGCAAAACAGAAAACAGAAGTTGTGACATTAGTATAACTGTTCTGTTCACCTGACAACATCTTCAGGAGTTTAGGTACAACGGTATCTGACTGCTTGGCATACCTTCATATAAGTCTTGTTAGCAACCCGACCTAAATTCTACACCATTATCTGAGATATCCTTTGTAGCCCACAGAAAAAACGTAAAAATAGAGTCCAAAATTTATCGTATAAAGTAACAATGGTTTTCTATTCCCCAAATTGAAACCTTGGGTTAATTTTTACTAATTGATTGATCAACGTGAACTTTTGAAAAGTTCCTGGAGAGTGTTACCGATAAAAAATTCAGAGGTCAACGTCTAATAGAATTGTAGTAATATGCTATTGTTTTTAATTTGTTAAGAGTGAATACAGGTCAGCAGATGTATTATAAACTGGGAAAATATCTCTTAAAAACACACATTTACACAATTATATAAATCTGTATATGGGTTAATTGAATATATTATTCATTCTCAACATTGAAAAAATAAGATATATATATATATATATATATATATATATATATATATATATATATATGTGTGTATATATAATAATTATTATTATTTAAATTGTTACATAAAAAGAATTATAAGTTTATATTTTAAAGCAACACATTATTTAAAATAATATCAATTGTGATTCAGTTCATTCAATATTGTGGAGCGAAGCAAACTTTCTGTCCGAAATCACAACAGGATTCATTTTGTAAGTTTTACAAGATTTGTTGGAAAGAAAAACAATTCGAAAATATGTTGTTTTCAGTCGCAGGCCAAAAACAATTAAAATTATTTATTTATTTATTATAAATTTATCATAACTTACAAGAGTCTGGTCTTTGTCGTCAAGGCTACGGTAATGATGTTCACAAACAAATCCCGAAATAAATACGATTCTGATAAGTAAGTTCTTTAATGTGTCAATAGCTGACTGAACTATCAAATATCACACAAACTGTACGAGTATATATATATGAGAGTAGTTATTTGTGCCACAAGAGATATCTTTATAAAATAAAAAATTGCCGGTGTGACAGAATTAAAAGTTTTCAATATTAACCTTTGATCTAAGTACGGGTTTATTATGCATTATGTAATTTCCTCCGCCTCTGTGATGCTAATTAATTTCTCGTCCCTTAAGACTTGTTACAATGCATTATTAAACCATTTAATTAACATCAAACCTTACAATATCTTAGTAAATACAATAAAGTATTCAAGAAACACAATGTATTCATTATGCTTTAGTTATTATTCAAACTGATATAGAAAGAAATATTTTAAAGTAAATTGTTTGCATTTTTAACATTTAACTTACTTAGTATATATATTTTGTAAATACGCGCGATATTTATAATAATGTGTGACAATTTAAAACTATATTTTAAATAATCTCACATGGAGTGATCCAATATTATACATTTACTTTATAGTAGCAAAAATTAACTGTAATCTTTGACTGTTGCTTTGTGCATTGGAATAATTCCTTGGATATCTCACATGCTCTACAAATTGAGAGGGCTTTGTGGATTATTTTGTGGAATAACACTTTCAAATTCTGTTTGTAATTTTCATTTGTGTTGTTTCCAACGCCAGAAATGATTTTTCTTCCTCTTACAATACAAATATGAGAATTCTAATAAAGTGTTCCAGGTTTATTACTATATATTTCAAATTAGTCACGAAATGCAATTTTAATTATACACGAGTATATTCATTTATTCTTCTTTTACTTTGTTTATATTACGGCCAGTTGACAGTTGAACTTCCCACTCTTGGAATACAATTTGTCAATTCTGATATATAATTTTTGTAATAATAATTCTAATGCTTATTATTAAGTATACATAAAAATAATTGTAAACTATTATTTCCCGCTAAAAATAATCCTACTTATTATACACCTTTTACACGATACAACTAATGAAAATACTTTGCTATTTTTTATCTGTGACGCTCTAAAATGCATGTTTTGTTACATTATCTCCAGTTTGTTGTTTTCCCTCGTTTTGCCGCTTCAACAAGCACCCCTTTAAACATATTATGAATCATTATATAGATATACATGCCTAGTTCCTAATATTTTGTCCTGACTAATACAATGAAATATCTTATGTTATGACTAAACATCTAAAAAATATGATGCCGTAATAATACTAATAATAACAATGATGGTTTTCATCTGCAATATCGCATTCATGTGTTTTATAAGTTTTTTTCTCTCAAATATACGTAGCATATACAAACTAAATACGTAAGTATAAGTAAGATACTAACTATCTATCCTTTAGTAAGTAAAAGAATGTGTAGCCTAATACTGCTACGACGTATGGAAACACTATTTATAGTTTCTGAGAGTGATATTCAGAGCACTTTCTCAGGATACTTAGTAATCATCTCCGGTTTTAGAGTTCAAAAATAACTTTAAACCATTGTGATTTAGGTAAATATAAACACTTTTTATTCATATATGTTTTTAATAAATTTATTTATTTTTCTGAGTTACAATATATGAAGAGTCCAAGGGAAAAACGGGCTAATCCTCAAAAAATGCAAAATTTAGTTATGAAAGGTTTTGAATACATCTTTTAAATCTAAACAGTTTGCAAAATTGAAAATTGACAAAAACGAGCTCCCCATACGAGTAAATCACCTTTGAAATAGACGCACCCAGGGGGAGAACGGGACAACCCGCAATGAGTGTAGGCAATTATATATTTTTTTGTGCAATTAGGCACAATATTTTTAACCAATTATAAACATTATTATTGCATTTGTATTATATTTACAATTTATTTACTTTTTTAGTTTTGTTATATGTTTAGTTGCAATGACACTTTGTAAAAGCACTTGGAAGAGATGTAAATGTATATACGTCGTTTATGAGTTATAGGTATAATTATTTTTTTAAAATGCAATGTGCACTCTAAATTTAATTTATCTCAATTGAGCCATTTTATAATGTATCATGTTTAAAACTTTAAATGTTATGAAGTAAACAAATATAAGTTTTTATTTATTTGTAAAACAACTGTGAGCACGTCTAACGAAAATATTATCCTCAATTTTGTATATTTAAAAAAAATGATAATATATTAATTGATTATATTCCATTCATAAATAAAAATATTCAATATATGTTAAGTGGCAAGAGCTAAAGGGTCAAAGATGGTAAATATTTCACCCTTCACACACTCAAATCCGCAATAAAATTCACTTTAAGGCGACAGACATTTGAAACAACATTTGAGGCAACATGCCAGCCTTCTGTCAGGCACACCGACCACACTTTTTAAAGCTTTACATAACAAAATATATTCTGCCTCAATGCCAAATGTTTAAACAAATTCAATGTATGGGTTTTAGATTCTCAGTTCTATTTAAAATGATAATTGTTATTGTTTTTTATTTATAAAAAATTCGTATTTGACTAAATTTATAAAGGGTTAAATAAATCAATAAATTAGAAGTAATCCATTTAGAATTTTTTCAAGAACTTAAATAACTAATTAATTATAAGAGAAACGTTTCTTACGTGTGAGATAGTATTTCTTTAAATAGATTAAATGAAATATCAAGATAAATAATTTATTAAAACAATGACCGAAAACCGTGATTTAAATAACATTTTTTCAAACTACCATATTTATCAAACAATTTTGTAAATGAATACGTCATCATATCAATATCAGAAGGAAACAAAAATTACAAAAATAACTGTGAAATATCAATGCAGTTACCAAAGAAAAGAGAAATGTTATGGAATTATCTGAGTAAAGGGGTAGCAAAAATAAGGACAATGTTGACTTTCCAATCAACAAATGACAAAGAAAGTCAGAACCTAACAATCCTGGAGACCCCCTTACACCAATATTCGTTGAAAGGAATATTTCCAATAGACGGTTTTTCAGTTTCATAATAAGTGGCCACCATATCACTTTCCGTCATTATTATCCTTTGTAACAGCTTACTGAAAATTTTAGACTACCTTTAGGTAATTGAACAAAGGATCTCTCCAACACAAAGCGATAGCGCAAACTACAATATTAAAGGCAAATATGGCAGTTCAACGATTCTGCTTACTGGCTACTGATATAGAAACATAAGCTATGACATAGCTCTGAATTTATTTAAGATTTTGGTTTCGCTATTATTTCATTTACATGATTTTATTTCTCATATAATGTACTTAGGTCTTCCTTTGAATACGATTTTTCTCAGATCATTATGTCAGTTGTATTTTTCAAACATTTTAAAAACATATTTTATTTAGTTACTACACATTTGTGAGATTATGATTTGATTTTGGTTTTTATTCTTACAAATAATCTAAATTACGCTTGTATTACTGGCATAATATGAAATGATTCAATGATGTTAGGAGATTCCCAACAAACTGATTTCTCCATTTTTGTCAATTTTCAGATTGAATCACTTATTTAAACAATCATGATTATATTTAATACGAATAATACAATTAACGTTAAAGACAATTCAATAATATATTAGTAAGCCACGCAAACATTGCAAAATCTAAGAAATGAAAATATCTCTATAAACAATGGATGCAAAGTAACAATTTATCTCACTAGAACAAGTGAAATCCATGTTAAAGGAGTCTGTACTTTACCTACTGCGGCAGAAATAGGAAAAAACAAAATGACTATTTTTTTGGCGTTATAATATTATGCTCTTTTTAATTAAATATTATTATTCAATGATGGTAGGAGATTCCGAACAAACTGATTTCTCCATTTTTGTCAATTTTCAGATTGAATCATATACTTAAACAATCTTGATTATATTTAATACGAATAATACAATTAACGTTAAAGAGAATTCAATAATATACTAGTAAGCCACTCAAACATGGCAAAATTTAAGGAAAGGAAATATCTCTGTATAAACAATAAATGCAAAGTAACAATTTAACTCACTAGAAAAAGTGAAATCCATGTTAAAGGAGTCGGTACTTTACCTACTGAGGCAGAAATAGGAAAAGACAAACTGACTATTTGGCGTTATAATATTATGCTTTTTTTAATTAAATATTTATATTCAAAATTAACATAAACTTATAATTAATTTAAAAATTAAATTCTCAAATAGTCATAAGTTCAAGGAATTTTAAACGTGCGTATAGAGTATTAAAAAACTGTTTGAAAATATTTAATATTTCTTTCATGAATCTACTTATAGTTATCAGTACAATAAATCACTCTTCTTTAAAGTGTATGAAAAATAATCCATTTACGCTTGTAGCCTTACTGGATTGATAATAATTAGTTTATTATATCAATTATCGTATGGTAATGATGCCGAACTTGCCTTGTTTTAATGTCCTATGGTATTTTCTTGACATGACGCGTTTCGACTATCTATCAGTCATTATCAAATGTAAACTTAAAATACACTACACAAACACTTAAACCACACAAATTAATCACATTTATGACTATACAATATACGATCAACGTACATTGTCGGTAACCGTTCTCGACGTGGCTCGATCGTCAACTGATTGCGATTTTAAAATTTCAGATCATAAAATACACTCTAGGTGACTAATATTTTGTTGCGCCATAGTATTACTGTTATTATTATTATTATTATTTTAATTTATTTATTTATTTTTTATAGAGGTTTGGCAAAATGCTATTATGCACTCGTCCCAAGGAGACTTATGAGTCGGACTCTCCGAATGGCCTACCGACTAAAACCTTCCTCTTTCCCAGGCGTTATTCCACTCCGGTACCGCTCTCTCAATTATTATTATTATTATTATTATTATTAATGAACTCTATCCTTAATTTGTAACTAAGCTATTGAAATTTCGGTCTCAATGTGTTTCAGTAGTTTTACAAAGAGTAAAACCGTGACATATCTGATGGTAACCAAGCAACTACGGCTGAGGAGGCAAATATCAACTGTTTTGATTCATTAATTCATAAATCCATTAGACGAACCACTCTAACAACTAGCTTCTAGAAGAGAACCCGTGTGTTTCAGGAAGTTCAGCCTTGAGAACAGTAATTTATTACCGATGTCATAGTACATAATCAGAGGGGTCGAGATATAATATGTGTCTATAAGTCACTAACATTTTCGACGTATATTCACAATGTTTTTGTATATGTGAACAATTTCATGGTAATTACTTTCCCTATTTTTTAGAATACCATTATTACTTATTTATTAAATGCTATCCTTTTATATTTATGCTATATAATTATAAGATAATCACATTTTCTACGTTGAAGTTATTTCAGTTTTGCACTGTAAAAAAAACATAGTGTCGTCAACTTTACAAATTACTACAACTTGAAAGTGGCAATTATTATTACTCCATTTGGGTGGAGGGTGGTTCATACATTGACTAGTTTGAGCGTCTTACGAATGGCATAAATTTTCTTATTTGTGCATTCATGTTAGAGAAATAACTTTTGCTAATTCCTTTATTGAAAAGCCAACAAGATACATCAAATGTTTACTGACCCTACCCATTGATGTAATGTTCCGCCTTTTGTACTATCTAAATGTTAGTAAATGCTCTAGTTGTGGAATTTTACTATTTTAAATACAATTTCATATTATGAACTTATCTTATGTATAACGATCGAGTTATGGTGTTTTACATTTCACAAATTTCTTAATAAAATATTAACCGTTCACTGCAGGACTGAGTGAATAATTATTTATTATTTGGTTATAGTAAGCTAAGACGTTACGAAAATTATCTATCCAATACAAAGTGTTCTAAAATGGAAAACTTGAGCCTACATGTTTCTTAATTACTCAAAATGTTAGAACCACAAGTAACTTCAGTTAACATTTGATTATGGAATAATATAAGTTTCAACGAATTTCATTAAATAAACCAATATCAAATAAAGTCTTAGACTTCAAATAAATAAAAATTGTAAAATAAATTTTTGATCATGTTGGTTATTGTTTGAGACTTGTTGTATAAACAACTTTTTGAAATAATTTAATATGTACTTATTAATCAAGGAAGGTTCAAATAAGGTTATTTCTAGTTTATGAGTAATGGAGTGAATTTAAAATGAGAGGTTTGCATTACTCACGATGAGAAGATTTGGTGATCGGGAACGTTTACAAAAATAATTTTGTGATTTGTTTAACAATTTCCCTCGCTGACTACCTACCATCAAATCTATTCTTTTCATTATATGTTTCGTTTTAAATAAACTGGAAGATTTTGGATTCAAAGGATTTCCGTTGATCTGGTAGGCGAATGAAGTATCTTTATTTGTAATACTATTATTAGTTGAGAATCGCCACAACCTTAGTGAGAAAATGTGTCACTGAATATGACATAAACAACAACTCTATTTCTTAATTCTTAATGTCGAGTATTGGGACATCTTTCTGGAGAAATATATTGCGGATCGAAATATTTGTTAACTCTATGGTATTTACCGATGAAGGAACGTGCGTGCTAAATGGACATATTAATAGACAAAAAAATCTATACTGGTCCGATGTAAACCAAAAAAGGTGATTCAGACTTACCAATGAATACATATGTATTCATTGGACTTACTAACATCCAGAAAGTTATCGTCTGGCAGAGATTTTTGGTTTTGGTAAAAAAGCACTCATAATACAGGGAAATTTAACAAGAGAATCCTGTTATAACTTATTACTTGACTAAATAATAACACAAATTCAAAATATTGTAGGGCCGATTTTCAACACCCTAATTTTTTTAAAGTGATTGAGCTTCGTGCAACTCTAGGTCAACAGATTTCCACAATGCTGGGTACAACACTTGGGGTCCAGATCTGTCACCACCTGAGGGTTTCTTTTAGGGGTAATCAAAACAACAATTTTTATAAGACAAATTTTATTTTCGCAATGGAATTGAAATATCGGATGATTAGAGAATGTGCTTTAGGTGCTTTCCTCACTTCTGAAGTAAAAGCAAATGTAATCTTATGTCGCTACACTAAATGAGTACACTGCCAATTACGTACGGAAAGCATTATGAAAACTAATAGTAAAACTCTGAGGTTAATAAAATCTTAAATTTTGTGTCATACTTTAAATGTAAAATTATTTATACATTTACTTTTAATAATTTACGTTCTAGATTTTCAATTTTTATGTTAGTTTTTTATTAAGGACATTCATTAAAACTAACATTATTGGATAAACAAAAGTAAACAACTGTAACATTGGGTTCTAATATTTTGTATAATTATTAGGATTTTTGTAGCCAAATTTTAGCTTTTTAGAACAACACTGTGTACTGGATCCGTAATTTCTAATGCAATTTACATCATAACTACCAAACATAAATAATCACTTAGGTCTGATAAAAAATGTTTAATAACGTGTTTACCAAATTTCAAATTTTAAAAATACATAACACGGTAAAATTTTATCTTAAATTAACTTATTGGAATATATAAAAAAATATATATGCATATTAAAATATTGAGACAAATCTTGTTTCGCTAATTTTTAAAATAAATGTATATTCTGCTAAATCATTGTAACAATCTGTTAATAGGTCAGGTTAAACGCTTTAAAAAAAAGAATTTGGGAATCTTTCTATCAAAAGCAGGTAATACAATATCAAGGCGTTTTTATATTGTTTAGCAACGTATTTGTAATACCAACTTAGATAGGAGTTGCTACACACAAAAAGTAATGGATATACACTTAATGTCATGTCAGAATTAATTCTCTATACCAAGAATTGTGTTTAAAATTTAGGAATTACAGCATTAAAGATTCTTTCAAATATAGTAGTCGTGGTAACAACTTAAAAAAAAAAGAATTGTAAAATTATTTTACAGAAACAGTAAAAGCAACTTATTAAATGCCACTAAAACTGTATGAATGTATATTAATTTTTTGTTTGAATTTTGAGGCGTTTTGAATATGTTAAATCACACTCTATGTTCTTGTTAAACTGCACATTTATATAAAAATTTGAGTTGAATATTTTGTGAAAAAATTCTGTATTCTATATTACATAAAATAATTACAGTTTCAAGTTTAATGGGTTATTTATATTCATGTGTAATATCATTTATGTATATAAAACACAATATTTGTAGTTGAATATAAATTACAAATGAAGTGTTCTTATGTAGAACAAATTATTATGATTGTAGGTTTGTGAAGCAATAAATAAATACTTGTATTATTGATTCTTGTCTTCCATTGTAAACAATTTCCAAGCAGAAATATGTAGAACAAGTTTCATAGAACTACCTTAGAAAACCTTACAAAAGGTGACTGAGATATATTTAATCCGACATCTAATAAAATATGAATATTAAATTCCAATAGTATTCATATAGGGTAGATATAGACGTTTAGCGTAGGTAATATTTTTATAAAATGACATGCATTATTTTCATCATCACACTTTATGCATTCTGTATTTGTAATTTGAACATATTACTATTAGGTTGTAATGACTCAACTTGTAAGTATAAAATAAAATGTTTCACAATATATTGCACATTAGTCAACTCTCTCTGTCTCTCTCTGTCTCTCTCTCTCTTCTCTCTCTCTCTCTCTCTCTCTCTCTCTCTCTCTCTCTCTCTCTCTCTCTCTCTCTCTCTCTCTCTCTCTCTCTCTCTCTCTCTCTCTCTCTCTCTCTCTCTGTCTGTCTGTCTCTCTCTCTCTATCTCTCTCTCTCTCTCTCTCTCTCTCTCTCTCTCTCTCTCTCTCTCTCTCTCTCTCTCTCTCTCTCTCTCTCTCTCTCTCTCTCTCTCTCTCTCTCTCTCTCTCTCTCTCTCTCTCTCTCTCTCTCTCTCTCTCTCTCTCTCTCTCTCTCTCCCCTCCCCCCTCTCTCTTAGATATGGAGAAAATTCAAAACTTATTGACAATTTATTACTTGATAGAAGAATATATCGCCGCCATTTTAAGCAAAGCCACCCTCTCACTTGACTACAATCTCATGGACATCCGCAGTTCATGTTTAAATCTATCACCGCTGTCACATAAAGATATAATGGAGGTTAACGGTTGCTGACTGTATGCACAACTTTGTGGCCACCGTATAAAATAATTTCCTCCTCATTAGTATGTTCATCTTATGTTATCGGCAAAACTAAAGTGATACCTTAACAATACTTTGTACAACGATCTGTGCAGGTAAAGATACAAAATGCTAAATATTAAATGTGTGTTTATATATACAGTAGAATAGTTTTACTTTATTATGATCCTGTGAAGAAAATATATGAAGTGCAGATTTTGAGGCATTTTGTCACCATTTGAACGAAACAAAACTAGATGTAAACCGATATTTTAGACTTTATAGATTTGAGTACATTTACTAACATAATTATATATGTCTTAGGTGATGTAAAAATAATATTGTTTAATGGCTACATTTAATATGTTCGATAGTAAATGTATTCATCGGCTTATAAACATTTAAGTTTTAGATATGAAATTTCAACTATAATCTTATAAAGTAATTGTATAACCATATGAAACTACTCTAGCTACATCAATAAACATTTGGTTAATCAAATATAAACCTTGTCTTCGGTTTGTTCTACTTTAGAGTCAAGTAACGCAGTTCTACACATCTGCTACGTCATCGTCTATGCCAGAACACTGATTAATAAATGTAAGTATTACAAGTTACAACCATGGGAACTGTAGTATTACGGAGGAATAAAATGTTCCACGTAAGAAAATTGGTTTTGCTTTGTCCTTTAGTGAAACAAATGTTGCACAAACATTCCCACGCTTACATAACCACAGAAACCAAATTAATCATTTTATAATTTTTATAACAGCTAACTTTTGCCCTTGTAGACCATATTTTCTCGTCGCAGTTGTTAAACAACAAATCAATTTAATTTTTTTTAAATACTTGACCAAATGGACAATTGCAAAATACAACACTCTGTCGGATCTTCATATATATATATATATATATATATATATATATATATAAAGTTACAAATTAATAATAATATATCACCTATTTAACTTATTTATCATACCAAGTCGGTGTTGAGTTTTAAATAAGAGCTGTTAAGATCATGCTTATTGTATTGTGAATTAACTTTTATTTTATCTAAATTTTGACTTAGTGTATAGTTATAGAAATAGCCATTGTTTTCTATGATTTTTATCGATAATTTTATTTGGTACTTTGATCAAAAATATGATGATTAAAACCAAAAATACACTACATTTTTTAATACTTTATAAGTAAATCATTTGAATTTTGATATATGGATATTTTAAGCTATGATATTTTACTTCCATTATTATCACAAAGAAAAACTTGTTACCAATTCTAAAAAAAAAAAAAAAAAAAAAACGGTTGTGAGATATTAAATTCTGTCACGAATAAGCACTGAGACAGGCACTTGTTATATACATATACAACCAGAACGGTTATTTCGGATGATTCAAAATTTTGTCAATCCAGTTTTCCCTTATTGTATGACAAAATGTTTAACAAATATCCCATATTTAAGTTTTAACTTTGCTCCAGTGAATATAATATCTGCAAAACTCACCCATACATGAACAGAGTCTGACTTCAAACATTAAAGGGTTTTTATAGATTGAAAATAGCAGCAGTTAGTACCAAATATGGCCTTGATATCAACAGTCAAAAGACAAAATTCATGATGATCTCCAAACACCGAAACGACAATGCCCGAATATTTATCAATGATCAGCAGTTGGAACGAGTGGAGCACACAATGTACCTGGGAACAATAATAAATGGAGAGTGGGACATGACACAAGAGATTAAGTCACGCATATCCAGAGCAACAGCTGCCTTCAATAAAATGAACAAAGTTTTCAAGAGCCATGATGTTACCATTGAAACAAAAATGAGACTTTTGAGGTGTTACGTATTTTCTATTTTTCTGTATGGAGCAGAGTCATGGACAGTAAACAAGAGCATGATTAAAAGGATTGAAGCTTTTGAACTATGGTTGTACCGGAGAATGCTCAAAATATCATGGACAGAGCATGTAACAAATGAAGAAGTTCTAAGACGGATGAAGAAATCCAGAGAGATTTTGGACACCATTAAGATCCGTAAGCTACAATACTTAGGACACATCATGAGAAATGAGTCCAGATACTCTCTGCTGCAGCTCATCATGCAGGGAAAAATAGATGGAAGGAGAGGACCAGGAAGACGAAGAATATCCTGGTTGCATAACCTTAGGGAATGGACCAGAAAAACATCTGTTGAACTTTTCCGAATTGCTGTCAACAGAGTCAAACTTACCCTGCTGGTCGCCAACGTCCGAAACGGATAGCGCACTATAAGAAGAAGATAGATTGAGAAGTTCTGTTCTTCTTTAAAATCAAATTTTAAATAGAGCATCTGATCAATGTGTATTGATTTGTCTTTCAATCAAGCAAAATTGAATTAATATTAATTAATTGATACAATGAATGGCTTCTTAATAGCTCTTTTAGTGTTAAATATCTCATTAATTAATGATGTATTGAGCAGAGTTTCAATTAGAGTAAGAATTATTTTGCGTTGACATAAATATAATTCTACAAAAGTTCAATGTATCTACTAGAAAAATGTGGAACTTCATATGTCACTACCAAAGAAGTGAACATTGAATATATCATTAGAGGTAAATTATTTGTAAGAACATTATTAACATATTACTAATTAATTATTAAAAACTGCCGCTGGATCCTAAACATTAGCAATAAAGAACAGAGGTAGTTAAAGTATACAATGTTTACGATTAGAGTAACATGTAAAATATCTTATCTTGAGAAAAGTTTTGATTTAGTCGAAACACAAAGTAAGTGTCTGAATATTTCTACTGTTGTATAATAAATTAGAGAACCATTTCAAAACTTATAGATTTTAAAAGGATTTATAAATGTGTTAATTATTAGGAAAAATATTTGTTAATCATAATTCAAGTAAAAACACTTTATACATGAAGTCTACGTTTAGATTTATAGTATATTATCACCTGGTTATGCAAACACAAATTGAATTCATCAAAATTCCTAAGTTAAGGGTGTTTTTGTTTTATTGTACACACATATATCTTTAGAGTACTAGTTTTTACTTGAGGATTTCTGTACTATAATTTAAAACAGGACTAAAAATTGAAAACATATTATTCCCTTGGGCTTCTTCTAGACATAAAAACAAACAAATAATAATGCTTTGATGTTTGTATTATTATAAGCTTTTTATTTCTACATTCATACCACAGTGGAGTAATATTTGTACAGTGGATGTATATTTGTATATGTATATACATATATGTATATATGTATATTTTTCCATGTTAAATAGAATCTTTTGAGGAAATTATCTTTTGTTTAGTTTGGTAGCATTTCAAGTGGAATGATATCTGGATGATTGTGTTTATTTTGTCGATAGTGAATATCACTATCGTTTTACGAAGTGAAGAAAAAATTGTGAAGTTTTAACAAATTACACATAGCTTCTATACTATTTCCAAAAAATCACTCGGTTGATAGTTGTTTAAATAATATTTATAAACTATCACTTTATCCAGGTAATAGAAAAGATTTTCTCCTGTAACTACAGATCATTGGTCAGTTTATAAATAGGCTAAAGCTAGTTGTCTATATCTATAACTTTATCTCTAAGTATTGTATTCTTTGTTTTAAATTTAATAAGATGCCTCAGTAATTAAGATTAATTCTAGACCCTCATCTGAATGAGTTTTAGAATTCGTCATACAAAAAATCAGGCAGAAATTAAATGTTTAACTTAGTTATTTTTAAAATGCAATGTCATGGTTGTTTTTTTATGATCGTAGTTGTTTATTATTGTTTTATTTCTGTACAAATAATATTTGGAAACAATATAATTTATGATACGTTGATAATATTTTTATTATTTTATTTAAAAAAACTTTATTTTACATTTTGCTTATTCCTAATTTAAAATGTATTGAGGTAAACCACAAGGGTTTTCTCTAATGATAAACTATTTTTAAGGAATAAAAATCCTAGTTTTGTACATTTTTTCAATACTACAAGTTCATTTTATTCCTACATAACCTTTGTAAGATTAACTTACGGCAGCAATAATTTTATTCTATTACATTTATTTTTAAAGAGAGTGTTTATTATTCTTAGTGTTTAAAAATAGAATACTCTTAGTAAAACCAATATTATCAACAATAAAAATGAAATATATTTGGGCCAAGTAAACCTGAAGTTACTTTACGTTCCATTTTTCTTACCAGTCAAACCTTATTTGGTTAATTATTAACTTATTGTTATGTCTGTTTAGTTTAGAGGGAAACAGACAGAGTGATTAGTGTTTAGAGATATGCAATATAAATAAACTCCTCAAATAATGAATAATATAAAGAACCAGACCCTTGTACTGACGTCACGAACAGTTTATACGAACAGTATAAAGATACAGTTTAAAACTAGAAATAAAAAAATGTACGGTAAATTTAAACACTCCATTTTGTTTAGTGTCTGAATATAGAAAGAATTAAATGATTTTAATTTTAACGATTTTTTTTTACGAAATTAAACGATACATTAAAATCAATAAATACAAGTGTAATTGCTGCAAGTTGAGTAAGTATTAATTTAAATGTCGTTTTTAACGATGTAATTCATTTGATAACTCAAAAATTACAGCAAATGCAAAGTAAAATGTGAAGTGTACGCCCTATTTTGGGTGGCGACTAAGGATACAGCATTAGCGCATAAAGCCAAAGGTCCTGGGTCTAATTAACAGTCTAGGTCATATATTTTTCACGTGAAATATTATCTAAAATATAATTCCTCCTATTTAGTGTTATCCACAAGCTTGTTCAAGAGTATAAATCATTAAAAATTGAATATTGTTTATGATCTATATTTTATCCAAGTAAATTTATTTATATCTGATTTAATTATAGCTATTACTATAGATATTGTTGTAAGTAAGAAATAATTTTAAAAAATTGTGTTACTCAACCTTCTAATCAGCAGATATTGTTACTGTATATTTGAGTGGTATTACTACGCCTAAAATTGTAGTCGTAAATTTACATCTAATATTTTTTATTATATGTTGAAAAATATGTTTTACTAACTACGTGTATCGTCCATCTTCGAACCTTATATTTATTTTATATTTAGGATGAGAAAATATTACAATAATAAGACAAACATTTCAAGTTATTATCATATTATTGCAGTCGTTAATGTGTTTACGACACATGGTGTCAGCAGATTGGCGATTTTTTTTTGATATTATAATTTTATGATTACATTTTATTCTAAATAGAAAGGTCAGACAACTTAGAAGTAAATTTTGTGCCCTGGGTAAAATGAATAATTTAAAATCATCTTTGTTGTTATTCACAAAAAAACCTTAGTTTATAAATTTATCTTAAAAAACTGATATTGCAAACCGTGTTGGATTCCTAGCCGAGTGGTACCAGTAAAATTGATTTATTCAGTTGATGAACACAAGTGGTGTATTAATCAATACACTGGAAAGTACAATGTAATATCCTGGAATCTGTTTTCAATTCTTTAATTTCATGAAGGAAGAATCGATTAATTTACAATTATGGGCGTGATGTGTATATAATAATTACAATATATTTCAAATAAATACTATGAAATATTTTTAAAAACTTTAATGTTTTTATCATACATCATTCAGATGTAATAAAATCGATTGTAGTTTTAGCACTATAAGGAATATACTTTTTCTCCGTTATTTGAAATAGGTGTTTTTTTTTAACAACTGATGTTTTATATTCTTAAGTTTGAATTGTGTGGAAATGAAAGTGATAAATATCTAACACATATTCTCCCAACTAACAATATTCACTATATAACTATTTATGGAATATTTGTACGATACCGAATAATCAATAAAAGCAGTTAATATTTCAGTTTGTGTAATATTAAGAAACTTGCTCAGTTTATGTCTTGTGATGGCATGTGTATTGTTTTTAGTATGAATCGAGGATAAGTCTTAGCAAGGCGTTAGTCCAAAACGTGACCGACAAAGAAACATGTAGGTTGATAGGAATTATAAAACGATGTTTTCATACTCAAAATGTGTAGTTGTGATATTGTGATATGGCTTAATCTGTTTATTAAATTATTTCGATATTGAGCTTCAATTAAACCTAAATAACTTTTATATGTCTATGCAATAATGAAAATTGTGCTTTGTTAAAAGTATGTTTTTATAGAAATTCATGTTATGTAAATGTTAATGTAGATTTGTTAACAGACATCAAAAGATTATAGCACAATTAGGGTTTATAAGAGACCTCGTTGACTATTTAATATGTAAAACAGTAAATAATACATAAAAATAGAGGTTTTGGAATTACTTTATGTACTATTTACTTGAGTGATCTGAGAAAAACAAGAAGCTTGTATGTAGAATAGTTTTTACGTTTTCATGATATAGTGTATTGTTAATGGACAAGTCTTAGTATTATATATTTTCAGTTCCATAAAAAAACCTTTCCAAAACATAATTTATCTACAATTTTTAAATATAATGTATTGTAATTTTGATTCGTACATAAAATATTACTAGAGGTGTTTTTTGATACCTTTTTGAAGGAAACTGATACAACCAAGTGTTATTGAAAATGTACTGATCCACGTTACTGAATATTTGTTAGATATAACGTTGAACAGACACAAATCAATATATTTTCCCCTTGTTGTTTAATTTTTAAAAAAACGTGTCAGTTATAGTCGCCTTACAAAAAGTATAAATAAAAATAAATATTTATAGCACTCGAATGTTTTAATACGATCGGGATGAGATAAGTATTAGAAGTGGTTAAGGGAGGCCATGATAAGGGAGGAATGATAAAAGAGAGGGGTCAAATCTAAGGCTACATGCAAAAATTTCAGATCCAGCTGTAATACTTCGGGATTGCCAAGCGAGTACTCCCTAAAGTGAGGCTGTGAATTATAATCGCATTATGATATCTGTCCAATCTTCAAGCTATTCTCTTTGGAAAACGTAAGATGACCTATAAACCGAATACTCGTACAAGAAAGGTATGGACTCTATAATTTGTCTTCTAAATAAGAAAAAAACTACTTAGAGTTGCACAAATTAAATATAAAATCTATTGTAATTCTAAAAATTGCAATCGATAATTACTACATGAAATAATATTAATAATTATTAATATATTTTATTGAACGTTTGCCGAACGTTTGTTACCTAATGATGAAAAAAGACACATTAATATTAAGAACAATCCATCATATCCTAATAAATTAAAAACCAACAATTCATACTTACACAATAGGTACAACATTATTTGTAACACCTCCAATCTCGACATTTGCCTTCAATTCTAGGTTAGTTAAGAACTTTTAAACTTTTTTAAAAAATTTCTTTTATTATAATTGGTATATATTACAACGGTGGAACATACAACTTAACAAGTAAGTTTCTTCTTTATACAGTAATTGGTTGGTTAATAAAGATAAGGTTCGCCTAACTTTAATCCATTTACTTGAGTCCAGTTCCTAACCAAGTCCTTTGGCTTTGTCCTCTTCAACCTTCGGAGATCCTTGCTTGCGTTAATTTTTACCCAAATATGTTAACTAGTTTTCACCCATTGAAAAACTCGTTTTAATACACAATCAAATTTCTTTGACTGTGTTCAAAATTAATTCTCTGTTTTAATTTATCAAACTTTAAAAAATAGTAAACAAATTTGTTTAGTGAAGATTGTAACACTAATTTTTTCTTTAATTACGATTTATATATACACTTATATCAGGATGTTGTTGTAAAATTTATGAACATTTTTATTTGTGTTACCTTCAATAATATTTTTCAAAAATTCTAAATAAATACATGTATTTACAGTCATATTATTTTCATGCCATTAGAGTAATGGCATGAAAATAATATGACTGTAAATAATAAATACGCAGCAACACCGTTACCAAAATTGAAACAATAAAAGCAAAGCTTTTAAAATGACTAACAGCAGAAGATTAATAGGTCTACCATATTTAAAAAAAAAATCGTTACTCTCTTCTTTTCGTTAACTCTCGTGTATTCTGAAAATGAGTTATACATATTATTTAATATATATATATATATATATATATATATATATATATATATATATATATATATATATATATTAAAGTAAGTATAATGATAGTGTACAGCATAGACTTAACAAAATTTACCACTAGAATATCACATGACCGATGACTCATAATTTACACAGATGATTAACAGGGAAATGCATATGTACAAATAATGTTATAAACAAAAAATTACATTTGATTGTGTAAATAAATTATCAACAATAGTTTTATTGTAGGTTACAACAAAAACTAAGTTATCACTATTAAAAAATATATCGTTTTTTTTTTAAATCCTACGGATTTAAAAATGTTGTGCACTAAATATTCAAATAATATCCACTTTTAATTTTTTGTTGTGGACAAAAAAAGTTGAAGTACACTAACCAACAATCCTCAAATTATTTAACATATTCGGAACCTAAATATATATTTTTGATTGTGTTGTAAAGGAAAAACACACATGTTTATACATTTATTGCTGTTTGTTTGTTTATTTATTTTTATCACCTAAATATTTATTTCAATAGCGTTATTTTATTACAAAATACTGTCGTAACAAACTGTATAACTTACATTGTTGAACAATGTATACCAAATTTTATTTTTTTTTTTCCAAACATTTTCTGGACTACGTCAAAGTTTTTAAACGCCGTAAAACAGTAATAAAACAAACAGGAAAGTTATTATTGAAAAATACATAAAACTCTCTCAAATAGGTCAGTGGAAGAAAACTAAAAATGGGCGAAAAGTGAATCAGAGAACCATGTTAGAGGCCTAGATGATTAAAGCTTGACAATAGTGACTCCTAATGAGAACCTAAGCACACATTTCATGTTACAAGTATTAAGAGAACTTTAATATTAAACCTCACATAAATATCTTCAACTAACGTATCCAAATTGTGATTTTACAGTAAATTTAACAATTGATTACATCATAGGATATACAAAACGAATACTTCCTCTTATTAAAACGACGAAAGTCGAATATTGTTGCATATTAGGAACTTTGGTCAATTCAAAATACTCAATATTGTGATTTAGTATTTATTTTAACAATAGCCGTTTCTTAAATTTGCTCCCCAAATATATAGATAACGATTAACAGAAAAAGAGAGAAAGAAGAAAAGTGTAGAAATATTACAAAAGTCAGAAGTAGTTATCATGACACACATTATTTATCCTGTTACTTTTACTCCATTTACCTTGGTAAGGGACAGAAACACTGGCTTCCGTCCAATGAAACGAATATATCTTCTTTTTTTACCGTCATTAAATGAAAGCGAAGGATTTAATTTGTATCTGTTTAAGAACTATTTAAAAATAAATCCTAATAGTTAGACATGACTGTCCGATAAAACCATTAAATATAAGTTAGAATCTGACACGAAAAACTTGTTTTAATAAAAATACGTCAAATTTTACAATGTATAATGGAGATATATTTTGTAAAAAAATAGACTTTTTAAGAAAATTACATCTATTATTATTTGAATAAATGTCAAGCAATTGGTTTGAAGCTAAAAATATATTGATATAGTTAGTTGTATATTTCATACTGATGGATCGATAACTATCGTATATTAATTTCGTGAAGATAGAAAACATTACTCTTTATTTCAGAAGACAATTTGAGTATAATTTTACCGAAATTGTCATAATCGATTTTAATAAAATCTGAATACCCTTTGTGATCTTATATCCCTATATATTTCGTTATTAGAAATAATATTAATATTAGTTGAAAATATGCACACACATTCTTCAAATTTTGTGATCTCCTACTACACTTCGAGCAACGACGAGAGATAATTATTTTAATTACAAAAACTACTTCCCATGAAATACTCAGTTTCTGTATCTTTAATACATGAAAACACTTTCTTCATAGTGGGAAAATCCTTAGATTTCTCACAATATTTCATTATGTTGTTTCTCTAAACCCCTATTAATTGTATTGTATAGGTTACTATTAAAATTTATTACAAATATATTAATACAAAAAATATATATAAAAGTCCAGATTTTGTTTTGTAGACGAAACCAAATAACAAAAAGAAATTATTCCCACTATATCCAGTAAATGTTAACAAGTGAAGTTATTTGATCAAACCTAAAATTATAAATATCACCCATTTATTAAATTACAATAACATCTGTCAAGGGCAAATATTATTTAAAATATAAGTTGTTAGTAAAATGCAGTCATAATACCACATTGACAAATTTAGTTCCATTATATGTATTAACTATCTAAACTTACAATTTATTTTGCGTAAAACACAAAATAATTTATTTGGGTTACTAGAAGCATTCTACTTTTTCTATGTCAAGAAACTTACGAATTAAAATAATTTTCTTCGTGATTGTATTAATTTGTTAGGATTTCAATCATTTTAAAACTCTCTAAGAATGCCTGTAATTTTCCATAAAAATGGTAAAATAATTGTTCAGATGAAATGTGTTTGAATGTTTTAAAAGTTAAGAGAGTGGAAGAGATAGATATTCAATTGTACAGGGATTGTGTTTAGAAATGGACTTGTTCATCCCCTACATCCATTTGTTTTTCTTTTGGTCCGTGCACACAGCTACTATCTTCCATATTTGTTACCTTTTCAATACTTATCCAATTTCATTAATAATATAGCTTTTTAGGATTTTACTATATCCTAGTCATACTATAATATGTCGTTAATTTTGATGACGGATAGTATTATGGATATTGAAAGTATTCATCACATAAGCTACAGGTAGATGAACTAACAAGGTATAATTCTTTCGAAAATAATCTTTCAGTAGCAACAGAATGAATTTTCATAATTTTTTTCTCTTCTTAATAAATAAAAGAAATCCTTGTACTGCTGAAAATAATTGATATTACAGTTTTTGCGGACATATATTTTGGACCCTACAAAGTATAAGAAATATTCTTCGATATAAATTGTCAAAACATCCATATGTATGTGTTTATAATCTCTATTTTATGGCAGTGGTCACATCTCAGAAATCGTTGGACCGATTTTGTCAAAATTGTTATATACACATAAGAGACTCTCATTAATACTACATAAATATTTGGTTTAATGATTAATGAAGAGAAATGACAAATAACTCCATTCTCTCGCAATCAACTGTAAAAAGTAGTTCATAAATAATAAACCAGAATTTGATTTTGTTTTTATTTAAGGAAATGATTGCAGTATATGGATTACCAAATATTTAAAAAATTTATTATCCATGTTTAAAAGAGTATGAATCAATTGCATTTCTAATTAACAACTAAAATTTATTGTGTAATTTGATATTTATCATAACCTTGATATAATATGAGTAAATTCAAAACAGTGCATAAACTCAAACATGGCCAAATGTAAATGAAAAAGCAATCAAAACTGTTCATCACCAATAACGTCAATTAAACAGTCAAAAAGATATTATCATCTTAAATCGTAATAAATACAAAAAGTTTTAATCTGTTAGTAATATTAGTTTAGTACATATATGGCTATTGCACACAAGCTTAGGTTATTAATATTCCTAAAAGTTGAAAGTGTTTTCCTAAAAAAAGAACCGGTGTTTTTAGATGGTACTAACACATACTTGTTGAAGTATATTTATTGTATTAAAATCGTTTTATTTTTCATGAATGGAAATTTTACATTTTTTCCCTACAAAAGTCAAAATTTTAATTATAAAAAAATAAAGAAAAACAAATCTCCATGAAATGTAGTAAGTATTCACGCAAATCAAATCTGAGTAAATTAAGGTCCTCAGGATAAGTTTGTATTTAACACCAAACCCATACCGGCTTATGTTGCACATAAAATGCTCGATTAAAAATACAAATAAATCAATAAATAAATTGCCATATTTTAATTTTAATTACCTAATATTGTGATGGTAGGAAAATATCGAGACTTCTTTGTCCTTTGTATTCAAAGTTTTCATCTCCTATGTAAAAATAATATCTATTGTTTGGAACGGGATCAGTACTACCGTTTTATTGAGAACTGCTGAAAGAATTATCTCAAAATTTGAGGTATAAGTCTCGTGATATAAGTAATTTTAGAAAAAAATTACAAAGAGTTTTTAAGTAGTATTAGTATTCAAATAGGAAGAATTGTATTTATGTTTCAGTAAAGTAATTCATATTTAAATAATTGTGTGAAAGAGATTAAAACTATTGATATTTATATAAAACAATTACTTCAGGTTATGTGATATATAAATAACAAACTTTCCACACTAGTCATCCATAATGTTACTTTGTGTACATAAATATCTTTTATTTAAATTAAAATAATTTTTCATACATTGTTCAATTATCATTTTTTTTTTTTTTTTTTTTTTTTTTAATATTTCAAAAATAATATGCTCTGTGTTTTCTAATTTATTACAGATATAAAATATTTTATCATTATTAGCTATATACATTAATAAAATTAGTGCTTTATGTTATTTAAATTTTATGAACGATAGTCAGTTATATTTTTAATAAATATTTTAATTTTAGATTTTAAAATTATATAAGAATTTCCATTTAATGCAAATGTTAAATCAGTTATATAAAACGCTATTTGGTAACTGATATTTCCAAAATTCTGAGTACATGTTTAGATAAGGTTGTATGTCAAGATTTTATTTATGGCATGTTGAGGAATACGTATACCGAGACTTAATACATTCTGTCCTGCAACTGATAATATAGATTTTAGGTTAAAAAACTTATCCCTCAACAAGTTTAAAGTGTTGTAAATAAGTTTACATTCAAAGAGGTTATCTTGAAATGAAGCTCCAAATAGCTTTATCATCCGGCCAGCAGGAACCATGGAGTTAAAAAGGATTACCACACTATTTTTGGCAAGTGTTTTAAATCTATTTAAAAAATTTATTAAATCTATTTAAAAATCTATTATAAAAATCTATTATGCATCTATTTATTGTTTGATCAGTCTGCTCATTACGCCCCTACCTCTGCCTTAGGTTCTATGGTAGATTCAGATTCTGTCAGAGCTAACATATCCTATTCTCCATTTTCCTCATTACCGTAAATTTCCTAATTTTCCTCAATTGGGTAAATACCACTTGATTAAAGAGGTATTCGTGTAAGGAATAATAAAATTATAAATTTGCACACGTGGGGGGACTAAAACGAAAATGAAGAATCAATCACTTGGTGATGAGGAAATTTAGCTAGATTGTATTGGTACTTTGTTTTGAATGTAATTTGAAAATAATGGATTTTTTATATGATTATATATTTATTATGATTATATATTATAGTTCATGTTATTGAAATGGTTTACTCAGTAATTTCCCAACACTTGTTGTGTATATGTGATACACGACTTTTTGAATATTCAAATCAATTTCCGTGTATACCTTGAAAATAAACAAATTAAATACGCTCATACATAAATTTATCGAAAAATCATATTAAACAAACCAGTGAATTTCAATAACAAAATTATGGCTTCCGGTTTTAAAAACAAAATTACAAATTGATAATTAAACTTCCTCACTTTACTAAGGCTGGCATTTTATCACGGAAATCTAAATTTCGAGTGAAGTCTAGATCACAAACTACTCTTTTACATAAATAGAGGAAAAAATCTTATTCCTCCGATAAATTGTTTGGTAAAAAAACTGTTGACACCTAGCAACTATTGTTAGTTATATAATAGTCGTTCCTTGTGTATGGTATTCTGTTTTCAGAGATGTTTTCTGATCCTATTTGTATAATGTATTACCTGTTTTGACCGTTCAGACCTAGCTTTAGATCTGGATTTCTTTTCTTATATTACAACATGGCCTCACGAGATACACATGGGTTATATTTACCACGAGATAACGGGAGTTGATTTTTATTTTCGAAACGTCATATGTTACTGTTTATTTACACATATGATTTAAAACGTTCCAATAAACCATATAAACAATATTTGAATTGGTTTATTTTTTTAATAAAATACTTCATTTTTAATAATAATATTTTCTTAAATATTTTAAAATTCTTTCTTTTTTCAATGACTACTAGTTTTAATAAAAGTTCATGAGGGCAAAAAAATATATTAACAATTTGATAATATAATCATATTTAAAAAAATCAAAATCAACAAAATACGAATTGCAACGTCAGGCTATTATATTTTTGTTCTAACAATATCGCATAGTTTCATAGAGATATTTATGTCAAATAATGTTTCAACTTTAATAACAGTTTAATACAGAAACGGTTATACATTCACAAAATTCCATTGTTTTATCAATATTTGGATAATAGGACAAAAATGTAATAACATTGTTAAAAGGAAAACCAATATTTTAAGAAACATTACGAATCTATATTGCTCAGTAATTGCTTATATTAATTGCTTATATTATTTGCTAATATATTTATATTAAATAAAAGTTCAATTTAGCTATATAACAAATAACGCAGTAATACAATATGTTTTAAATTTAATAATTCAATAAAAAATTAATTAAATTTATCTTTCTAAATTTTCTATTAAAAACTGTTTAATTAAAAACGAGTGTTATTATATTACAATCTAAGAAATATATTTGTCCTATTCGGTATTTACTTATTTTTAATAATTAAAATACCAATGATTTACCTATTGTTAATCGAGCAATAATCATCTGAATAAATCATCTGAATCATCATTTAATAAAGTCTTCATACTTTCCCAAATTTGTTTCTGTTGAGCACTAATTTATCCAATATATTGGGTTCAATATTAGATACTTATTGTAGTTTTAAAAGGTGTAATCTTTGGTTGTAGATTGAGTACATAAAAAAAAGATGTATCTAAGATAAGAACAATGTTATATAAATAACGATATTTATAACCGTTATTGGTCAGTTCTGCAGAATTATTGATATTCACAAAGTCTTACAATAACATTTAGATTAGAAAATATCATTTGTACTATTAGTGCGTGTACCACTATAGATATTATTCGGTAGAAACCTGTTAACATAATTTTTACCAAAGTTTGAAAAGAATATATATCCTCTAAGAGAGACAGAATGACAATATAAACCGCATAACAGCAGACCTAATGTTTCATCTGATATGAAATACATTAAGTAACTTTGTAAAAGTTTTCTTACTTAATTAGCATCCCATATACAGACATGTCTCAAAACAAGGGTGAAAAATAATCCTTGTGTTACCCAGTTAAAATAAGACGCTTTTTGTATTCGTTCAATATGTGACAAAACACAACCACATTACCATAAATATAAAGACAAAGTATTGCTATTGTGTAAATTTAAAAAGCAATATTTTAAAAAGTATTAAACATTCTGAGTCTAAAGTAGTATTTTCAAAAATATCCGTCTAACATCATTTTGTTTGTCGTCTTTGATTCCTATGAAACCGTTGGCCCGAATTGTTTTAAAATATTTTTGTTTATTATTTTGTATAACTATTTTTAAAACAAGTATAATGTAATTTTAGGATATTAGGTCACAATTTAGAGAAACTGTGAGAAGATTGAATCAAAACAAAAACGTTATTTATTTTTTTTAAAGTATACAGATAGTGAATTGATGCTCTTCACATTAAAATCAAAACGCAATTATTGTCATCGTCACGTCAGAAATTACGATTCGGTTCTACCATCGACAAAAATGTATATCTAGTAGGATCAAAATATCTCATATTTTACATTAGAGTTTTACAAATTTTTTTTAAAGACGTTGTTCAATACTAATTGAATCCTAATTGATGGTAAAAATTATGATTAACAGGAAATTAAAAATGGCCGCCGTTAATAAGTCCTCAACGGCACAACAAATAAAAGTATATTTTCAATTAGTAAAGTTTCATGTATTTTTTTTATTTTTTTTTTATATATATTTTTTTTATTATTATAGATAAGTCAGAAGGATTGGACTTCTCTAGACAAACTAGTTATTACTTACATTTTCAGCCTCTTATACCTCTGTGGTAAATTATTTACCATACCGTTATTTCTTGCACAAAGTAGTTCCCTTTACTTGATGATCCTAATGTTGTTTCGCAATTACTAAAGGCTTCTCATTCACAACATACAAGTATAATCTAAGCTATTCACTTTGCACAACACTAACACACGTATAATAGCAAATGCATAATTAGAATTGCATATTAATTTCGTAAATCTCATCTTGTTTATTAAAAAATAAATAAACCATCCATTTTTTTTAAAACAAACATCGCGAGAAAGATGAAATTAGTGTACAATTTTAAATGTGCAAATGAGTATGTGTAAATAAGGTGAACGTGTTTTACATTACATGTGTGTTGTACCTGATGATGCCTCTAGTGAAGACAAAACAGTTATGGTTACCAACAAGTTAACTGAAATACTTCGGACAACAAATTAATGTACGGTAATAAAATAGCTATAATGTTGAATTATTAAAATCGTTAATATATGGTTTCACAAAATAGGTTTACAAATTTAAACAATGTATTAACAATTTTCTTATCTTGCATCATTACATTTCATACTAGAATGTTTACAATTTGGATAAATGTTTTTAAGGAATTACTGTTGAACATAGACATTGATAACGAAAATATCAAAAAAATTATTAAGAAATATGTAAATTGAGACAGGTTGGTGTAGGTAGGATTAGATATATAAAATTACATATTTATGAAAACATACTTCAGTAAGTTATGAAACATAACATGATAATCAGTACTTAATGAATTCTAAACAATCCCGTTCCACTGTCTTTACTTGGTTTTAATTCAATTTCTAACTTCTGCGTGAAACTCTACTTTAAATCATTAATGTACTTCTCAGTTTGCCTCGTAGTAAGTTTTAACAAAACCGGCTGACGTATATTTGCTTTTAGCCAGTATAAAGCAGTTTACATTTCTGTTACATTCTATTTGTAATATGTGACTCAGATTTTGTGTATTAAATAAATAATACTTAATTGACTAGCATTAATTATGGAATGTACAATAAGAGGTTAACTCGTGGGCATTACAATGTTAAAAACGTGTTAGTGTGAAAGAGTTTATTTAAATGGATCATCGAACAGGTAAATGCTGAAACATCTTAAGTTTATATTTGTTTAAATTGTTAGCATTTTGTAGCTTAAAATAAGTAAGTACCTGCATAAAATATACAACTTTAACAAGATAACAAGATTCCACTTTTTTACAATCAATAAACATATTTCATTTTTTTATAAATTAACATCAACTAATTTAACTTGAAAATATTTTGTTGTTATATTTTATAATTTTCTTCCATGAACCTTTGTAGGTTATGTCATATTGTAGAATGTCCTACAAAATCATATCCGTATCAAAATTTGGAGACATTTAAGGAGATTTAAATAAATATTTATTATAAGGAAATTATTATATTTATTAATAATAATAATAAAAGCTTATAAATTATAACTTATAAATTTGTTTTGGTTTAAAGTTGAACCACTTGAGTAAACAGATATCTCAACAACGCAAGATTTATATCTAAACATGTCTTTGTTTGAAGTAACATCCTAGTTTAACGTGCATTGCTCTCACTTGCCTTGTCGTAGCCAAGTAAAAGTACATTGTTAAACATTCGTATATGAAAAAAAAAATCTTTTCAAAATAAATCTGGATAATAATTACTTCAAGTTTATTAACAATTTACAACGGAATAGGAATTTTCTGATTAATGGAAATAATAAAAATTTAAACTACATGAAGCGGTAATGGACAGACAATGATAAAATTTAGTTCATATGTACAGCACATGTTATTTATTTATCGAAAATTGTTTCTAAAAAACAACAGAACATATATGGGTTGCCAACATCAAAGAAATTTAAATTATGTATTATTAAAAAGTTAATATTATCATTTAAAAATGTGTGTTCCCATGATATCAGTAAGCTCAAAAAAGTCCATCATAAATTTTATTCGTGTTCATAGATGTTTAAAACTTTTACATACCATCAAACTACTTTTATCCTTTACTTTGCTTTTTAAGAAAATAATTATTAGATCTTGAAAATCAATAGACAATGAGACATCATGGTTATCCACGAGAGCTTTTAGGTTGTTTTGTCCCAATAAGTAGCGTAAGTAGTAGTTCACTTGCAGCATTGCTGAAAATACCTGTTCACCAATACATTTAGTTACGGCTGTGATCCAAATAGTTCCAAGAATTATACCAAATGGAAAAATATGTCGTGAAAGTTTCTCTCTTTGATAAAACGGCAAAATTTCTTTCTTTATCTGACAAACGGAGTGACCATCATTTTGTCCTCTTTACCTCTTTTGTTGTTACATTTATCTTCATTACACTCAAGAATATGCTTTAAGATGTACTTTAACTTTATACATTCATTTGTAAAATTACTCCTGTAAGTCATATTTATACTAGTGAAGAAGTACTTTAGAGAACTATTTTATATCATTGTCTTGGAGAGTAGTCGAGTTTAAAATAAACCAAATTTTCTTTATATATTTATAGGCAAATGCAAGGCATTATTAAACACGTTCACAGAAGAGCATCGCCGTTTCGTTTCGTTAATGGAGGAGACGATATCACATCCTAATGATTTTAGTGTCTGTAATTTATTAAAGGCGACATTGATGCTCTGAATTTAGTTTGTTTTTGCTTTAGACAAATCTTTTAGTCTTAAAAATGTCCTCGGTTTATATTTTTACTAAATTTGTGCTCTCTCAGTACGGTCCCTAAAATGCCTAGTGAGAAATTCTGGACCGGCAGTTACGCAAGTTATGCGTAGACGAATTGTAGAAGAGTGGTACACGTTTGTGTTGCTGACAAGTAGACATAGAACATTGTTTTGATAGTGTGTTTGCTAAGTCTGGAAATTAGACTGTTAAACTTCTATTGATTAAATTTGATATAAGAGAATTTAAATAAGAAAATTATTGTACAATATAATACGAATAAAATAATGTTTCTAACAAAGAGCTTTATTTTATTTTGTAATGTTATAATTATCTTTTAATTTACACTGCGCACTAAATAAGTCAAATATTGATTTAAATTTTGTTCTAACTGCAATAAATCAATGTATATAATATTTGAAGAACTAATTACTTCTTTCCTTAAAATAATTCAGAAATGCTGAATATCTCAGCTGAGTTTATGCTCCGCAAAGTTCGTAAAGTGCTGACGGAGTTTCCAAAGTTTTGACAGTACATTTTACTCTAATATTTCTCAGTTGATACATTTACTTTAACTTATCACTCCATGATCAATTGGTTTGTTCTTGTATGAATTGAAACATTTTAATATTTAGATAGTACACTGAAATAAAACAATCTTACATCTTCTCTATTTATGATATTTGAATATGTATTCAATAACTTTGCACATTTTAAATCAATTACGTTAATATCATTTTATTGATAGGATGTATTTCTAGTTTATGTATAGTAAAAAATGCAATATTATTTTAAAATAGTTAATGTAAAGGTTTTTTATTATAAAAATATAATACCTATCAGTTTATAATTTAAAAAAAAAACATATCAGTGTCAAATCCAACTAATAATTTATTAAATATGTACCGTATCTGTTTAGGTTATGCAGAATGAGCTACATTCAATTTATGCCGGATTAAAAGGATTATGTTAAAATGAAGCAAAATAAAATATTGAAAGTTTCAAACTATTGCAGGGTTTAGTTATTAATAAACAAGGATTATTTTAATTGGCATGATTTATAACAGGTGGAAGGGGAGGGGACTAAAAAGGTTCCGATGAAGAATGTGGGATGGTTTTGTAACGAGTTATAAAGAGTGTATCTCTGTATGTGGCTTACAGTACTTCAGACATAGCTCTATTAGCCAAACGATAAACAGTACTTCTTGATATTTGATAAAAATATTATTTACCTAATTAAATTACCATAACTGTTGATGTGAATTCATAACAAAACAAACATAATATATGGTCAATTAGCTGTTATTTGTTTCCGTGTCTCTGAAATTTTTTGTTACTTCAATATAATTTTTTAATGTCCTCATTCTAGAGGATATATGTATTCATTACTGTCTAGATAAAAACCTCCTTGCGAACGATAATAATTTCTGTTTTAATAAATGATTATTAGCAAATATTTTAACTGGAAGATAGGAGGAAGTATTTATAGTTTGTAATGCACATCAAACATACATAGAATTACTATACAGGAGGGTAGAGGCACAATTTTAAGGGTGTAATTAAAAATATCTTAAAACAATATTTATTAGTTCATTAGTGAAAAGGAAAATAATGTGATAATAAAAAAAATCTATTTCGTGTTATTCATTAATTTATTAGTCACATTTCTTCATAAATCAAATAGGATAATATTAAAAACTTTATTGTAATTAAAATGAAATGCACCTTGTATGACGTATGTATAATTTATTTAAAAAACTTATTCCCTGGGGAATATACAAAAACTGTTTGATACCATCTCACAATATGCCAATTTGTATTTCACGGTAAAAAAAACAAGCAAAAAATATTTCGTGTATGTTTAAAATGTCAAATTTTCTTATCTGTGTAACAATTTCTATATTATTTAAAGTGAAAGAATAATAAAATAACACCACAAATAATTCAAATAGCAAAAACTAAATGAATAAATAAAATAATTATAATTTATTAAAATAAATGTTTTAAATAAATATATGTATTTTTGATCCTGAAGTAATTACAAAAAAGAAGAAGAAATCTAACTTATAACAGTTTAATTGAATGATGTTAAATCATTAAAACAACCCTAAAGATGAACGATTACGACCAAATGACCAAAGTGAAAAACGGTTTGACTTTAAAACTTAACAAAGGGAAGATCAATATATTTTGATAATTTGTGTATTTTTATGACATAAAATATACGTTGACAAGTTGTATGTTAAATAAAATCATCGATCATTAGTAACCTTGGTATAATCTAATTTCCATCCAACTCATTTTTATTTTATTTTACATTCGGTTTAAAGCTTTAGGCTGCAAGCCTTTAAATCTTATAAACAATTATAGAATGAGCTAGTGAAAATGTCAATCAAAATACGATTGTTTTACTCAAATGTCCAGAACAGACAGGCTGAAAAGAATGGGTGTTGAGGAAAGAATGGTTTATCCCTGAACAAACAGTAGTAGAGACATCAGTGTTTTTATAATGGTAACTTTATATGCTACTTTCATTGGTTCGACGGTATTTAACAGACAAACTGTAGTTCACGGTAGGCAGCAGAGAAACTAACACCTGGCACCAAAACTAAGGATCTACACACAATTTGCAGCAAAAAATACTACCTAGTTTATACTTTTATCCAGATTTAAAAATTGGGAAAATTGCTACTACCACATAAATTAGCTTGAAATACTCACTGGAGGATTGGAAGAAGAGAGAATGAGGTTATCAAAAGAGTTTATGGATTAAAAGTTCCCGGAAAGAACTAGTGACAAAAAACATGAGAAGACGAGAGAACGAGGTTATAGTAATAGTTTATGGGTAAGTGAGAAAAAACAGCTATATTAGATGAGTCAACTAATCAATAAACATTCTCTTTTTCCTCACAACAAAGGAAACTTCAAGTGTTTGACAAGGCCTGCTTCTTTGCCTTTTCTCAAAATTTAAATTACTTTACTTAATTACAGTAACGAGAATTGCTATTATAAATATAAATCTGTTTTAATGTTTATATCATAGCATTCCAGGCGTATTATTTTTGTTGTAGGGCCTACAATTTGTCTAAAACGTAAAAAGTATCTATTTTATCTCTTTAATATAAAAAAATTAACACATTGACATATTAAAATTTAAAAATATGTTAATTGAAATTCGAAATCACTAGTTCAGTTAATAGAAAGTTTGAAACAAAAATGTAAATTAAATTTGGGACTATATACCTTGAATTTAGAAAACTGATTGTTCAAGATAAATAAAATCATGATTTTATATTCTTACATTATTAAGGTTTAGAGAGAGTTATGTGATGGGTTAAAAACGATGTTGGTATGTGTTCATTTACGTTATAACCTGGTATATTTTCTCCAATTACCGATAACTCCAAATTTTAGGATATCCGCCGTTAAAACCAAAAATCACTTTTTTACAAAGATCGGCTTTAAAGATTTTGTTCAAAAAAGAAGCTTGTAGGAACACAAACAAAATGTTTTCCTTCAAATTTTAAATAAAATTCTCATCAGTGATAAATCTGTAAATCAAAAATCGCCCAAGTAGCAGTTATAAAAGTCGTAATTTTTCAAAACGTAATCTATAGGTTATGTTCCAATTTACAGTGGAAGATGAATGGGCCAACTCTGTATTCAAAATCACCAAAAAAGTGTAAGACATTAATAAATTAATGGTAAAATATTATAACTAACCGCAGTTGTTCTAAACAGCTCGATTTTAATAATATTTAAAAATAATCAGCGGTTCCAGACACAATTATAATCCTCAACACAAAAGAATCTCAAAAATATGTATAAAAACAAGTGTAAAAAAAATAAGGTACGCATTAAATATGAAAAACGACACGTTTAACATCTCATGTAAAGATAAACATTGCTAAATAATAAATTTGTTGATTACAAATACATTAGTTTTACTTTATTAGTACTTAAGCTACTCACTGCGGAGAGTAGGTTACAATTGAACTTAGAATGCTAAGACGTTTCGTAACCATTTGAACGAAACATTCAGAAAACAAAACTAAGTGTAAACATATTATTTACACTTTCATTGTCTTCATAAATTTGAATTGAATTAACAATGTAATACTTTAAATGATAATAAATGCTTAATAATTATATTTATTAATTTAAACTGTAAATTTACTTATATAACTTTTGGTGTTTTATCGATCTTTAACTAAAAACTAATAAAGTAAATTTAATATCTTTTAACCTACTCAAGCTGCATTATTAAACAATTGGTTAAGCAAATACAACCCTTCTCTTTCGGTTTGTTCTACTTTAGAGTCGAGCAATGCAGTTCTCCACATCTGCCACATCTATGCCAGAACACGGATTATTAAATTTAAATAATACTTGCTCAAACCATAGGAATGGTAGTTTTAAAAGGAAATAACATCTTCTTAGATAGAATTTCCTTTTGTTTTGTCCCTCTGATAAACAAATGTGGAAAACACTTTCCCGATCTTACATACCCACATAAATATAAAACAATTTATTTGTTTGATAATTCATATGGCTGAATTCTTCAGCGTTTATAAATCGGGCTTCCCTTTCCTACTACATTGTAAACCATTGCGACTTCTCAGTTGTAAATGAACAATTAAATTTAAATTTGTTTTATACTTGGACCTGATGCACAACACGTCAATAAAACACTATGTCGAAAACTCGATAGAGCGAAGTTTGTACTTTTATGTGGAACTACAATAGTTAATTTATTTATTTACCATACACAACATGTGATAGAGTTTAAATAACAATTTTAAAGATCATGTTAAATTTTTGTCAATATAATTTTGTTTTATACAATGTTTAGTGCTTTGGGTTATTAAATTGCCTATGTTTTATAAAAAAATAGATTTTTTATCAGCTTGAAGAAATATAAAGTACAATTTTGGGCATTTATATTTAACTATAATAAGACATAGTTTTTAATGATTTTTGTAAATTGGTTTTATTTTATAATTTTTATTAAAATATATTCAATCAACACCTCTTACTGTATGTTCTTCGGACCTGGGTATCTCTTGGGCGATCGGCTTTTGGCTCAACTTTCGAACCATCAATTTTCGTTCTAAATTTTCAACCGGGTAAAAGCATTTCATTCCAGACCACGGCTGGGGCTTAGGGGATTTGTAAGACCCAACGGTATGGTTCATTAGAGTATCCGACAGATGAATCTGAGGTCTCTGTCCGTATTTTAACACTTTCACAAACAATGTCCATTCTAATAGATAGAACTGTTACATATTATCATTAAATTTGTATTTCCACTGTTGACTTAACTAAATGACTTAACACTATACACAATTACACTATCCCCTGAAATATGATAGAACATTCATAAAAAATTCTAAATAGTTCCTTTTCCACAAATAATAATAACTTTAAAAAATAAAAAAGTGTTTTTAATTATAGTTTTATTTCCATACGTATAAATAATAATAATAGTAACTTTAAAAGATGCTCATGCCTATACATATAAAGAAATAACAACATGTTAAAGAGATAGTTTCTATATTTTTGTTTGGTTTTAGAAAAACATTTATTTTAAAAATCGTAAGAACCAATATAAACAAATTGTATTGTAATTTTGAATTATGATTTGCAGCTACACTTAATTTGTTAGTTACTAAAACAACTCGTCGATATTATTATATAAGATTGCTGGATAATAAACGTATATCACTATACAAGCGAACGATAACCTACCTATCGTTTTGGACTCAGGGTATTTTAAAACGGATAAATCAACACATACGATTCATTTTTTGGATATATAACATAACTTTCTCTACAGTATGAATATGTTTGTAAGTAAAACAAGAACAGAGCACGCGACGATATTAATTGTCGTTTTTAACATCATTGTAATTCACTGTTGAAATTAATTCAATATATTTTGATTATGACATTAAAATTACTACTTAAATGATAGTCCTTATTTATTAAAAAAACATAAATTACTTTTACGTACACCATCTCCAAACAACAAATCAATACAAATTTCTTTATAAAGGTGCCTATCTGATATATGCCATACAAAAATTCATGGTTCTGTAAGCATAAATTTATTTAATTTTCTGATATGTTCTTCGCTTCTTATTTAACTTGTGATGCATACCACGTTTCGCAACTAAGTTATATTATAGGTGTCCTATGCTACGTTGTTGCCTTAGGTGTTGAATACTTTGCCCCATGCCTCTAAGTTAGCAGGGTCTAGAAATTCACAAGATGTGCGAAGATTTAATCTGAAGTACAACAAACAAACAGTATTATATTAAATACCACTTTACTCCTCTACTGCTATATGTATGAAGCATTGACATTGTCTCTTGTGGTTCAGTGCCAAATATTGTGCACTGTATGGAAAGTATTATGATGTTTTATTCATAGAACCTTCGACTTATTAAAACTGTTTGTCGCAGAATACGTTGTGAGTCTTTTATTAAATGATTGGTATTATCTGTTTTTAATTTTTTTATTTTGAATTAATTTATAATCATATTAACTTAAGAAGAGTGTTATACTTGGTATTAACAAAACACATGTGTATTTACTGAAAATATTTATTACACTTTCTTCGTAATTAATCCTGGTAAAAAGGATTTATAAAATTTTCTACTATATTTTTCTCATGTAAAAAGAATTTATCTACAAAATAAATAGTTTATTACACAAAGTAATATACTTTGTGTAAACTTTTTATTTAGTAAGGTATTTTAAAAATATATTATAACATATTAATTACGCCCATCCACAGGGGGTATGTTTATCCTTATATCCATTAACAATTAAATTCATATATTAACAAGAAAAAAAATAATAACATATCTTTTATTATTATCAATTTTTAAAGGATATTTATCTTTAATATATGAACACACAGTTGTTATCAATGAATTAACAACTTTGGTTTGCAATTGCTTATAACATGTTACTTCAACTTCTCTCTTGTATATTTGATACTTGAAGCAGAATAAAGCCTGTACATCTATTAAAACTATTAAGGGTTGACAACATGTAAGAGGATATTAATCTCTAGTAACCATTTCACCCGATGCTAGAGGAAGACATGTTATTATTGCAACCTTCTTGTTGTAGTAGTTACTTCTTGTATGAACCATGAAATCGTTCTTTTAACAAATATTTATATATAAGGACCAAAAATTCCTTCAGTTTTGCCATACAGAATTCCATACCTGAGAAAAACGTAACATATATTTTTTGTCCTATCACATAATTTTCTCTATACTACGTATATATGAATAATTATCAAAAAGTTAGAGATCTGTGAACAGGGCATCTACTAGCCATAATTGATGTCAGGGTAGCATGTCAGCTGATTTGTATGTGTTATTACTTTTGTTTACTAATTATTTTAACAAATTTTTACAATAAAAAATTTAATACAATGTTAATTTTAATATTTATGACATAACTGCAAGTTATTACTAGACTACTATATTTACTATATTCTGTGTTTACACCAGTTAACAAATCAAAGGAGTAAATATATCTTATGTACTATTACGTCCATTTTATAGCTTAATAAACGCCGCACACTGCCACTGTAAAAGCATTGCTCTGTTCATTTCAAAGAGGAAAGTTGACTCTTTATGTCAGGTAGTAAATGCAATAGGCTATGTAGGTAGACTATATACTGTACCGACAGCTGAATTTTTATAAAATAAAAATATAGTTCAGCTAAACACTCTGACTGTTTAAGATATGCATAGTGGTGGACAAACATAAAGATTTAATATAAACACATTGTTTCAAAATAAAAAACTCTTTTTCAACTATTTACAAAATGGCGGCCATATCGTTTATCAGAGATCATTTTTGTTTATCTCTTCTAACTATATATATATATATATATATATATGTGTGTGTGTGTGTGTGTGTGTGTGTGTGTGTGTGTGTGTGTGTATTTTACGGATAAATGAATATCATCAACAAACTATTAAAAAAATAATTATTGATAATTGTGTAAAACACTCAAGATTTATGTTAAAAATTCCCCATCTTAACTTATCCTATTTTCACATGATACTTAACAGTTTCCTAGTGAGAGTTTCCTCATTATTGCATAACACTATTGGGTGAATATTAATAATACAACTTTTAAATTTATATATTTTCCTTTTCAGAATATATATTTTTTTATTTTGGTTACTACACAAAGTGATATGTTTCAAAATAATATCACATTTAAATCAATATTGATTACAAACAGTATTGAATGTTATAAATGTCATAACTTGTACAACCATAATGTACGTGATATTGTTGAAACATGTTCGCTAAGCTAAACGACTGAGATAAGCATATCAAGTTTCACATGTCTCTACAACAAACACAAGTTATCTTACCATTATCACTTTATACGGATGGAGAAGTGTCTTACAAGATTCATCCCATGGTACCAGTCTCTTCAAAAATTTAATTAGAAATTCCTCTACCTTAATTACCTTAACTTGGTATAGGCTGTTTAATATACGCTACTTAAAAGTAGTTAAAGTTTAAAACTCACAATGGATGAGTTGCAGTTGCTTTACATGGGAGAATGTGTATTTATAATAATAGTTTTTTTAATTTTTTTAAGAAAAAAACATTTTCTTCCCTACTTTGTCATGTAGAGAATACTATTTTTATAACAAAATTGAAATCACAGATTGGTATTATCTTAACAAAAATATTAATTTACTAAATACCTTGAGATATCTAATATTTTTATCAACTGTATATACATCAGACAAAAATCAATAACATTAACTACAAAAATTCGTTGTTAAGGAAGAATCGGCTTGCCAGAGATTCACGTTTAAAATTTGTCAAATATTTACTACTAATCTTGGTTAAAACGTAAATCTGCAGTACTAAAATATCATCTTTGTCGTTAGTTGTGCGTAGACGCTATAGCGCATGCCTTGTTTGTCTTTTTTAGTTTCTTTTTAGTAAAAATTACTACTCTAAAAAAGAATAACAATTATACAATTCTTAATTCTAGTCTTCTAGTACTGTAATAGCACCAGGCCCTGATAAAAACAAGATTGGGTTTTGAGAGAATGATTTGGTCAAAACTTATTACTAGAAACTAGGGTCTATATTTTGAATTACAAACCTAAAGTGACACTTTTCTATACACCGTTCCTTCATCCTTCGATCTGTGCCTTCAAAATCTTTCCAACTGTTATAGTTTTCAATCTATACAAATTAAACCAAATCAAGATTTTTAACACGATTCTAAAAGTCACGTTTCTTCAATTCAACTTTGTGCCTAGTAAATATTATTGTTTCGGAATGTGTTTTACTTCATTGTAAAGGCAATATTTGATTCTTTCATAATCACGTAACGAAATTAGATAAAGTAAAAGGTAACAATTAAACATTTTGATGTAATTGGCGTGTTTTGACATTAGAAAGTAACTCACGACGGTCCGTCGTAATGTAACAAAATAATAATATGACCCCCTTGTGCATAACATTTTGTATATCTTAAAACTCGTCCAAATACTTTGATAAGTAAAGAAGTCGACAGTAATTTACAGTATATTTTTCCTCATTCGAACTACGTATTCCAAATTATCGTATCTGGCTAATGGTTTATTTAGATGTACATTCTACGACTTTGTAACCAATCGTGTTTTCTTCTCGATATGTTTACGAAATGTCTAATATTGATTAATAATATTTCGATTTATTTGACGATCTTTATAGCATTGTAAAGTGTAATTGCAGATCTGTCGAATGATTTATTCCATTCCCTATCCAACTAATATTTAAGACTGGACTGACACAAGTAAAGTCGTAACCATACTTGTCTGTTGACGTTGTTCGTTCAGATGGGTTGTGACAAAGCAATCTAACGCTAAGGCTGTGTAGGCTACACTAACTGGGTAGTAAATAGTCGTTTTGATAGTTATATGGATTTGAATTTATTGTGAATAATTTATTATGTTTTGTTGATATGTGTTGATACATATTTATCATCACAACTATATTATACAGCAATTGTAAGCGTTTGAATAGTGTAAACTAATGTTTATAATTATTGTTACTAATTTTTTAGTTTAAATGTTGGATTTGAAGAAAATTTTCCTCATTATTGATACTTTACTCAATCACGTATCATTGTAGAAAATGTATGAATTCTTAGTTCAATTTTAAAGTCAATTTGTATTTTGGACAATATTAATATTTTTAGTTAATTTAAAAATAAAAAAATTAATCAGTAACTTTTTTCCATTGTATAAATTAATATTTCTACATGTAAATTTTATAAATTGATTAATTTTTTTATCAATTTTTATTTTAAACTAAATTACAAAAAACTTATGTATATATTTTGACAAAATTTAAAATTTAGTTTTATGGTAAATATAGACGTTTACGTGATGTTTTGGCTTTAGTTATTGTACGCATATTTAATTCGTGACATACGTACTCCAAAATGTTTACATCTAATTTTGTTTTTTCATTACGCACACAATATTCATTTTTCTTTATGCGAATTATGATATATAATAAAACTCGTTGTATTTTGTGTAATATTAATGTTTTTGGTTCATTTATCAAAATAATCTTAACTTTTAAGGACGTTATTTTTCATCATAAAGGTTAATTTTCCAAGATGTAAATTTTATCAATTAATTTATTTTGCATCTACATTGATTTATTTTTGCACTTAATACTACATTACAAAACTATTGGCTATTTTCAAAATCAAATTAAAACAATTTGTTACATAGTGTATATATATATATATTTTCTGTGGCATTTCACTTTATTTTTTGCACATTTTTGATTCCTAACATACTTACTCCAAAACCGTTACATCTAAGTTTTTTTTTCATTACATGGAACAATTCTAAAAAGTAAGTTGTATTTTGCATAATATTACTATTTTCTATGAATATGAAAAAAAAAGAGAGAGAGAGAGAGAGAGAGAGAGAGAGAGAGAGAGAGAGAGAGAGAGAGAGAGAGAGAGAGAGAGAGAGAGAGAGAGAGAGAGAGAGAGAGAGAGAGAAATGGCCCGATTTTACAGTATATGGTCCTAGGGTGAAAATTGAACTTCGATCATCAAAAGAGAAAGAGCCAGAAGTCACGAAAGTCCTGAGATTGATTTTTCCAAACCATAAAAATATCCGTCTCCTAGAGATTATACTGCTGTGTTACTGTAATTTATGGGGTTTTTAAAGCTTTGATATTGTCTTTTATTTAATGAAAGGCTGCAAAATAATATAACACGAATAGTGGAAAGTACTGTATTGGGTAAGAAAAAGTGTTATAGAAATAAGGTGTTAAAATGAACGGAAAGTTTAAATAATATTACAATTACGCTCATTTGAAACATAAAGAGCATTTTGTGATATTGCTATGGAACAAAATAATTATTTTATTCGGTTATCTCAATTTCCTTCTTATTTTAGACAAAAACATATTTTTATTTTGTGACTATAAATTTAACTATTTCATTCAGTTTCCTTAGAATTTAAATATCGCATTAATTTATTTTAAAATGTAAGATCATTATTTTTTTTTATTTAAACTGCTGATTTTAGTAGAGTATATGAAATTGGGAAATGATTATAGTAAGTGAATTATGTTTACCAAATACGAAAGGAAATTATTTTGATATTATAAACCTTATTTAAGTCTTAATATATTATAATTATTGAGATAACTCAATACTAAATATGTGTTTGTATAAATATGTTTATGCAAATGTCAACTTTTAGTAATTTCAGTACCTTGACAGATGAGCATATACTTATGTATGTAATCGTTTAAATTTAGTCATGGATTATATAATATATATATATATATATATATATATATATATATATATATATATATATATATATATATACAGTATATTGGATATTTCAAAAATGTTGTTAAAATATGTAGTTTTATCTAAAGTCATACTACCCAAATTTTTCTTATACTTGGCAGTCTCTCTTCACAAATTTTCGAGGAGATGTCATTGTTGCTCCTCTTAGATATAACATATCTGCAAAAATTCTATAATGCAAAAATGTCCGAATTTATTTTCATCGTATAAAATGTTAAATCATATCTTATATATTAAATTTAATATAATTTCCAATAAATTTAGCAGTCAGTATACACTTATAATAAAATTCGTTATAAAATGTTTTAGAATTACTTTACTCCTTTTTGTTTTTTTTTTGGGAAATCAGTTTCCGACCAGAGCTTTCTTAAATTACAAGTACTACTTTCCATTCGTGATAATCAAAAGTATTAGGGAAATGTTTTATATTAACTTATACATTAAATTGTTAATTGAGTTAACAGTCCAAAGTAGAACTTCACACATACCTGGACAGTCCTTGGGCATCAGCTACCTCAATACCTTTGGAAAATCTACAGCCACAATAAACGAGGTTTTTATTTCTTTGGTTCTATGCCAAACTGATTTATATATTTTTGACATGATTTGTGCCTCATCTTTTCTAACTAAAAATCATACACACAGACAAAACTCTCAATTCCTGTTATTTTATAAATAATAAATTAGTATAAATTAATTTCTCCCTTTACGCACTTTACTCTCCATATTCTGGTAAATTAATTGAGTATGTATTTACCATTCGTACATATCTGAACCATTTGCAAAATATTTTTCACAGCACTTTCACTTCTAAACATAATTTCCTACTACATTTATGAATAATGTCATATTTCTCGTATGTAATAAATTTCAAGGAACGTAAAAATTTTACAATTAATTTCAAAGCATATTTTGAAATGATGGATTTTATTCATGTTACAAACTATAATATTTAATTATTAAGTCAAAATTATTTACCCCATCTATTCGTAGACTATTAAAATATTTTGTGAATTGTTGCTTTTATCATTTGGTTTAATACAAGTTATTATATATAACCTTTTGTATTAGAAAACTGTTTAACGTTAACATTTCAATGACTTGAATAACTCTAATTTTCTTGAAAATCAACACAACACCAGAAGAAGTGTTGCCCATTTTTCTATATAAATTTATATAATATATTAAATTGAAATTAATGAATTAGACGGGAAATTAAAATATCTGATAAATACGAAAATTTGCAAGCACTATCTGAATTAGTACCAGAATTATCTGAATCACAAATAAGGTAAATAAACTAATATCTGAGGTCCCTGAATAATAATCTAAAGTATTTATCTAATTTAATATCTAAGATTCGATGCAATAAATAAAAAAATCTGACCCAATATCTGAAATATATGATAAATTCCCCATAAGTAGTACAAACAACATGCCATTAGAAAATAACAATTCCTCTTCTTTACCTTTGACTAATTTCACTTTTTTTGTGACTGGACTGAGTTTTTATAAAACAATTTAGTTTAAATATTATCAACCCTCTTATTCAAATGAAAACATGTATTTAATTGGTGATTGCAGTCATTTTGGTAGAATCCTTAAAGTCATATTCTATTTCTTAATATCCTTTTTAAATCTTTCTTTAAATACAAGCAATATATTAGCTCATTATTGACATACCTAAATGCCATGATATGGTTGAAACACGTGGCGGTTTGCATGTCAGCGACTTAGTACATATATCTACATAAAACACACATTATCTTGCCAGCACACTTCACATAGACTAAAATATGTCATTACAAAATTCGTCCCATTATACCTGTAGATTAATTTTTTCCTAAGCTTATTTAATCTGAAATTTCTAAACAGTAATTAGCTTAAACCTGGGATATGTATTCTACGTGTTTTGAAAGTAGTTAAAGTTTAAATCTCCAGTCGCAGGAGTTGTAATTAATCAAAGCACAATCTTACGTTTTACATGTGAAGCTGAGTGTTTTAAAACATGGCTGTTTATTTCAAACCAGATTGTTTCCAACTTATCAAGTAGAACAATTAACTGAGGTTTGATTGGACTCTTGGACCCAGATAAGAAAACGCTAGTATAGGTTATAATATCATAAACCAATTTTTGTATTAAACTGATTATGTTATATTAAAAAAAATAATAAGATAAAATATCGATTTATAATTTGTAAAACTTGCTACATAATTGACGGCAATTCCCTCAGATTTAATGAAATAATTAAATCTAATTATTAAAGATATGGTCTCTGGTTAAGTTTTTCAACTCATAAAGGTATATATATATATAATCAATATATATATATATATCAATAAACAACAAAATAGAGATACGAATTCATCTATAAAGACACTAATACACGCAAATAGTTGAGTAATACATTATTTATTTACATATTACAGATATTGGCAAGATTTACAACAATGAAGTTTGATGTGTTGGTTAGTAAAGTTTGTTTAAGGACTCACAGGGTCATGATTTTGTGATGATAATGGTAATTTTAAAACATTTCAAATTTTGTACACCCGATATAATTTAACATATCTTGCGTAAATGTTAATAAATATATTCTATTATTTAATAATGAAGTGATATCTCTTGAACGAAACACACCAAAATCTGTCTTTAAAAACCACTAAATATTCGTGTTTAAATATGCATTAATTCTGGCTAAAACAACACTACCAATATAAACTCCAATATTGAAATCGCTGTGTGGTATACCATTAAAGATAATATTAATTTAAAATAATAAATATTATATAGTAGTAATTAATATATATATATATATATATTTATATATATATATATATATATATATATATATATATATATATATATATATATATATAGTTGTATCAAGGATCATGGAACACGAATATACTAATTAACAACATATATGATAGAAACTTAAGCTTTTAAATTGCTATTTATTTACTACACTAAATTTAGTGAATTATAAATTTAAAAAAAAAAATCGTCTTAATAGAAAATATTTGTCACAAACTAAATATATAATAAAAATTACAGTACACACCAATAATTGATATCAAAATTTAAATAATATCATACATTCAATAAACTTTGAAAAATAAACTATTGTATTACTTTAAAAAATTATAATAATTAATTACAAAGTAACGATTTAAATAGAATGTTTACAAAATAAATTAAGCACTCCAAAGGCAATGCCTCTGTTGGTGTTTGCTATCAATAAAAAAAAATAACCAAAAACAAAAAGACAGGTGTTGTGTAGCTTTAAATAATATAAAATAAAAAGATATAATTTAATATACTTTTTTAAATAACAATCCAAGCCGCGACAAATATTAGTACAATTAAAATGTCACACTTATACATGCATATATTTATCCATACATAAATACATACTCACAAAACCCTTTATATATCGCACAAACACACAATTAGTTTCTTATTAACGTGCTAAAATTGTAGCTCAGTTGGTTTACGTGTATTTATCTTAGAATGTTCGGATTAAAGGAAAATTTCTATCTTAAAACAAAATAGGAAGGTAAAAACTACTTTAAGCATGTAATATATCCAATTATAGTATTGATTTTCTGATATCGTAATTACTGTAAATGATGCAGCGTGTTACAGGATGTATTCCATTTTATTTTATTTTATCATATTGTATTGAATTCATAGAATTTCCTTTTTATTCGTAAATTCGTCAACGAATCGTGTTTAATCATGTACAATCATATATAAACTAATAAGGTTGAGTTAACTATTCGAACAATATCGTTCATTATATTTTTGTATTGTTTTATAAGTACATTACCATTTTTGGAATAAATTAAATTTTTTAATAAAGTTGGCTAGAAAATGTATATACAAATGTACCACTTTTTAATTGCAGTAATTATATAATTAATTATAATCATTAGAGACATAAGATTACATAAACAACCACAAATACCTAAATTTAATTAATTAACTATGTAAAGTGTACTAGAATACCACAAAACACAAGTGCTTTGTAATATTACATTGTTATAACCAAGTGCAGACTACTTATTGTTTTAGTACGTATAACGCTTCCAGAGTAGCGATTAATATTATTTATTACACTTTGTCTATTTAATGTTAATAATAAAAACAAGGCATTAAGTTTTTGTACATTATTTGCTTTATTTGATATATATATATATATATATATATATATATATATATATATAATATGATGTTCTGCTCTCGATGAATATGTATTAGAAACTCCACCAATCTCTTACTCAATCTAGGGAATTCCGGAAGACTCAGCTGAATCTACACTATTTTCAAGTAGTCTCCTATTCCATTTATTTTGACTACCGCTTGTTCTTTTAAAACCCTGAGGCAATTAGGATATTCGAACGCCAGGTGGGGGTTTTATTTTATATTCATTTCTTAAAATTTTTATCAGGACTAGAGTCTATACTCAATTGGTTTACCAACTGTATTTAAATACTTTTTAGTAAGGGTAAATTGTCGTATTTAGATCTGATCTTAAATGGTTTGAATTTCATATATAATTAGAATATATCAAAATGAAAAAGGTAGATGGATATGTGTTTTAATTGAAACGAGTGCAAGTGAACACTAAAAACATCCTTGAGAATGGTGTGGGACTAGATTTGACGCCATTCAAACCCTGTACACAGATGCTCAGGTTACACTTTATCTGCGAAATTATCAGAATGATTCCTAGCGGACGAAACGGTACGCGGAGAAAAAAAAGGAAAAGCCCCTTTCAATTGGGACTGTTTACTAAACTAATTTTTTTTTTATATAATTTGCCAGAACGAGTAATTTCCCTACATACTGTATGATAAACATTCCGGATTAGCGGGATAGTAAACTGCACGGTACGTTCTGACAGCGAGGCTTATGGAACAATACTGACTGTTTTCTCACCTCTTGTTTACGTTCACGTTTCCCTAACTACATGCAACCTGGCACTTAGTCCACTCTTAAAAATTTACTTTAAACCCAGTATGTTTATTGATTGATGCACGGTTAGTAATTATGTGTTGGCGGTTAAATTATATATATGTGTCATTATAAATACATTCTTGACCACTGGGTCACATGAAATACTGTAGGAAACACATGGAGAAGTGTGGATTGATTATAGCAACCTTAAAATGATCTCAATGATTATAGTAACAGGAATCAGTAGGTCTGCATAAATATATGATGAATACATTAAAGCTTTGGTTTACATGCACGAAGCTTTCAGCTTTCCCATCACCAAACTTCAATCAGTAATTTTGTATTTAAATTATTCATTAGTGATTGAGGAATATTACCAGGAGAACATTTCTTTTCTAATATGTATAAAGTTTTTAAATTGTTTAAAGAGAAAATTTAGTTTCAGATAATAAATTTTAATACGATGGAAATAAAATAGTAGAAAGAGATCTAAGAGACTGAATTTTACACTGAAACAAATATATATTTTATAAATTAATTAATTTTTTATTTAAATTATTAAGTACAATTTCAATATTGTGTTTGAATAAATATTGGCTATGTAGGTACTGATGGTTATATATACAGAATTAAAGACATATTAAGTAGAACGTGTTGTTGAAGATCTGGTCTCTGGCTTCCTTTTCAAATTCATAGAGGATATATAAATAAAAAGCATCAATATTACAGGTACTTTTTTATATATTTAGACCAAATATTTCTATAGTTGGGTGTTTAGCTAGTTATTATTTGTTTACTAACTGCAGTTAAATAGAACGTCCAAAAGACAGTGTTGGTTAGTAAAGTTTGTTTAATGGACTCATGTGGTTTAAACTTTAGGAAGTTGCTGTGCATTGTAAAGACCTCACTGATCTTGTAAATCCAAGAATAATACATAGTAAGAATATTTTGAATAATTTAAATTGACAAATATGATTTGTTTAAAAAAACTTTAGGAATTTCGTATTAGAAGCTTCGATTACGTAGGAACATTTATGTTACAACTTTTTTCTCTATTTAACTGCTTATCATAAAGATATTGGGAAATGTTCATCTTCAATCGTACTAAGAAATATTCTTCAATTATTTGAAAGTTCTGACATTTTAAGAAGAATTGGTAGTTTATGGATTTTAAAGTCCAAAGCCTTTATGCTGAATATAATTTAATGTGAAAATGATTGTCACACGATATCTTAAGAGTGGCTAGTGCGAATTAATTTTCGTCTTAAGTAAATATTAGTTTCGGCTCAAAGTCCCATTCTTTTTCTTTATTACATTTGCATAGAATATTATACAAAAATTAAAAACACTACTAACAATATATCAATAATACTGTTTACACTCAATATTTTCAACTATTTAGGAAAAACAACTTAAGGACATACATAAACATAAATGATTACTCAACCAAAATACGCGAGAAAATTTTTTTTAAATATTAAATCAACTATTTTTGAGTTAATTGGCGACGAAAATCTCAGAGACAGATAGACAGACGTCATTCTGAATGTCTTCTAATTCTCAGTCAAAATAAGTAAGAATTAAACAAAACATTAATACAAACCTAAATGCTTTTAATTTACATTGTAAACAATAAAATAGCATTTACAAAATATTGTTTTATTTATTGTTTATTTATTTTGTATAAAGATAGTTATGAATTCATTAAATTGTTCAAAATCTAACTATTTGTAATCTTGTACATTTTATTCTTCAACAATTATAAACAGCAAAGGTTCGAACGCGGCACAGAGTTGGCCCATGGATGATTGCCATTAATCCATTACCACCCCTTCCATCCGTTCAAACTTCAGATTAAGTTGTGGATAGCATAGGGATGACGTTAACCCCCCCCTGTGATCTATCGCTTCACTCGTGTCATATTGTTACAAACACCATTATTGTCATATTTAATCACGACTAATGCACAAAGTTGAAATTGGAACCAAAAACATTACATTCAATAAATTAGATGGGTCGGTAAAGCTTACATACGATTTCGCTCCTCTTTTGAAGGACTTCAGATTTATAAAGTATTTTGATATACAATTATTTACATATATATTATGAGAGTTTGTAAAAATATTTATAAACATAGAGCATTAAATTGGTTATGCCAAACTTATTGCTACAGGGAGCGTTGTACGAGAAATGATTTCCTCAACCATTCTTAAGGCACCCGTGTACACAGTAGAGATAAATAAATGTGGGTGACTTCCCCCACCCATTATAGAACCTAAACCATTTTTGTACCCATTGAGATAGTTATTACAACAAGGTATTATGGAATGTCCGTGAGTAAACCTACGAGATATAACACCTGCCTTCATTTAGATTATGCACTCATAGTAAAAATATAACAATAGTTGGGCAAGAACGTCCGCCTGCATGTGTAAAAATAAGGTATACACATTAACAGCGTGACACACTAAAAATACCTTACATGTATCGGAATAAAACATTATGTGACTTACAAGTACTCACAATTGGTGAAGGAGACACTACACCATCTTTAATCTAATGTTGAGTAGCAATGAACAAAAATGTTTGAAGTTTAGAGATTAGAGAATGGTGGAAATCTAGATAGATATAGATTGGATGTCTACGCTTGACTTCCTTCATGTTTCTAAAGGAGATACGGCTAGAATGGCTGCTATAGACGGGAGCTCTTCAAATGAGTAGAAGTAAGGGTGCACAAAACATTTTCCTCAAGGTCATGGTGTAACAACATCTCCATATCACAACTACAACACGATAGACTACATTGTATTGTTACTAAGCTTGCCCATCTACTATTCAGTAAACCACACGAGAAATAGACATACTATATAATATTGGAATATTATCTCAAGTGCCATTGCTTACAGGTAAAATTTTAATATAGTTGTGCTTAGATTAATATATAATCTATTAAAAAGCCTCCACTAGAAATGAAAATATAGGAAATATATGAACTGCTTGGATACCCTATTTAATTGGGTTCAGTTAAACAAAAGTTTATCATTAGTATCCTTAAATATATGGTAGGTTCCTATTGTATTGGCCAGATTTATATATCCAAGCCACACTATACGTAAAATAATATTTAGAATTGAGAAGGACGGACTGAAACTGATAAAGGATTACCATGAATTGTTGATTAAACATCTCGTTCTCTCTTGAAGTTCAATGTATGTGTTTGCTGTATTCAAATGTAAATAAGTTTATCCAAATTGCTGTTATATGACCATGGAACTGTGTCATTGTTTATGTATCTGTTTAGGTTTATATATTTAAGTTGATGTAAACAAAAGAACAATGTTTTTCACATATACTTTACGAAACCTCATACCCTCCAATTACGTTAGACTTTCAGTTACTCATACACGTCTTCTCATTTATGTGCAATCGACTACCAAGAATTTATAATGAGAACGAATATATATATATATATATATATATATATATATATATATATATATATATATATATATATATATATATATATAACTTTATATTTTCAAGACAATATCCTTTTAGCATATCCTTGACTGTTAACAGTTATATTTCACTATAAAAATAATACTATTTCTACTCGTATGTACATATTTACAGTGTTTAAAAGCGATTCATTTTATTTTACTTAAAATATAAATTTGGAGTGATTTTTTATCGTATATATGCTAGAAAAAATATTTTCTAATATCTCACAATTGGCAATATCTGCCGTTTTAAACATCAAAAACTCAAATTCAACGGTTTTATTAAATTTATTTTTGATATCTGCAAGAATATGAATAGAATATTTCTAGTTAAATTTTTTTATAATTAAAAGAGACAAGTAAACTGTAACTGTATATTGATTTAAGCCACTGGATGATTTTATGACGGCCAGGAGAGAAACAAGCTTGAAAACATTTAACGAGGGCACACAGAGTAGTTGCTAATTTCTAAATTTTGAAGACTTATAATGGATATTTCATTGGATTCGAATAAACCCAAAAGTGCGAATCATGTAGATTAGTAGAGTATTTTACAAGAATGGAGTATTCAACAATGGATGATAACTGAATTGACGATTCCTCTAGACCGCACGTCCACATATATTGTCAAAGAAATGGGATTCTGATATGTTCCTGTACCTGAATAAGACATAGAGCGGATGATCATTGAACACGACAAAGGAGAGACGTTAAGTAGAACGATCCATCGAACAAGCCGCCACTTGCATATACAACAATAAAAGTTAAATGTTTGATTGCTTGTCATAGAATGTGTTCTCCTTAAAAACAACGTGTGTGTAAACTATCAAATATATTTTAATCTGTTATTTGTAATTTGGTAACATTGGTAAAATGTAATCAACGTTTGTAAAAATAAAATAAAATGAATAATAAATCAAAAATCTTCATTCATGATATTACGTACTGTACCAGATCTTTTAATAAGTAAAAATCAAGAAAGAAATTACCGCCTATCTTGCGAGTAGCTACAATTATTTTACTATCAATATTATTACAGCCGCTTTAGAGCTGTTAGAAAGAAAGTTACTATTGTAGCTATAATAATTTCAAACATACAAATATGTACATTAATTCAGTAAAATTGTTACAGAACATTAAAATCCCGAGTTACAGAACATTACACTTGTGAAATGAAAACCACTAGTGTAAACCAACAACAATGTTACAGTTTGCTCCGTAGTTTTAAAAACCGATGTTTAACTTCTTTTGATATTTGTAACTTGAAAAGTTTATAACCAAAAAATCTGGTATCAATAGTATATATAAAAACAAAAAAAATCCCTACAAGTCCTTCAACAATCAGTTTCAAAATTTTGACTATATGACATGTAAATATTTTCTCTAATACCTAAACATTAAACAAATTTGTTATTAAAAGCTTTTTGTGATTTATTAACACTAGAAGCTTCCATTTATGTTGTTAAATTTTCTAACAAAGCCTATAAGGGTTGCAAAAGATCAAATATTTTAACAGTTGAAACGGTTGTTTATATTTCCGTTTTAATGGCTGTAAGACTAAATTACTGACTTTTCGCAAGTTATCGTTAAAAAAAAAATTAAATAAGGAAAACGCAACTTGTCTCAAATATTATTGAAGAGAGGATCTGCAGAATACACGACAAAAATGTTCATGTTATAATATTTACAAATTAGTCGAATGGATAATATTAATGGTATAACATTTTACGTATAATTTACTGTGCGACCAATTGTTGGATTTGTCTGCTGTTGAAATAAAAAAAAAAAATTTATATTCACGCTTACTGTATTAATGCATTAGATCATTTATGTTTACTGCATCAACATGTGAACTATTAAAAAAACATCTTTGGTTCAGAATACTTTTGAGATAAACACACATAAATACTTACAAGATAATCTGAAATAAAAATTCAATAACAATCGGGAATTGGTACATGGAATGTTCCTTCAAAATAAATGCCTCTCAATGTGGTTGGCTAGCTCAATATAATGAGTTAACTATTAGCAAAGGAAGCGATAGTCTGTCGAAAAGTAGGTTAATTTCCGCACAAATTATATGTCGTTAACGATTTCTAAAACTTGCTAATTATGATAATGATAAAAGGATTAGGTGTTAGAAATCGCAAAAGGCTATATTTGAACAAAATAATCATCAGGAGCTCGTTATAGGCAGTCCCAGTGATGAAAACAGGATTACAACCTTTTCCCTGTAGTCTTATATCAGATCCTTATTTTCATATTTCATATCAGGTCTTTTTTGACAAGCTTTTGTTCTTTTCCGCCATTAAAATATTCGAGGAATTTATGATATGTTCTTCTATTACTCTTTTTAAAACGCGACGAAGACTGGGAGGTGTTCGTCTTCAAATGAAATATATTATTAGAAAAGATAATAGCAGTAAAAGAAATAGAGGCAAACAATTAATTGTTTCTTTTATACGAAAAATTCTCTGATTTATGTATTTTTGGGAACATAAATTCATAAAATGTTAGTTTGTACAGCATATAAAATAGATAGCCTAATACTGAATATAGTCATCTTCTTAAAAAGCTGGAATTTCGATAGAGATTTAGGTCTCGCCATTATTCGTTATTGATGCAAATAACTCGAAGAAACATTATTCAAATATTGTCTATTCGTTCATACGCAGAATTTAAAAAAAATGTATAATGCTTACATTCATGAAGAAAGAGGTAAAGTTCACACTTCTCAGATTTCTATATTCATTCCTGTTCAGATATAATGATACGTATTCTGAGAACGGATCACTTAAAATGGATTATTTTCATTGAGAATGCCTGTTCTCACGGTGGCTGATTTATTTTTCTTAGAAATATCTTAAGTTCTTTGTAGAAGGAACGAAAAAAAAAATGAATATTCAACAAACTGAAAGGGTCAATCTTAACTTGTAAAATGTCCAAAGCAGAAAGCTCTCAGAAACATGCATACAAAGGGTGTAATGAGTTCATTTGTGTGTGAAAATAAAGTATGACACTTAAAACAGTACAAGCTTAGGTATAAGTTACGTATTAATAAATTTATTACTTAAAAATCCATTTGTTTTACTTTATTATAACAAAATACTCACTGCGGAGATACAATTTGAACGCATAGTCATGTTATTGTTATAACGTTTTGCTTTTGAATATAAGTAAAAATAAATTTACAACTTATTTTAAGTAAAAATATGTTTAGTTATCTTTAGAACTTTACTATTATTCAAAGTTTCTAGTTTATACCCCATTTCAATGATTATTGATTACAAAAAGTATTTTATCTTAAATCTATTACCTTCCTAAATTACATGATATAATTGTAACGTTCCAATAGAAAAAAAATAATTCTACAACAACCACAAATTATGTTCTCAGAACTGTCAATACAAAACTCCTACCATTGTTAAAAGATTTCGTACAAATAATACTTTGTATTACGTGTTTTCAATCTGACAATTCTTTTATGTGAATATAAGGGATATTTATTAAACCTGTTTTGAAATTAGTTAAAATTTAAATCTCACGTCGCACAAGTTGTAATTACAAAATTTCACTCCCTGTATTACACGGAACACTGAGTCTTTTAATAATGGATGTTTCTTTGGAACCACTTCATGTTCCCTTCTATCTGTGCATTAGTTAGGCTAAAGCGATAATACAAAGTTAATCACTTACATTAAAATCACGCTTTGATATTAGGTTAAAAAATAAATTAACATAACGGAATAACAAATACGTAGAATATAGTATTGTATAGAGGTAATATTTTTACAATAGTAGTTGGAATGAATGTTAGTTCAACTTATATACTGCGTGTAGAGCTGTCTACAGTCCATCTATTTTCTTACAGAATTGCAAACACAGCATGTCAGATATTTTAGGACAAAGTATAAATGTCATCGAATTTCGGATTAGTGAATAATCTAAAATATTAAATTTTTAAAAATATAATAGAAACATATTAATGATTTTCAGATATCCTGATTACTATAAAAGATGTTGTGTGTTACAAGCCATATCCTATCATTTGTAAAACACGTGTTGTTTTCAATTGAGAGAATATGTTTTCTACCGTTAAATTCATCGACGAACAATCTTAAATCATCAATAAACATGATGTAATTTATTTGCATATAGTGATATACACGCAGACATTAGTAAATTTACTATATTAAAAAATGTCATACTTTGTTCTTCCATTGTGAAATTGGTTAAAATATTAATTGGGGAAATGAATGTGCTAAATAATGAATTTCTTTGATATCGCATCAATAACTTTTTAATTATAAATATTAAATTCCACTACAACGCTACCTAAACAACTGACAATATTTTAATTTAATATAAAAAATACATAAAATATTGTACTACACCTAAATAGAGTATTTAGCGCGTATCATATGTTATTAAATTAGCAGATATAATCATATAATAAACCTGGTATTTTTAATATGTTCATTTATTAACATACAGGGTAGTTTTTTATGTATTATACTATTCATTTTTATTAAAGGATCTTAGTTTTAAACTTTAAAATTAGTATAAGTATTTATTTATTCCACACATTGCAAAAACTAATAAACAAACTTTATCTGCTTTCTATATATTTGTATTTACAAATGCGTTCCTATTTAGATTAGGTATTTAATTATTTTAAATCCAACACTGATTAACGTTTATCCATAGCAAAAAGGTAGTTGAATATGGGGTTACATTGGAACGAAGCAGTGATTTCGTGTGGGTTATAATGTTAACTTCATAGGGTTAACACGATTATGACTGTTAATAAAATTTGTGTTCAGCGTTACAGCAAGGGTTTCTTTTTATACAAAAACCCCTGTAGTTACGTATAAAAACATCAACATTTGTAATAAGAGTGGTATTAGTATTAGTGATATAAAAACCTTTTAAAGAGGAAAGTAGAAAATAAAGATATAATAAAAGAAAATAAACCAGAACAGTTGCATTTAATTGACAGTTTTACATTTTGTACTTTTTATGTAAAAGAATCAACGATATTTTATTACATAGAAATAAGAGATTTAGACATTTTCAACTTTTATAATACCTAGAAAATTTTAAGCTATTTTCTGGATGAAACCAGTTTGTCTGTCTATGTCTGTTATAAATATAAAATTGTTAATTTCATATTTTACAAAAATGGGAGCTTGAATTTAGTAAAAAGTAAGTCGTATTTACTATTATCAGATTAATAGACCATGGAAAGAATAGCTTTAGATCAAAATATCTCTTTATCTTTGAGGTAAATACAATGGGGTTTTAAAATGGTTATCAACTATTTTATTAAGATTAGTTAGTGTAAAATGTGATTAACTTAAAACGATTCAGTAGTTTTATTACATCAAAATCACATAACATGTAATTTTTCATTTGTCTTTTTTATTTTTATTCTTAATTGGAACATTTTATACAGAAATTAATAATTTTTACAAATTTCGAAGTTACTATTCAAAAATTAAGTGTTGTAGAAAAACCTTCGTATACACTTTCGTTAAAAAAATTATATTTTTCGGAAATTTTAAAGATATTGTATGTGATTTGGGAGACACGTACATGGAATATTTATTCTAAAAATCAATACGATAACAAGAACTATTTAAAACTTTGGCCATTTCAGAATTTACTATTTATTAGTTAATATTTTATATTTTAATTTATTATTTTGTTGCGACACAGTACTTTTCTTAAGGTGATTAGAAACTAAAGTATTTATATTAAGTGGCGTGACATTTATTTTGAACTTATATGTCTTGTGAGAATATCATGCCCTTGGATATTAGAATTCGCAGGACATTTGCGTGTTCGCCCGCAGTAAACACTCGATGTTTAAGGGAATGGGATTCTTGAACAGGAAATGTTGTGATCAAATTCTGATTGCCTGGAGGGACAGCCAACAGGCACAATCAGATTAAAAATGTTGGTGCTGGAGAGACAACCAAAATACACCAATGGAACCTTACTGTGCTGGAGGGAAAACTCACAGGCCACTACTAGGGGGTTGGAACTAATAGTTAAAGGGACAACCAACGGACACCAGTGGAACCTAACAGTGCTTAAGGATCAACCAACAGGTAATAAGTAGGAATATAGTGCGGAAATGTGCTAGTGCCGAATGTAAAACATACAGAACATTAGGGTGAGAGGAGTAGTAAAAGTAAAAGTAAGACGATGTAAGAGGAATAACGATGCAAGGAAATGTAAGTGCTCTGAGCGAAAGCAGGTAGAACTCTGTCACTGAGCTTATGCGACCCTTTATATAATCTACAGTGCGGGAACGAATGTCTACCCTCTTTGATGTCAAGGAGGACTGAGTCACTTCTTCTTGTGGAATGTGAAATAATTTGCATTACCTTGCCAACGATGTTTTTTATTTTTTTTTACTAATTATAATTTGTTCAATCAAAACATATTAAACAATAAAAGATAAAAAAAAATAAAAATCCATGTCTGAATTTAAGGGGTAGCAAACCTCCCCCCAATTGGGTCATGAATGGATGTTTCTTGTTCAGGTGAGCATTTGCGTTATCCTTCTGATCTTGGGTATTGTGACTTGGCGCTTCCATAATTGTGGCTTATCTTGGTCCTTCTTCTTGGGTGTGTGTGTAGGTATACCAAATCAACACTCCGCCTTGTGGTTGTTAGGGCGGAACTACGATGGGTGACACAGGTCATACCGTTGCACAAATTTAGTGGTGCGTCGTTTACCTTAAAGGTAGGTACCTTATTCAAGTTTTCGTTTCTATGTTTCCGCATGTCGTAACCCCATTATATATATATAAATATATATATATATATATATATATATATATATATATATATATATATATATAACTTCTGATTTTAAAGGATTCAATTTTGGACCTTTGTACTCAATTTAATTACAACTTGGCCCGCATGATGAAAGGTAATGCTTGCGACCGTTGCGAGAGCTCGCAGTCTCTGAACTTAATGCGACCCTTTTATATAGTTCACAGTGCTGGAAGGTATATCACCCATTCTGATGTCAGGAAAAGGTGACTCTTCTGCTGGTGAAATTTAAAAATATTTCCATTACCTTGCCTCCAGCAATTATTTACAATTTTATTGGGTCCATAATTAAAAACATGGATTTTAACATTAAAAGGTATTTTAAAAAAGAATGGACGACTCCATTTACGGTGTAACACATACAACAAAATACAAGTAAAACGTAATGATTGTGTTTGTTTGATAAACAACATAATCCAACTAAGACCAAAAAAAAAACAAACAACAAACGTATGTACATAAACACTTTCATTTAATGTAAAAATAAATGTGCTTAAACGACCGAGGAATATCTTCCTTATTCATATAAAAAACATGACATAGGGAGAATAAAATTTCAGGTTAAGAGTCTTAGAAGTCTTAGTTCATGTTCCACGCCCTTAGTTTCTTAGAAAATATTGAATATAAATTTAAAGATAACAACAAGGGGAAATCATCCCTTAGGCTTTACATCTAGGGTTGAATGGAGGGATCCATTCTTAACAATGGAAGTTTTCATTCTTGTAAAACACTTTATAAAGGTTTTAGTTTGTCTCAAGAGTACTCGGAATAGAATGAACGTTCATATTTTATTATTTATAATGTTTTTTAAAGTATGAAATATACAATATGTTGAAAGCTTTTTTAATATATATATATATATATATATATATATATATATATATATATATATAGTGCTTAATACATAAATGGACGTATTTAAATATTATTTAAGCAGAAAAGTAATTATTATATACAGGTGTCTTATTTCAGCCAATAATTAATATAAAAAAAGTATGAAGTAAAAAGTGGAAACCTTTGACAACTAATGACCTATGTATTAACAATAGCGGAATATTGATGGAAATAGGATACCACAATTAAAAATAATAATCTCTATCTTATATATTAAAAGTAAAAGGGATGACCACACAAAATAATTATAATACAAAATAATAAACTATTGAAATGCACACAAAGTCATAGTTTTAAATTACTTTATACTTCTATATTCTTATTAACATCTTCAAGTATATTTCGTTTAGTAGTACTTTTACACGTATCGCATAATGAGAACGCTATGTGTTGAACGGTTTTTTCAATTAATTAACTAGGTAATATTCCTGATTATGTTTATATTCAAATCTAGTAAATCATTGAGTGATTATAGCGATTTCTAGTAGCTTTTGTACCAATATTCAGATCACAGAAATATGATATGCTGTAAAAATACATAAGGTAAGTCTCACAATACAATAAACACACACAAAAAACACAAACACAAGCTAAAAACTTTAAAATTCATAAAAAAAAATTGATAGTTTTTATAATCTTTAAAAACCATAGCCTGATTTAAGCTAGATCACCGTAAAACTTTAGAGTGACCCTTTAACTCTTCATTAAACTTCTTAGGTTTAGTTTTAGGTGTGAATTCATCTCTAAATTACACAATGTTTAGTTTCCAACTTTGGCCATAGTTACTAGGCTATAACGATGATACCCTTCGTAAATTTAACATTTGATAACATAATGTGATTTATACTATTAAATAGTGTTATATTAGAATTTAAATATGGCGATAAAAAAATTCACCAAGTGTTCCGTTGATAACATTCAATTAAATAAAAATCAAGTATAGCTATTTTGCTCAAAGATTGTTGCAATATAAATATTTATTAGTCAAAACCACGACAAAACTACAAGTAAAGAAAATTAACAATCAAAAATTTAAGGGAATAAAATTAAAACCAACTCAACGGGAGCGGTTAGATTACATTTAATTATTTTATTCAGGAACGGATATTTAAAATTCTTTCTTTTATTAAATTTTACTTATGAAATTTCTAAATTAACTTATACAGACTGCTCTTATGAATCTCTACTTCTAATCCCCAAATACAACCATTTACTTCATACATCAACTTTAGAAGTTCTTAATATTGTCCCTAAGGTTACAGAAAAATCCTGTTGGGGTGACTCCTAACTCTATAATTATTGAATTATTTTCTTAACTATATCACAGTCAAATTTAATAACTCATTGTGTAACTAGTAATTCATCAGTACGGACTATGACGATAAGCAGCCAATATATTCAATAATATTGTCTTACATATATTTTCTCTATAACTATAATAATGGGTTCAACTAATTATGATTCATTGTGTAACTAGTTCTGCTGCAGTATAGACCGACAAGACAAGCTTCCAACATAGTCTCTAGCACTGTCCCATGTAATTGTAGATTCTCAATAGCCATAATCACAGGCTCAGCTAATTATGATTCATTGTGTAACTAGTTCTGCTGCAGTATAGACCGACAAGACAAGCTTCCAACATAGTCTCTAGCACTGTCCCATGTAATTGTAGATTCTCAATAGCCATAATCACAGGCTCAGCTAATTATGATTCATTGTGTAACTAGTTCTGCTGCAGTATAGACCGACAAGACAAGCTTCCAACATTGTCTCTAGCACTGTCCCGTGTAATTGTAGATTCTCAATAGCCATAATCACAGGCTCAGCTAATTATGGTTCCTTGTGTAACTAGTTCTGCTGCAGTATAGACCGACAAGACAAGCTTCCAACATTGTCTCTAGCACTGTCCATGTAATTGTAGATTCTCAATAGCCATAATCACAGGCTCAGCTAATTATGATTCATTGTGTAACTAGTTCTGCTGCAGTGTACATAGACCGACAAGACAAGCTGCCATCATATGCTAGAACACTGTCCCATGTAATTGTAGATTCTCAATAGCTATAATCACAGGCTCAGCTAATTATGACTCATTGTGTAACTAGTTCTACTGGAGTTTTTAAAAATAAGAAGCCAGCGTAGTGCCTATCATAGTCCTACGTGCACTTGATACATATACTCTGTAACTATTAACACAGAATCTGATAACTATGTACAATTATGTTACTTGGAGTGCTGCAGTTTGGTCTGACAAGTCTATCTGCCCGCATAGTCTCTAATACTGTCCTATCTACATATAGATTCTCCATCAGCTATTATTACCTAATAATATGACAAGTTTTGTAACTTGTTATATCGCAGTTTTGACTAACAAATAAAGATGTCAGAATAGTAGTTATTATTGTCCTGCATATAATTCATATATGTATTCCGTAACTATTATCACAGACTATTATAACAAATTGTGTAATCAGTTCTGATGCACGGTTGTATTAACAATATAACTTCTTTGTGAAATAAGATCCAACACATTAAAGGGGGAAATAACTTCTCAATTGATGTGTCATAAAAATCAAATTAAAAAACACAATCTTTTGTTATATTTTGTATTGTAAACTTATACCCTGATGAGCGAAGCGCGGATATTTACATTTAAATGATGACGGTTTACACAAAATATGAGTCTAGTGACTATTCCGCAGATATGGTGTCGTGAATATAGTCAACAACAGACTGCAAAGAAGAACAATAAGAAGGCGAATTTTCTACAGAGTTAAACTGATTTTTAATTTAAATTGAAAAGATACCCTGTCAGGTGACTTTATGTCGCGAATAAATCAAATAAATTTATCTTAACTTTAATGCATTGTATTATGAAACACCGGTCTGGGAACCACAAAAGACAGTATTGTCCTATTTGGAAACTGTTTGATATGAAATTGGTATTAATAGCTTTAAACATGTTTATATTTTTGAATTAATATTTACATATATATTTAAAAACTATATGTTTTCAACAACCCTGAAAACAAAAGGGACAAAATAATATTCTACAAGTTTATTTAAACTGTTATATGTAGTATTGAGCGTGCCTTTACTGTCAGGAAGTTTGCAAACTCTGATACAATCATTGTCACATCTTTAGCCTATGGAGTTAGGTTATCTCAAGAACACGACGCCTTCTTGCTACGTGATTTAGGTATTAAAGTCTTTAAAGATATTACGGATATTAAGATAATATTTCTAAATTATACAATATAAGTTAAATTGAGAAGACAAGGTAATTTTTGTTAATTTAATTAACAGTCTTATTAAATTAAGTGACCGAACTTCAAATTTATTTTAACCTATTTTGAGTGTATATTGGAACTATAATGGATAACGTTGGTGTTTGTCAATTATTTATTCTACATCACCACATTAGTCGCGTAACTAATTTTACTTGGAACACAGAGCAAAACAGTTGCATTAACGTGGTTTTATTTAACTTTTTGGTACAATCTAAAAAATTAAGAAAAATCGAAAATTAAATTAGGGATCATAAAAGGAGTCTAAAAGGAGTCATAAAATACATACAGATGATGTTTTAAAAGTCCTGCCAGCCCTGTGTTCTTATATGTTTGACGAAAGCTTACAGAGTGAGTAGCAATGCCTAATTCTGTGGATACCCCATCCATATACCTTTTTTTCTCCTAGGCAAGTCGGACACCAGAATTAACATCCTTTTATTTTTATTTTTTACCAAATCCTGTCTACCTTTTATAATAACTGTTAAAAAAAATCCTGAAATACTTAAATGCATTTGTTTACACTGAAGTATTTAGATCTCTAACGTGTATCAAATTGCGTGACAAGAAATGAGAGACTAAGGCAAGAGCTAGTTGTAATTGCAGATATTAAAGATTCCAGTTCTTTCAATAGTGTTTCATGAATCTCTTATAAATGGGCTAAGGGAAAAAAACCTACTTTGTGACCAATATAACGACATAATGATCATTTTTTTACTTTTATGAGAATGTTGTAAACAAACAAAAAATTCAAAATATATTGTTTTCAGTATAATGTATAACAAGACGCAATGACTCTTAATACTATGATTTATATAAATTAGAACTGTTACTCAGTACATATGACGCATCTTGCATGCTACTAATTTGATGATGACAAATCCCATATTTTAGTCAATGTTGCGAAAATTATGTTTACAAAAAATCCAGAAATAATAACAATTTTTATAAGTAAATTTTTCAACATGTCAGTAGCCCTAACAAATATCGCACAAACTGTACGACTGTATATCAGAGGAGTTGTTAGTGCCTGATGAGATTTCCCTATATAACGAAATTCCTGTGTACCAGCATTAAGAGTTTTCATTATTAACCTTTGGTCTAAGTACGGGATTTATTATGCATTATGTTTTAGTCTCAGCTTCTTTGATGCTCTTTAATTGTATGTCCCTGAAGACTTGTTACTATGAATTAATAAACCATTTAAGTAACGTCAAACTTACAATACCTTACTGAAAACAATAAAATATTCAAGAAATGTAATGTATTCATTATACTTTAGTTATTACAAAATATTCTTATACAATTTCATAAATTCCGAATATGAGAATTCATTTTTGATTTCCACGGGCGCGTTATTATGGAACGTTTTTACACGTTTTTGTTATAATGCTTCTTTGATCATTTTGCAAACAATCTTAGTAAATCTACCCACATGAGCTCTAACCTTTCTTGTGGAAACAAAAACTTTTAAGAGGGAAAAATAATTAGAGTAAACCGTAGATTTTTAACTGTGTTACAAAGAAACCTGTATACACAATTGAATTAATAGTAAGAGCGTTAATTCAATAAATACTTATTCGGTTCATTTTTCTGTTGAAAAATAAATAAAAAAGAAATTGCAATATATATAGGGGTAGAGGTATTTCATATAACTCCCAAATATTTTTTTTTTAATTTCTACCAATATATTTCATTATTTTTTTAGAGCCTAATATATAACCAAATCGTAGCCAATTTAAAAAAATTAAATATTTCTGTACATTATTTAAATGAAAAAAGGATTCCTAACTTATAGATTGTGATGATTCTTTTTAAAACTCATATAATCCTATACTAATTATGCACTACAATTTTTTTCTCTAGAGCGGGGGAAGCACAAAACGAATATATAACATTAATGTGGACGTATCTCACACAGATATTGAAGCAAATTTTTTCAAGTAAGTTGTTTTCTCTTTTCAACATTTAACCTACATAATATATGTTAGAAAAAAAACAGCACGTAGATGGCGATATTTAGCCTAATTTTTTATTTACAATAATCAATACTTTAAATAATCTCACAAAAAATTATTCAATATACTGTAAACCTTGACGGTTGCCTTTTTTTGTATTGGAACAAATCCCTGGATATCCCATATGTGCGACGAATTTAGAGGGACTAGTGGATTGTTTTGTAACCTCTTTCAAATTCTGTTTGTCAATTTCATTTGCGTTGTCTCAAAACGTAGGTATGCATTTCGCTTCATTACAATCTTACTATATGAATGTAAGAATTCTAAAGAAGAGACCAAGGTTTTACTATATCTTTCAAATTACTCGTTTGTTTTTATTTTAGACTACATATATGTTGTTTTACTATTTTTTATTTCGTTTATTTTATGCCCAGTAAATGCCAATTAAAAGTTCTCCTTTATCAATACAATTTGTGTATTAAGTTATTTTTAATATTATTTCTAATGTTTACTATTAAATACACAACAAAGTTCTCGCAATACTATTTTCCGCTAAAACTCTAACCTCCTAACTTTTGCAATCCACGCGTTTCAAATAATTATAATGTTCAGGTATTTTATATCTGAAGAGCACGATATATTTATGTTACATTATCTCCAGTTTCGTGTTTTACTGGTATTGCACCATCAACATCAACAGTTTTAATTATATGAAACATTATGTTTTTATAGGGCGTTATTAAGGCATTTTATTTGATGTTTTTTTCCTAACAACTGTTTAACAATATATCTTTTATATTATCACTAAATATCTAAAAAAATATGATATTGTAATAATAATAAATAGTATTAGTAAAAATGTACAAAATTGCATACGTGTCTTTACCAGATTTCAATCTCAAAAATACGAAACATATAAACAATTATGGTAGTGGAAGGTAGTTCATCAATACTGTAACAACTTTTTCCTGTATTTTTATTTCATGAGAGTGAAATTTAATGCGTGTACTTCACAGGATAATTTGTATTGTCTATTATCTTAATTCTTAAAAATCTCTTAATGAGTTCAAAACTACCTTTAGATCTTCGTGTTTCAGATAATTATAAACATATTCACACATATATATGTGAATATTCGCATAGGTTTATCTGTTTATCTCCTAATTTCGTCTTACAACCCTAACTCAAAATCTCATCAACGGTTTCTTATGTATTTTAATATTTAATTGTTTTTATGAATTACAAATTAGATTCATTGACAAGTTATAAATCTATTATTTTGTTTGTAATTTAATTAAAGACACTTTTATATGATGGGATTATTTGAGAGGTAACTTTGTGAAATCACTTTCAAAAAAATGTAAGTGTAAATAGGGGTTTTTTTAGTGAGGTGTATATTTAAAAAAACGAAAATAATAATATACCTATATTTGTATTCTAAATTTATTAAGCTAAATTGAACCAATTTGAAATGTAGCCTGCTATGTTTAAAACTACAAAAACTTATCTGGCAATGTATATAAATATTTACGACCATGTCAACAAACATGTGGTTGTAAATATTAAAAGCAACTTAGAATGTCCACACAAAATAGTTTCCACAATCTTTTTATTTTATAAATAATGTATGAAATAATAATACATAATATTCGATGCCAAAGTAATAAAACGGTATCTGCAAAGTGGCAAGAGCGGAGGGACAATGTGATGGTGATTATTTCACCCTCCACTTCCCCTCATCTTTTACACTCATGTCCGTAATGAAATTCCCCTTTAAAGCAATAGACATTTAAAACAACAATTGCAGGCAATAAGCCAGCCTTCTGTCAGGCACAACAACCACATTATTTTGTATCTTTATCAAGCAAAATAATTTTGACTCGACGCCAAAATTTTACGCAAATCCCAGGTACGAAAATTAGTTTTCCAGTTTTTTTTTCAAAATAAATCTTGTAATTTTTAAATTCACAAAACTACTTATTTTAATAAATTTATAAACAGGTAAATAAATCTAAAATTGATAAGTAATTCGTTTACAATTATTTCTAACAATTTAAATAAGTCATTAAACGAGTAAAATATACGTCGTCGTATCAAAATTAAAACAAAACAAAAGTCATTAAAATACTTCATAAAAAGTTCTCAATGCAGTTACAAAATAATGGGAAATTTTGTAGAATTTTCTGATTAAATAAGTAGCAGAACAATTTGACACTGCAATCAACTAACGACAAAGAGTATTTTATTAGTGACCCGACAACCTTCTTTAGTTATAACAGTAACATTCCAATAAGTGACTAGCACATCGATTCTCAGTGTCATAAGACTTGTAACTGTTATACAGTAATTTTTCAAACCTACTTAACTTAATTGATCTAAAAACCGCTCACCCACCGAGCGATGGTGCTAACCATTAGAACAACTGGGAGTTCAGATTGCCCGTTAAAACACTGGAAATATTGTTGACGTAGAAACATGTGCTGTATGATATGTTTGTAATTATTTTTGACTCTTATTATATATTACGCATAGTTTCATTGTACATATACTTACACTTTACAAATTTTCTCATATCTTAAACTCAGTTGTAGTTTATCCATTATTTACAAATATTTTAAATCAAAAATGTTTAGTTACTACATATTTGTAGTCATACGATGTTTTGTCCTTATAAAAATATCTATATTACACGTTTAGAGTTGTCATAATATTCAATATTTCAATGATGTTTTAAGTTTCCAACAAACTGTTGGTTCCCTTTCGTTACATTATTTGAATTTTCGACAAATTTTAGTATTAAACACTTAGTTGAAGAACCATGATTACACTTAATACTAACAATGAAATTAAAGAAACAAATTAATACAACGTATCAGTAACCCATACATACATTTCGTAATCTAAGAAAAAGAAAATATCACTATACATAATGTATGCACGTTACAAACACACACAAAATATTTTGATATACAAAATGTATAACAATTAAACACACTTGTCCACATATTACCCTAGTGAAATCCATAAATTGTCCCTTAGCCGACAACAGTAGAACTAACGACTAACAAAGTAACTATTTTGTGCTACACAATTATTGATTTTATTTCTTTCTATTAAAATATACTATCAACATTATTTTAATTTCTGTATAATTATATAGTGTAATTCTTAAATTGTCATAAATTGAAGCACTTGTAAATGTGTCTATCTACTATAAAATTACTGCCTAAACATATCTAAAATTTATAGCATTAAACTTTGTAATTGGAGTTATCAGTAAAGTAAACCTCTTTCTTGACACTGTATTTAAGAATAAACTTTCCCAAGTTTTATTTTATTCTGACATACCTTTATCCAGTCACTGCTATTACTGGGTCTAGGAGTCATTTCGGCTATCCGAAACCTACGATTTTTTGACATTTCATGTTTTTTTATAATTTCCCAATCAATTTCAATCCCTTTTAATTTGTTCAGAGCGTATTCTTTAAAAATTGCTCAATGGCTACCTCGCGACGTTTTGTTTTGATACTGAACTCCTTTATTCTCTTTGTAAATATAAATCAAAATTTATTTACACTTCTTTTAAAACTTATTCCAAAAAAGTTATTAAAATGGTTTAATTAAATGATTGAATGCGAATATCAAACGAAACTTAAACAATAAGAACATGTTGCAGTGTTTTTACAAATAAAAACATAAACTTGCTTGAACGTAAAATAAATGTGTAGTTCACTCAATATTAACTTCCTTGCTAAAAGCAATTAAACAAAATTATAAAAAAGTTATATAAGATGAACCTTGGATCACAGCAATTTTGTTATATTTGAATCTCTTTTGCTTACCACATAAAGATTGTAAGTGTTTTGAACTTATCGGCACGATTTCCGTGAAGTATGTATTACGCTGTTTTCAAATATTACCATCAAGTTTATTAATGTGTGTTGTTTTTCTTTTTACCTTTCAACAATGACTTATCTAGGTATTTACGTGTGATAGAAGAAATAATTACCTAACTTGTATTGTTACAAACACCAAACTCAGTTTAAGTTCGAAATAGTCTCGAAGTTAGCAATAAAAACACGGTCTTCATATTTACCAACTAACCACCACTACAAAATAAAATAATTAAATAACACTTGTGACAAATGCTATAGAAAAAAAAAATGTCGTTTCAGCTGTTGTGAATATTCCAGTAATTTTTGAAGGGTTTGATACAGTTTTATTTAATTTTTGAGATTTTTGAAGTTTTGAGATAAAATTAAAATGGTAAACGTTTTACTGGATCACGTTGTGGCCGTCTCCACTCCTTTTGACCAGCTGGAAGCTCCGGCTGGCTGGAGACCGCGTACACTTTAGCCAAATCTTGTCAGGATGGGCCAATGAGTCAGGTTAGGACGCTAATGAACGCACGCAACGCAAGTGAAATTAAATGTTATATTTTATTTGAGCGCCGAATTAGATTACAGAAATATTATAATTTATTAAAAAGACATAACGGCAAGATAAAGCCTTAATAGTGGCCGAAAAACATGCCGAGTAATTTATCTAGCACGTGGCTGAAAATGGACTGACCTCGTCCCGTAGCGGTCTTCCTTCTCGCGGCTCTCGGAACAGACTCCCGCTGGGCTCGCTGGTTCAAGCCCTCAACTCCTCGTCTCCCCCCCTTCTACGTAATCTTTCACTGCTCAACAAAATCGCAATTGCCAATTCATATTTTATTATTTAGAATTTCTTTACATCCTAATTTATAATTATAATAGTTGTTATTTAGTGGGCTCCTTGGCTGGGCCACATTTTGTTATTCTTTTCTTATTTTATATTTAACATCCCTTCTAACGTAAATTGTTACTATTTCACAGATTTTTCTTTGTAAAACAGAAATTAAACGTTCACACACAGCACTATACTATATAAATTGCCGAAAATTACCTTAGTAACAAAGATTAGATATGGTGAAGAGTGAAAGTAATCGGTTCATTGCTATCGCTAACATTTCAATGAATACATTAATACCTGTAGTAGTTACTAGTTGGCTTAGTTAGGAACTGTTTGCAACTGCGGTTGTAACGCGTATTAACCCCCACTAGCTGCTTTATGTAATACGTGAATGTGTTTAGTACTTGACAAGTATCTACGGTTGTGATGACAAATCGATTTTAGCAAACGTCTTAGTTGATCATATATAGAAAAAATTCTGTACATCATTATCTGGTAGCATACAATTTTATTAGGATTACAAGCAAATTATAATTTTCTTTTGTTTCGATTTATTATAAACATCAAGCCATTTTTTTTTTTTTTTACAAAATTTTAATGTATATTAAAGAAAATAGAGATGGTAGGCCGTTTATTTGGTTTCGATTTATTATAACCATCAATCCATTTTTTCACAATATTTTTATGAATATCACAGAAAATAAACATGGTAAGCCGGTTATTTTGATGTCTTTTGTTTTTACCAAAGTCTCCGGAAGTTTATTGAAGAAGACGTGAGTAATTAAACCTGTCTCCTAGTGTATAAAACTTGTATGTTTTGTCAATAATAAATAATTTAAATATAATTTTATTTGCGAAGGTTTAAATTTGTTTTATTTTTTACCGATAAATTACACCACAACCTTCATTTTATTTTACGATTTATTTCACATAATATTTTTAAGCGATAACAGCCTAAATGTGAATATTTTGGAAATAAGATTTATTTTATAATTTAGTGTTATAAACGTGTAATTGGTTAACCTAGTAAATTATTAAAATAAAGATTTTATAGATGTCTGTTAAAACATATTAGATCCGATAAATAATCAACAAGATTCACTAAATTCATATTGAATTCTGTTAAGGCGAGTTGATAAATGCTGGTTTTAAGGCTGATTTCTAAATATAACTCTAGAAACAATATTTTTTGGATGTATGACAAATATCACCGTGTATTCGGATACTGCATTCATTTATATTTTACTTCACAATTATTAATTAGATTAAGAAGTTCCGGATTCAAAATTAGTCGGCTAAACATTTGTTAGGTAAAGCAAGTTAATACGGTTGGGGATTTTCCAACCACATATCCAGCTTAAACAGTCTTATTAATATTATATATTTTTTAAAAAATATTAAAGCAAAATGGAAATTGTACATCATTATAATGCAATTTAATAATTATAATTTCAAAACCAATATTATAAGCAAAATTAAAATAGGTATATTTGGCATTTTTAATTGTGATTACCGATATAACAGACGTTTCAAAAAGAATATATGTTTAAAAGAATATAACTGTGACTCTATGGTATGTAGAGATCTGATAAATAAAATAGCCTGTAATTCAATTCGGATACTCAAAATTCGATTAGAAGGAAAACAGAACGTTATACACTCAACCCCATATGTGTTTCATATTGTATCAGCTAACAAAATAAATGGTTGTTGTAATTGTAAAATTGTTTTTATTTTCATTTTTAATCGCAATTAATTAAACTATGTTTGTAAAATAATATACGACAAAAAATAGAATCATCATGAATACTTAGGTAGAGCTTGATGTGCAATGTTAAAGGGAAGAAAAATACCATCTTAACAGAAGCCGTTAATGTTTCATTAAAACAATCCGCCGCCTATCAAAAGGAGTTATTTTTTCAGCAAACAAAATCAAAGTTTTCACAAAAAAAGAGGTATTGTTTTAAAAATTAAAAGATAAACTCATCTAATAGGGAATCAAAGTAGCACTATAAAAATATTACATATTAGTACAATATTGGTTAACTTAGTTAAATGATTAATATTAAATTATCAGTATTAGTCAAAAATAACCAATAAGGTCCATAGCTGGTCCTCAAAATCTACCAATTATTTGACTATAATTTTGGTTACATAATTCCCCTAAAAACTACACTGGATAAATAGAGAAATATTATATTTGACTGATATTTTAGCTTAATTTTGTGTAAATAAACGCTTGATATTGTTAATATTACAATGACAATATTGAACCGTTTGAATACGGAAGTGTCGTATGTTACAAAATTAAATTATAAATTTGATATAATATTAATATATTCGCGACTTTCTTTCTTGGAATCCAGAATTGCTTAAAAATCACTAGGTTTGAAAAAATATCCAGATTTGTCCTCTTCACTCAATGCTAAAAAGGGTCAAAAACTCGTTAAAAATACATTCTTTCTCTTCATAGATTTTAGTTGAAGATACAATATATTAAATTACGTTTAATAGTTACATATTTCATAAGTTCAACAGTAAAACTATTTATCGACTTATTTGGAGTTTCATAAATGAAAACTTTAACTATAAACCAATAAAGTTAATTTATTTCCTTTTTAAACTACAATGTCTGCTTTATAAATATTTATCTAATCAAATATAACCCACCTCTTTCAGTTTGTTCTACTTTGGAGTAACAAAGCAGTTCTACACACCTGACACATTTATGGCAAAACACTGATTGTTAAATGTAAATAATACTTGTTAAAACCACGGGAATTATATTATTACGGGATAAAAAAAGGTTAGGAGCGAGAAATTTTTCTTGTTTTGCCTTTCAGTGAAACAAATGTTGCACAATCTTTCCAACTCTTACCTAACCACAAAAACAATAAACAATAATTTCATAATTTATACAGCTGAATACTTCCGCGTTTATAAATTCTGCTTCAATTTTGACCATTTCGACGTCCCATTTGTAAATAAATAAAAATAAATAAATTTGTTCTAAACTTTATCAGATGCACAGTTTCAAAAAAAACTCCCCGTCGTAAATTGACTCCAGTGAACTTCGTATTTATATGTAAGTATTTACCTTATTATCATACCTGGTATATGATTGAGTTATATATGACAGCTGTTAAGGTTATTTATATTTTGTTGTCAACTTAGATTTATTTTATATAAAATTTATTTAGTGTTTTCTGTTTTTTACATTGCAATATTTTATGCAAATTAGATATTTTATCAGTTTGGAGATATGTATACTAACTATTGGTGTTTAAACTTTAAATTTAAAAAAAAAAAACATTGTTTTTATAAATGAATTTTATTTCGAACTTTGGAAAAAGAAATGATCTTCAAAATAAAATCATTAAAAATCTCGATACACAATTTTTTATTTTTTATTTTGTAAATAAATTATTTTAATTTCGACTATGATATTTTACTAAAAATATTGGATCAAGAAAAATTAGTTACAAAATTCTGAAATATATAGGTCGAAGAATTTGTAAGAAATAACTGGTAAATACACAGGTAGGCATACACATTATATACATAAACAATCATGAACAGTTATTCAAGATGACTCAAAACTGTTTATATTATTTCTATATGCATACTACAGAATAGGATTAGATTTTGTCTAAAATCTCGTAATGGTTAAGAACAAATGAAGAGAGAGAGAGAGAGAGAGAGAGAGAGAGAGAGAGAGAGAGAGAGAGAGAGAGAGAGAGAGAGAGAGAGAGAGAGAGAGAGAGAGAGGTCAAATGACATTTTCACTTATTATGTCAAGAACTTGAGATGTCAATTTGATTTGTCAAGTGCACAAATGTTGCACTTGTGTTTGGATTAAACGTCCCACTTATTAATTTTATTTTCATCAAAATTTTAAACTGAGTATGTGGTGAATATAGTAGTTTACCCATTACATTATTCACATTTTGTATTAAATTACATAACATCCCCCATTCAATTAATTCTTGTTTTAAAGTCAATAATTCTCTTCAATAATTATTGTGTTTAATTTTCTTGTTTTCTGTCATTCAATAATTTATTAAATGTGACGATAAAAATTTAGGTATTTTCATTTATTTATTTTTTTAAGGCAACTGCTACTAGTCAGCGAAACAGCACTATAGTATTACAGAGATAAAATGGATTCCAGAGATTTTACGACTACAATAATTAGGGTAATTAAAACGTATGGAAATCATAAAAGGCAAACAAATTACATAACTAAACTATTTGTGAACAAAAATTCCTTCCAACCAAATATAAGTCAAAATTGTTCCTTTTTACCATAGCCACGTCTTTAATATATGACGCATTTTATAAAATCGTGCTTTTAATAACGGGAAGCTATGTTCATATTTGTTGTCAGCCATTATTATTCCTGATCCGTAATTTCGTTATAGTCGCAATTTTATACTCGGGTTTGGATACAGTATCACAATTTACTAAAGTTTAAACTAAATTAGTATAGCTTAATCAAACAAATTACCTTTTTTATAACAGCACATTGCGATTTTTTATTTACTAGTAAAATTTTTAGAGAGATGGCAACAAAATACGTTGGTTTTTTTAAAGAATTTATTCAGCATCGGAATTCTGCATTTTATGTCTTATTACATCTACTCCCAAATTATGAAGTAGTGAAAATGAAAAAAAAATATCTAGATAAAAGACCTAAATATACCCACGTACCTAATTTTATTACAATCTGTTCAACATATTTGACCTGCCAATATATATTATAGAATAGACGCTAGAGATCCATACGCAATTTTTGGAACTCAAAGGATCTCAAACGTATATATTTGTAAAACTTGACATCATTATTTAAATAAATTTGCATAGCGGTCTCTATAATATGTGTTAATGTAACATACAAATTTTACTTTGTTATTCAACCAAAGTTTATAATAACTTAAATCAAAATAGACAAAATTATATTTGTCGACATGTTGCTGACACAGTATCTACTGTATATAACAGAAGTATTTGAGAACGGCCCTGAGTTTAAGAATATATTTCTAATGGAAATCGCTTAATGTTTTCCATTACTACTTTATAGAACGACGGTTAATAATGGCTGTAGTACCAGGGCGAAAATAATCAGTGCAATAATCTGCGACATTAAATCTGTTTTATCGAAATTTATAAACTGATTTAATTGCAGATATTAGTTATAAACATCCAAACTATCATTTATCTAACATATTTATATATGATTAGGAAAGAAAAAAAAAATCGCTGAATTGGAAGAATATCGTTAATGATCTTAAGGGTTTTATATATTTCACGTAATATGAATTATAATTTTTACTAACATTTTACGTTTCATACATTTGTGTAAAATTCAAAGTCAAGTAAAAAAAGGCAATATTTTAACTTCCTAGAAGTTATGTGTACTGTAACATCGTCTAGCTGTTCTATAGTATCGTAAATTTATATATGGAATTCCCATAAAATATAAGTTGGCTAGCACACTCCCTCAGGATATTTTAGATTTCCTCTGAGGTGTCTAAATGTAACTGTGGAGGGTTGCGGGATGTTAAATCACTAATGCATTCGCCTTGTTTCTCAGCCTATCGCTAAAGGCGTATAGGGCTAAAAGCTTTATCTGGGTCTTGAGGTGAAGAGTTGAAGAAGTAGACTGTACCATGTTATTTTATGCGCAATATATTTCAAACTTAAGTTATCCATCACCATTATTAATATATGTTTTCTTTTTATTACGTTTTTATTAGAGTAAATCGAGGCATTTTTGAATTATTTTAATAAAAGACGTGTAAACAAATTGCACAAACGTTTTCATTAGCCGATCTCTAAGTCCAAATAAAAAGACATGCCTCAACAATGTTAGTTGGATAGTTGTATTTCAAAAGTTTATATTAATTATGGACGTAGTCTTTGAAAACAATAGTTTTCCATTGAAAAATCGCCTAAAGTTTTGCTATGATTGCGTTCTTATCGTAAATAGTATTTAATTAAAATGGAAATTTGAATGGCGGTAGTCAAAATACGTCTTCTTTTTCTTTATTAATATAATGTAAAATTATGATACTTAAGTTTTCAACCAAAGGTTTGGACAATTTATCTTCACAATGTTTTCAAAGTTGAACGATTCCAGTATAGGGGATTTTAAGAGATGGCGGTTTTTATAACAGGTCTATTGACGAATCTTTGTTTTTTTTTAAATAACTAAGGAACAGGAATTTTTGAAGTATTTTCAAAATAAATATATTTAGTATGCGTCCTTATAGGATATGCGACCTTGAAAAAATGTCGTTGGAAATTTTGTATTGTTTTGCTTTTATTATGGTAGTTTCCTTTAAATTTTTAATTAATAAAAAGCTGTGAAAACCCCCCTCGAAGTCCGATCAATCTCAACATTTATTTTTCTATCTTTTACATAACTTTCTCTTTACTAGGCAAATATACAAAAAAGTAGTACAATGCACCATGTTCTTAAAGATTATAACTTTAATGTTATTTATTTCTATACACAATGTTTTACACTAAACTATTTATTTCCTAGAATTTTAATTATTTTTAATACTATGTTTACTTGTTCTTTGTCGTTATAGTTATTAATTTTAAGAATTAAGAAATCTTCATTGCTCCTACCCAAGTGGAAATACAGTATAGCTATAACATTGAATGTGTCAGTGTATTATTGAGGTCTTAATATTTTCACCTATTATATATATATATATATATATATATATATATATATATATATATATATCTTGTAAATTTATCTTGTAAATCTTCAAGAGATTCCTGAGCCAGGTCTAACTGCTCCTCAATATTATCAACAGTAATTCTATTTGCACAAGGCTCAGAACCTGCCCGAAGTAGGCCTCGCAAACTAGGCCGCATTGTCCTTACAGTGCCAAGACCGCCTCCTCGCACCATTACCTCAAAAGAAAGTTCTGGCTTCCTAAGATGATCTATTATCTGGTGTAGGTCTGACATGTTTTTTAAATTAAAAGAAAAGAAAGCCAGGTGATAATTTGGAAAAGAATAAGCTATGTGTATGTAAATTAAAAAAAAGTATTAAAGACAGATACAAACAGAGAGAAATTTTGTAATTTTTTTGAAATTTTGTTAAGTTTTTATCTATTTTTGGATTTTATATTTTTTTTTTGTATTTTTTTTGTTTTTTATTTGTCTCTGTTTGGATATATCTCAAATTGTAAAAAAAAGAAAAAGAAAGAAAAAAATTTATAGTTTCATCAAAAAAATAGGTTTATGAAAAAATGTTGTATAGAAAGGTGTGACAAATGAAGTATATGTTGGCAGCACACGAGAAACAAGGACCATTGAGTTACCACCAAACTAAATTTTTGTTTTAAACAAGATAAACAAACGGTAAACACAGAGTGTGACCAATAAGCTATTTTTAAGTTAGGCCTATCTGAGAACTGACCAGCTAGACAAATTTTAAATGGACAAAAGAAACCAAAACAGAATTTAGAGAAATAACCACGCTCTGCTACCAGAAAACATGTACTAATCTTACCAAAACGAATAAATAAAGAGACGGAAGCTATACTGAGCCACATAGATTGGTCATGTTCAAAACTTACCTTTAAAGTCAAAAAAAAATTAATCACCAAGGTGGAAATGTTTCAGCCAATCACTCACAATAATTCATATGATACCTAGAGGTTAAGTCAATAAACCAGAGAAATAGATATAAATTTAGATTTACTGACCAAATTTTAGTGAAAGAATTATATGCCCTTAATTGATAAATAAAAATTAGTTATACGCCCTTAAGTACAAAGAAAAGATGTGATTACAAAAAAATACATGTATAAATTTAATTTGAATTGAAAATCCCTCCCCAAAATAAAATCAAAAAAAAAAACCTTCCCTTTTAGCAATGATTACAAAATTTATACAAAAAATTAATTATACAAGATTACAAAGAAAATATAAACATGTCATACCATGGATTTTGTAATTAACCTTTTATGTAGTTGGCCAACTGTAAACTTAAGTATAATTAAATAATAAAAAAAAATTAAGAATTATGAGACGTCCCTCTATTTTATTAATTTAGAAAATAACCTCTTTGAGGTTGTTAGGACCGAAATGTGCTATAGCTGCTCCTCCCAAATTATTTAATACTAAAGACATATTTTTTTTATTTAATACAAAAGACACATTTATATATTATTAATTTCATCACAAAAATACAAGAACACAGCCTATTTAAAGTTCCTTATAAAGTCCACTGAAGGTTTTTGAAGTTTATAAATTTTTGTTCATAGCCACATAAATAAAAGCACTATTGCAGAAAGTATCTAATAAAGTTGCATGATGATGCTTGCCTTTAACAGCAGAACATGAGTGTAGTACTTGGACTTAACTATAATTCTTGCACCAGTCAAAACTGGTATTTATAAGAAAACGCTTATAATAAGCCATATTAATTAGCCACGCACAGTTGTAACTCGCGACTAAAATAATTAGAAAGGTCACGACATAATTATTAATTCTTTGGTGATCACACAAAGCAGTCTAATGAAGTCATCACAAGGCAGTGTAATAATGGCGGACCTTGTTACCGAGCAAGGAAGACTAACGGTATATGTCAGCTGTTCATTTATCAGATAAAAGCTCTTGGACTCTAAAATTTAGATACTGTATGGAGTCGCCGCTCAGCGGAGAAAAGGGCAACTACGTGAGAGTGAACAGACGGCGCAGAGAAAGTTGTATCTGTATAAGCGTAACAGCTCTCCCCCCCCCCGAAACGACAGCGTCGTAAAGAAAAAAAAATTTGTCAGAAGGACAAACAAAAAAAAAAGGAAAAAGACGCAACCAAAACAAATCAAATCAAATCAAATCAACCGAAAGAAATTTGCTTGACTACATAAAGGAAGACAAAACACAGCAACACACATGAAAAACTTACAACTAACTCTAAGTAACCAACTGGTCAATATACCTCCACCGAAATATACAACACTCAAAAACAAGAACAAAATTACTTAACTATAAGTGGACTCGCTGTGTCCTTAAAGTAGAATAAGGTGCTCGAAAGCAAACTTATTAGTCGTCTTATCTCTAGGATCGGAAGGTGATCAGTCTTCGGACCTTGCGAGATAGACTAAATGATGCATGACATGTCATGACTAACGACATAATATATCAAGGATTCCGGCGCCGGGAATTTTTGTCATGTCAATGATACTTAATAACCTTTGAGATGGCCAATCTCCTGGTTTAACGTCGAGTCCGGGTACACTTGTTTATCAAGTGATGATGTGTAAAACATTACACAGCAACAAAACACAATTTAATACCTATAAGAGGTTCAGGTGGGGTAAACGCACTTAGCGCAGTTAGCTGAAACGGGGTAGCGATTTGAAAAGTGACTAATGGGGTCTGTAGGTATTAGGTGAGGCTTCAGTTGTTCAACATGGGCCTTTTTGACGAAGTTTCGGGAATGCTGAAAAGATAGGGCAACTGTGACTGGGGTTAGAAAATCGATGATGCGAAAGGGCCCTGACCACCTGGGCATCAGCTTGGCGGCCCTCTTATCTATTGCGGAGATCAGATTGTGCGTCTTACACCATACTAGATCGCCAATCTTGAATTGATGTGGTCTACGGTTCTTATTGTAGACGCGCTCAGACTTTTGATGGGCTCGCAGAATGTTATTTTTGGCATCTCGCCAGATTTGATGAGGGTTGGAATTGTCCCTGGGGAGAAGGTCGTCAATATTCCAGGTTAAGCTGAGCGGGGTGTTGGGCATGAAATTAAACAGGATTTTAAAGGGAGAAGTCTTTAAGGTCTCGTGGGTTGCGAAATTAAAGGCTAACTGTAGCCATGATAAGGATTTGTCCCAAGAAGTTTGGCTGTTGGAATGATAGGCAATTAAGGCGGCTTTAAGATTTCTGTTCAGACGTTCCGCATTGTTCAGTTGGGGATGGTAAGGTGAGAGAGTTGCGTGTTTGATACCACGAGTGAAACAGTAGTTGCGGAACGAATGTGAAGTGAAACAGGTGGCGTTGTCAGAGATCAGAATCTTAGGAAAACCAAAATGTTGGAAAATGTTTTGGCTTAAGGCCTTGATGGTGTTGAAAGAGGTGGCGTCTCTGACAGGGCAAAGCCAGGTGAATTTAGAGAACTGGTCCACCGCGACCAGTATCATGGTGTTGCCTTGTGTAGTTCGTGGTAGTTTACCAACGTAGTCTATGTGGATTTTCTCCATAGGACGGGTTGGGACAATCGATGATAAATAGCCTAGTTTGCTATTTTGAGCGGGCTTGCTCACTGCACATGTTGCACAACTTCTAACCTTCTGGGTGACATCCTTTACGAGTGAAGGCCAGAAGAAAAACTCACTCACTTTAAATTTGGTCTTGAAGATACCTAAATGACCTCCTACTGGGGAGTCGTGATAATAGTTTATGATTAGGTCCACTAATGATCGGGGTACGCAAACTTTGATAGGGATACCTTTATGATTCTTAAGGCAAAGGGTCCCTTTATTTAGACAATATCGGCTAGAAGATGCACCTACTTCTAGATCTGAAATAATAGGACTTAAGATGTCATCAGCGCGCTGTTGAGCGCTAATGTCCTGGAAGGTTAAAGGGAAGTTAGTTAAAAGGCTATTGCAGACTATGGTGTTCTCAGAAGGAGATAGTTGTTCTGGATGCTTTTCTAGCTCAAACATCCTAGAAAGTGAATCTGCGATTACATTTTGGGTGCCCCTAATATGTGCCACTTGAAATTTCAAAGAAGTTAATTTGGCTATCCATCGTCCCATTTTGCCTAATTGTCTGGGACGGGCAAGTAGCCATGAAAGGGCCTGATTATCTGTTTCCAAGAGAAACTCGCGATGCTCGAGGTACTGTCTAAACTTCTCTACTCCAAAGATCACGGCCAGACATTCTGACTCATACGCAGACGAGGCTTTTCTTTCCGCAGGTGTTAAGGTGCGGGAAGCATAGGCAATAGGTTGACGTGTACCGTCAATTTCCTGGAGTAGAACTGCTCCTAAAGCGCACGAACTTGCGTCCGTTTGAAGGACAAAAGGTTTGTCGAAATTTGCCATACGAAGTACGGGAGGTTGCGCAATGGCATTACGCAGATATTCGAAAGCAAGTTGTTGCTCAGTGTTCCAAACGAACTTTTGTCCTTTCCGCCGGAGCAGATTTAGAGGAGCGGCGTGTTCAGCGAAGTTTGGGATAAACTTAGAAAAAAAATTGACCATACCAATAAAGCGTGACACAGCTTTTGGATTGGTGGGTTTAGGAAAAGTTCTGATGGCCTTGGTTCTTTCGGGGTCAATTTGCACGCCTCTAGCAGAAACTAAATGTCCAAGGAAACTTATCTCTCTTACTGCAAAACGAACCTTATCGGGATTAACCGTAAGTTTCGCTCTTCGCAAGCGAGATAGGACTTCACGCAGATGTTTGATGTGCTCATCCCAAGTCTCAGAATAGATGACTAAATCATCAAGGTAATTGAAAACGAATTTAAATTTGATGTCTGAGAAAACTTGGTCTAGAAGTCGGGTTAGAACTTGAGCACCAGTACAGAGTCCAAATGGGACTCGTGTAAACTGGTAGAGCATCCAAGGGGTACAAAAACTGGTGAGATGTTTAGAACTCTCGGTGAGTGGAATCTGATGGTAGGCAGAATTGAGGTCAAACACAGTGAAAAACTTGGCTCCCACAAACCAATTGAAGCACTGGTGCAGATTAGGAAGGGGTACGGCTTCGATTACGATATGTTGGTTTAGTTTTCGATAATCGATGACCATGCGGGGTTTCTTTTCAGGATGTTGAACAAGAAACGCTGGAGAAGAATAATTGGAGATGCTTTTCTCTACTACTCCTTTTTCAACGAGGTCCTTGATGTGTTCCCTCAAAAATTGCATTTTCGGAGGGGCCAATTGATAGGGCTGACTTTTCACCGGTATATTGTCTTTCAGCACTATTTCGTATTTAATTAGATCGGTGAGTCCTAATTCTGTGGTAAGGACATCAGGAAAATTTTCTATGAGTCCTGAGATCTCCTTTTGACATTTGTCATCAAGGTGACTCAGTGGGTTTTCAGTGACCTGAGTAGTAGAGGATAAAGTAACTGTAGGAGGTGACTTTTTTTGAAAATTTACTAATTGGAAGGGTTTAGCCTTATAAAATTTAAAAGTAAAGGTGCCTTGGAAAAGATCTAAAATGAGTCGACTTTTAAGAAAGAAATCGGACCCTAGGATGAGAGGACACGACAGCTGAGGCGCCACTAAAATTTCAAAATTCCAGCTACAGTGCTGTATTTTAATATGAACTTTACACGCTAGATTGATCCCTAGCCTTTCTCCGTTTGTGGTGAGGCACTCCGATTTTACCTCTTGAATTTCTTTGACTACATTTAAGGATTTTAAATGTTCAAAAAGATCAGAAGACATGATGCTTCTGACTGAGCCAGAGTCTAACAAAGCGTTAGCCTTAAAATTTTTAAAATTCACTTCAACAAGAGGTAGAATCTTGTTGCTCAAACCTTTGGATTTTAAACACTTATATGTTTTTCTCGTAAGAGAATTATTGGCTAAAGGAGAAAAACTAGTGATCTTATTTCTACACTGATTGAAAGAAGGGCACTCCCAGTTATAGTGACCAGTTGTTTTACAGTAGAGGCACGTGGGCCTTAAATAAAAGGGTGCAACTAATCCCTGTTTAAAATTTGAAAAGTGACGAGCTTTAGTGGATGTTGAGAGGTTACTCTCGTGTTTAGAATATAACTTGGACCTATTCTGATTGTGTATAATCCCTGGTTTAGATTGAAACTGAACTGAATTATTTAAAAGAGGTGACTTATGTGGTATGGATTTATTTAAGTGTGCAGGTTTAAAAAAAGCTTGATAAAATTTAATATGACTATAGTCGTTTCTTATGGTAGGAGCTTTGATTGGACTTTGATTGGACTTGAGGATTGGAGCTTTGATTTTATTTCCGCCCCTTGAGTCGTTTTTTGGATGAGAAGAAATATTGTGTTGATTCTGTGTTCTACGATCTGGATGCTGCCTACACTGTGGGCTTGTATGACCTCTTCGGCCACAATTATAACAAGTGACAGGTGACCTTATGGGTCTAAACTCGGGTTCCAACCTAGAGAAACTTTTTAGGGTTGACAATCTTTCCTGATCTGTATATAAAGTATTATTGACTTGGGCACAGATGGTGTCCAAGTCATTAAAGTTAACAGGCCTTTTAGCGAAAACCAGACAGTTTCGCACCTCCGTGCGAGAGAGAATCCACAATAACCTGAGTGATTTCAGCTTCATTTTTGTCTACGAGAAGCACCTGCGCTGCTTCCTTAATGTCGGAGACAAAATGGTGCAGAGTCTCTCCCAAACCTTGAGGTCTAAAGAAGAGATCCTGCTCCAAAGTGTTCCGACGTTTAGCAGGAATAAAACTACTTAGAGCTTCTCTATGGAAAGCGCGAAACGTCGTATGTTTGCATAAGCACGAGCTTAACGGTTCCTTTGCATAAGGCATAAGGACACTTAAAATATTTCTTCTAATGTCTGGATAAATTTTGCATAAAGATAAGGCGATTTTGATGAATTTAATTAGCTTCTCCAAATCGAAACCGTCTGTTATAGGCAAAGTTGATATCAACTTTTCAGCCGGATGGCTGAGTTTACCATAAACCATTTCAGGAGTAGAGTACTCCTGACCTAAAATAACGGGAGCAGGTACAGAGCCTGAATGCAGCAAATTTCCTTCGGTCGACGGCAAATTCAAAATAGGAATGGTGGAAACTGTGGCCACGTTGATTTGGCTCGACACTGAGGACTGCGTACAAACTACAGAGATGTTTGAAATGTCTGCAGAGAAAGACTGAAAATTTAATTTAAGCATTTGGAGAGATGCTAACATGCGATTACACTCCGCATTATGCTCAGTGGCATTTAAATTTAAATTATTTAGACCGGTTGTTAATAGGCTCAGCCTGGCTTCAAACAGTTCTAGCCTTGTATTGAATCTAACTAACTCTAGATTTTGACTAGGATTTAAATCTGCAAATTTATCTTGTAAATCTTCAAGAGATTCCTGAGCCAGGTCTAACTGCTCCTCAATATTATCAACAGTAATTCTATTTGCACAAGGCTCAGAACCTGCCCGAAGTAGGCCTCGCAAACTAGGCCGCATTGTCCTTACAGTGCCAAGACCGCCTCCTCGCACCATTACCTCTAAAGAAAGTTCTGGCTTCCTAAGATGATCTATTATCTGGTGTAGGTCTGACATGTTTTTTAAATTAAAAGAAAAGAAAGCCAGGTGATAATTTGGAAAAGAATAAGCTATGTGTATGTAAATTAAAAAAAAGTATTAAAGACAGATACAAACAGAGAGAAATTTTGTAATTTTTTTGAAATTTTGTTAAGTTTTTATCTATTTTTGGATTTTATATTTTTTTTTTGTATTTTTTTTTTGTTTTTTATTTGTCTCTGTCTGGATATATCTTAAATTGTAAAAAAAAAGAAAAAGAAAGAAAAAATTTTATAGTTTCATCAAAAAAATAGGTTTATGAAAAAATGTTGTATAGAAAGGTGTGACAAATGAAGTATATGTTGGCAGCACACGAGAAACAAGGACCATTGAGTTTACCACCAAACTAAATTTTTGTTTTAAACAAGATAAACAAACGGTAATCACAGAGTGTGACCAATAAGCTATTTTTAAGTTAGGCCTATCTGAGAACTGACCAGCTAGACAAATTTTAAATGGACAAAAGAAACCAAAACAGAATTTAGAGAAATAACCACGCTCTGCTACCAGAAAACATGTACCAATCTTACCAAAACGAATAAATAAAGAGACGGAAGCTATACTGAGCCACATAGATTGGTCATGTTCAAAACTTACCTTTAAAGTCAAAAAAAAATTAATCACCAAGGTGGAAATGTTTCAGCCAATCACTCACAATAATTCATATGATACCTAGAGGTTAAGTCAATAAACCAGAGAAATAGATATAAATTTAGATTTACTGACCAAATTTTAGTGAAAGAATTATATGCCCTTAATTGATAAATAAAAATTAGTTATACGCCCTTAAGTACAAAGAAAAGATGTGATTACAAAAAAATACATGTATAAATTTAATTTGAATTGAAAATCCCTTACCAAAATAAAATCAAAAAAAAAAAACCTTCCCTTTTAGCAATGATTACAAAATTTATACAAAATTAATTATACAAGATTACAAAGAAAATATAAACATGTCATACCATGGATTTTGTAATTAACCTTTTATGTAGTTGGCCAACTGTAAACTTAAGTATAATTAAATAATAAAAAAAAATTAAGAATTATGAGACGTCTCTCTATTTTATTAATTTAGAAAATAACCTCTTTGAGGTTGTTAGGACCGAAATCTGCTATAGCTGCTCCTTCCAAATTATTTAATACTAAAGACATATTTTTTTTATTTAATACAAAAGACACATTTATATATTATTAATTTCATCACAAAAATACAAGAACACAGCCTATTTAAAGTTCCTTATAAAGTCCACTGCAGGTTTTTGAAGTTTATAAATTTTTGTTCATAGCCACATAAATAAAAGCACTATTGCAGAAAGTATCTAATAAAGTTGCATGATGATGCTTGCCTTTAACAGCAGAACATGAGTGTAGTACTTGGACTTAACTATAATTCTTGCACCAGTCAAAACTGGTATTTAGAAGAAAACGCTTATAATAAGCCATATTAACACGCACAGTTGTAACTCGCGACTAAAATAATTAGAAAGGTCACGACATAATTATTAATTCTTTGGTGATCACACAAAGCAGTCTAATGAAGTCATCACAAGGCAGTGTAATAATGGCGGACCTTGTTACCGAGCAAGGAAGACTAACGGTATATGTCAGCTGTTCATTTATCAGATAAAAGCTCTTGGACTCTAAAATTTAGATACTGTATGGAGTCGCCGCTCAGCGGAGAAAAGGGCAACTACGTGAGAGTGAACAGACGGCGCAGAGAAAGTTGTATCTGTATAAGCGTAACAATATATATATATATATATATATATATATATATATATATATATATATATATATATATATATATATATATATAATATTAGAATTTTATTAGAATTGTCTCTTCATTTGATTTCCTCTTTACACATTCACAATAAAATTATGTTTTATTACATATTCAAATGTTATTATAATCATCTTAAGTAAGTTATATTATCTTTTAAAATCTCTTTTTCTATTTGAAAAGTTACTCTTTCTATCTGAGTGGGGGTGGGTGGTGAGCCGAAAGTCACTAGGTACGCCTCCTCTTCCGACTCCTTGGAACTGGTTGAGCCAAGGAATTTTTTGCTTTCTTTTAAAAGTTATCAAGTATTGTAGTTTTTTTAACATAAGACATGCATTTGGTGAAATAATTTAACTCAAATACAAAAAGTTATATGTTGAATTTTTTATTGTTCTACAAACACAACAACAGTAATATTTATACAACGAAATATAACAAGTTAAAAACAAATAAGCATCATGAAAAAACAAACACAATATTTAGTAAGTTCTATATTTTATTAAGTCTTGCCGACCAAGGTTTCGCCAGCAACGGCATTTACAAGGCAGCTTAACACAGACTAAGGAAGATATTGAAAACTGACATATAAAATTACAAAAAGAAGAACAGTACTTAGCTAAAGGGGAGGGAGTAGAAGGGCGCGGGAAACATGTGGTCATAAGGAAGACAATGGTATAAAAAAGGTGAGTTTGACAAAAATTCTACCTGATCATTGATTACCAGTATGGAGTCTTTACAAAATATTCTCCTAATTTCTAACGTTTATAATGAATTTAATTTCCTACTTTTTGCATTGACATGGAGAATCTCAAACTTAACATTATTGAAAAAAATCAGACTTTAAATGAGTTTTTATTAATAATATTATATTACGACTAGATACTATCCATGTTATTCTTTAAAACATAATGAATGTATGTGGATCACAGCTAACCTAGAGACTTTAAACCATCATAGATCCTTCCAAGTTCTCTGAATCTTAGTTTTTCCCCCTTCTATGTTTCGTAAGAATAGAACAAAAAATCTAGTAATACTGGCAGTGTCTAAATAGCACCCGCAGGAATTTCAGCTGTTAAAAAAATTGTAATATTTCCAAATCCCATCTCTATGACTATCTCAAATTAACGTAGTGCAGAGAGTGTGAATTCAGTTTTCACACATGTAAAGAGTTAACTCTTTTATTCATGTAAGATCCCCTACTAATCCCCATTGAGTGTCTCATTCTATACCATGTTGTTTATGTAAGCATAAACAAGCAGGATATTTCCTATCTTTAAACAAACTTTACAGTTCAATGCATAAAGGTCAACTTCTAGCTTGGATTCAAGAAAGCCTAATCCAAGTACTTTGTTTGTTTAACAAGACAAACAGATAAATCCGGTAGTTTTGTTGACTTCCAAGTGGTTGTATGGACTGGTCAGATGGATTTTGTTTTTCTATAAAAAGGACATTCATTGTGAAAATAATTGTGCGCGTTCTAACTATATATTCATAAATATGAATTGCACATTATCAAGCAAGTGTAGTGTTTTTTAGATTATAACTCAAGTTATTAACTGTCGTCAGTATCAGTAAACCTACTATTTTCTAATAAGTGTAAATACTGTACTCCTGCTGATCACACATAACGACATCATAAATAACTCATGATATTGTGACTTATTATTTATTTTTATTTGATTTTATTAATTTCGATTGTGATAGTCGTTTCTTTGATCTAGTTGTACTAACAAAAACATGGCGTTCATAGGGAATGCGTTTTACCTTCATATATTGTATATGCTATCTTCTGATGATTAAAATAAAAAATAGTTGTTTACTGAGGCTATATATATATATATATGTGTAGTGCTTATATTAATTTATGGTGTAGTGTTTGTGATAGTATTATGGAATTGGTTTCAATGTGTTTGTTTAGATGTGAGGTTATAGGTTTTCATGTTACAAGGCTCTGTCTAGGCTTTATTCTATATTTGAGAATTATATTTGATAATATCCATTTCTATATGGATTTGGGTGAATTCTTGGGGTGTGAATTGGTTTTGACATAGTTAATTTAGTTATTGATGATGTTTTTCCTTGTGTATTACTTTCGTAAATTGTTTAGGCCTATCAGCTGATATTTTAGTATCGGTTTCTTGGTTGGCTTTGTGGGTCATTGAACTTTGCTTTGTTTTGGTGTCGTTTATTTTAGGCTAACTTTTTATGATGGAATTTGTGACGTTATAAATGCCCTTTAAATTTGTTTTTGTGAAGTTTACTGAACAATAAATAAATTTATAACTAACAAATTACATTGTAAAATAACATATATAACATAATATAACATAACATAACATACATTGAACACTTATTCTTATGGAATTATAGGTTATCCTTACTTATTTTATCAGTTGATTTTGAAATGGTTTAACAAATTGAATAAAATTAACAATTGGATCATATGGATCTTATTCTAATATTAGGCTACATATACCTAATTAATTGATATTTTATATCATAATTCATGGTTCATGGGGTTATACATAGTTTATCATTTGGGTAACACTTTATAGTTGGGGACACATGTTTTATCATTGGGGTGGGAAACATATAGTTGTCATATGACATATAGCTCATACTAAGGAATGTCCATTGGACATGGGGAATACACATTTCGGGGACACTTTTACATAAATACATATTTTGTGATACTGTTCATTTTTATTTCACTGCTTTTATATAGGTTCACTATTCATGGAGATATACATATATTTTAACATATAAATATTTGTGATAATTCACTGTTTATGGAGGGATAAGTTGTGTGGGTTGTGGGAAAAATACTGTTTATGAGGGACCACTTTGTTTGTAGTAAAAACACATTGTTGATTGGGAACATACATATAGATAGTCACATTTTTTATATTTAAGCACTTTGTTTATGGGGGATATACATATATAGGGAATTATATATAAATGGATAGTCACATTGTTTATGGTGAACACTTGTTTTATAGGGGACACTTGTTTTATATTGAAGTACATTGTTTATATCGTTGCACTTAACTTTATGTCGATTAGGTTGGTTCGTCGGAGGTCTGTACAGGCAAGGCAATTTTGTAACGACGTAGGAGAGATATGTGATATGGTCCATAGGTTTTTCCATTATCATCGATTAGGGAGTAAATGGCTTTTCCCATTTTCTTCAATATTTTTAATGGTCCAACATATATTGTGAACAATTTTGCTGTTTCACCATATCCCATACTGGATTGGGGAAATGACTTTACTAGTACTAAATCATTTTCCTTGAGTATCGTTATCTTATGTTTTGCATTTAATTTCTCTGCTCTTTTGGCTTGTGTGGTTTTTATTCGAGATTTTGTTAATTCTAACTTTTGTTGAATGGGGATTTGCATTTTGAAAGGGTTTTGTATTACCTCTTCCCAGAATCTGATATCACATTTGTTTAGTTGTAATTCATTGGGAGTGAAACCAGTGGTTTCATGTTGTATTTCGTTTAGGAAACTGTTTATGGTACTTATGTAGTTTGACCAACTTCTGTGATTTTGAGCACAATATGTCCTGAGACAGCGTTTGATTTCTTTTATAGGACGTTCTGCCATGTTTGATATGGGGTGGTATACTGGATTTAGTATGTGTCTTATTTGATTCTCTTCTAGTTTTTGAATCCAAATTCTACTTTTGAATTGAGTACCATGGTCAGTTAAGATTTTCTTAGGTTTTCCGTATGTGGGTATGTATTCTTTGAACATTCTGTCTATTACTGCCTGTGATGTGGCTCTCTTTAGATTGTATAATTGGACAAATTTTGTGAATGTATCCAGAATGATGAAGATATATTGGACACCACCTCGACTTTTTGGTAAAGGACCAATCAAATCGATTGCGATTAGATCTCCTTTTCCTTCAGATTTGACTCCACTAGTCTCTCCATAGAGAGGATGGTTACTGTGTTTGCATTTTTGGCAGGTATCGCAGGTTCCTATTAATTGTCTAATTTTCCTAGCCATATCTTTAAATATGAAATCCTTTTGTAAAATTTGCAGGCATTTCCTTGCTCCACAGTGTAGATAAAATTTATGGCATTCTGAGATTAAAGTATTGACAAGTGATTGGGGTATTGTAATTAACCAATTGTTGTGATGTTTCTGGTATAGTATGTCGTCATTTATTCTAAATCTATTATGTTCTGTAGTGTTTGAATTTTTAATTTGGAGATATATCTGTTTGAGAGTTGGATCGTTTTGTTGTAATTGTATTAAATTTCGAAGGTTTTCTAAAAGTTCTAAATTGTGTTCTCTTTCTAAATTTGCGACTATTAATTCTGGTGTGGTTGTCAATGAGTTCTGTTGATTCTCATCTGTTCTGACTCTGCTGAGTAGGTCAGCTATTGTGTTATCCACTCCTTTACAATGTACAATTTCAAATTGGTGATCTTGTAATGCAAGTATCCATCTAGTTAATCTACCATTTAACAATTTGCATGTTTTCAAAAATGTCAATGCTTTATGATCAGTAATGATCGTTAATTTTGCGTTTAAAATGTAATGTCTGACTTTTTGTATGCAGTAGACGACTGCTAGCAACTCCTTTTCTGTAGTGGTGTATCTGATCTCGCATTTCTTCAATGTTTTGGATATAAATAGGATAGCCCTTTTGTTGTTCTGGCTGTCAATTTGGAATAAATGTCCTCCTATCGCAAAGTCTGAACTGTCTGTTTGTAGGTAGTAGGGTTGGTTTGGCATAGGATGGTTCAATACATTTGTTTTTAGAAATAAGTTTTTAATTTCTAGGAAGTGTTTCTCTTCATTAGAAGTCCAAATAAATTTTACTTTCTTAGAAGTCAATCTCATTAAAGGTTGTACAGTTTTTGCATATTTGTCTACGAATTTGTTGTAGTAGTTGATACCTCCTAGGAACCGTTTGAGTTCTTTCCTAGTGGTGGGTGATGGAAAGTCTTGAAAACATTTAATCTTTTCTGAATCTGGTTCTAGACCAGTAGTGGTTAAATAGTACCCTAAGAAAGGAACTCTATCTCGACAAAAGATTGATTTAGACAGTTTTATTGTCATCTTTGCATCTGCAAGTTTTCTAAATACATATTCTAAGTGTTGTAAGTGTGAATTGAAATCAGGTGATATAACACATATATCATCAATGTAGACTAAAGAAAAGTTTTCTATCGTGTTCTTGAATACTTGGTCTAGTGCTCTTACTAGGGCAGCTTGTGAAGTGGATAGACCAAAAGGGGTTACAACATATTGATACACTTTGCCTCGAAATTGAAATGCTGTATACTGTCTAGATTGTGGTTCTAGCTCAATCTGCCAGTATGAAGAGGTAAGATCTAATGTAGTCAGCCAGTTGGAATTTGTAGCTTTAGCTAATAGCTCATTAATGCTTCTGTTACATTCATAGTCGGGGGTAATTAGTGCGTTTATACGTCTCATGTCTAGACATATACGGAGATCGCCAGTCTTCTTCTTGACAATTATAATAGGGTTTACAAATGGGCTGTTTGGTTCCTCAATTATATTGTCCTCGAGCATGTCATTTAATTTTCTCTCTACTTCATCCTGTAAATTTATGGGTATTGGATAACTTTGGGCTCTATAATGTTCTGGATTGTCTACCCTGATATGGTGTTGGTACATGTTGCAACGTCCAGGTTTGTCTGAAAATACTATATTGTTTTGTTTAATTAGGTTGATTATTAGGTCCTTTTCTATTTTGTTGAGTTTATCGTTGTCTTTAATTAAATCGTTTATTTCACTGTTGTTGTTATTATTATGATTTTGAGTTTGATTATTGTTATTTATTCTATATTCATTGTCGACTGCATCCTGCTGACTCATTACTTTCGCTATCGAACTTCATTATTAATATTCTATTATCCTTACTCATTATAGTAATTGTATTAATCTTGAAATTTATTTCCATTTTTAGCATACGTATTGCGTCTATTTCCATTATGCAATCTTTAATAAGGTTGGGGACAATTATACATTGGATATCAAACTCGATATGTTTTATTTGGGCTTTTAATAGCACAATGTGTGAAATTCGTTTCGATTTATTGTTCAACGCAGTGGTGATGAATGTGTTACTCACTGGCAACTGTTCAAAATGACCTAAATTGTTCTTGTTTACCTGGAACCAGTTATCAGAAATACAGGATATACTGCTTCCCGTATCTACTAACGTATTTGTGGATATACCATTTAAATTTATAGTTATTTCTGGACACTTACAGTTGGTTTGATCTGGACTATTGTCATTGTCTTCATTTAATAGAAATTCTCTATCGTAATAAAGGTTTGAGATGTTGTAATCATTATAGTATGATTTGGTTTCTTTTTTTGGCTCTGTTCCGATTTTTGTAAAATTTGTTGGCACTGACTTAGAGTGTTCAGGTTTTTCTCGCAGATATCTCTCGCTTTTGCCTGTACAGCCTTGGTTGTTATTCGAAGTTTGGTCTAGGCCAGTGCGTTGGAGTTTAACTCTTGGTTACATTCCTCCTGAGGCACTTGTATTGGTTTCTCTAGTGTCGGTGGTTTAGTATTCATTGCTATAGCTTGACATATCATTCTTTGCTCGTTTGTAGGATACCTAACCTCTCTTCGCTCTTGGTATGGGCCTTTTTGTTGATAATATCGTTCTTGGTCTTGTTGTGGTTGTCTGTATTTGAACTCAGTCCTTATGGGTTCTGGTTGTCTATCGTAGTTGGTTTTCTGGTTATAGTTTCGGTTTTGATTATAATTGTTTGTATAATGTTGGCCATAACCGTTGGTGGGCCTCTGATTGGGTCTGTAGCTATTTTGACTTTTATAAGGGTGTTCTCTGTTCTTTCTGAACTCGTTTTGGGATTGATAATTCCTAAAGGGTGGTTTTTGTGGTTGGTTGTAGTTAGTATTTGTTTGGTAATGTCTAAATGGTCTGTTGTTGGTGGGATTTTGTGTTCCTCTCGGGCTTGTATTATTACGTCTCCTAATTTCCGAGTTTGCCTCTTCTGTATCTTCTCTTTGGAGGAGGTCAGCAAATTCCTTTATTGTACTTATATTTTGTACTCTTTGCGCATCCTGTATGCGTTGGTCAAAATGTTCTACTAGGGTTGCGATGATGTCTTCCTCCGGTGGTTGGGGAGTCATCGACTTCATTGTTAACACCCTGTCAATGAAGTATTCACTTCGAGTGAGTTTTCCTCCTAAACGATATTGTTCGAGTTCAAGTTTTTGCCTAATTCCTTTTTGAACATCCCTATTCCAAAACTTGGATAGGAATTCTTCGCAGAATTGCTGGAAATTTGTAGTATCGCCTTTTATTAATTGCCACCACCGAGCAGCACTACCCTCTAAACTGTTGTCGATTATGTCGAATAGACAGTCTCTGTTGTATCCGATCTGGTTGATTTGTCGACAAGTTAACCTCTCGTAGTATCTTGTTAATCTATCCAGATAATCATTTGGATTATTCTGTCTTCCGTTAAATTTAGGAAGTATCGGATTAGTTAAATTGTTGATTTCTTGACTATTACCTCCACAAGTTACGTTTATATGGGATGGTATGGCATTTTCGATATTTGATTTCGGTATTTCAGCAATCATAGCTTTTACCTCATGGATCACATTATTTTTATTTTGTAACAATTGCTTCTCAATTGTGGCCTTCTGTAGGTCTAGGGACTCATTTAAACTCTGACTATTGATTGTGGAATCTAATCTACTTTCTAGGTTGTCTATTCTTTGGTTGTTCTCTGTCACAGCTTGTTCCATTTCAATTAATTTATCTGTAAATTGAGTTTCTACTATAGCTATCTGTATTGCCAAACATTCCTTTAAATTAGTAATTTCTTTCTGGACTATTTCAAAATTTTCCTTCAAATTGGATTCATTTTGAATCATTTTTAATTCTAGTTTTTCCTGATTTTGTTTAAATTTATGGTCGATGTTAATCTGTAGATTGTTAATTAACAGCGTCATTTGTTCTAATAACGTAGGGACATTTGGTTCTGTATCTTGGACACTACTAGCACTACTCTGCTCCATAACCTCTATTTGGTTAGGCCTAACATTTAGTTCAGTGTCATTGGCATCAATAGTCTCTCTAAAGGTTTTCAATTTCCCTTCCTTGGCTTTTCCGGTGGGATTAATTTTAGGCCTAAGGTTATATTTGCTACTTTCTTCTTGGTTAGCGTCCATTTTAAATTATTATTTTTGATTTTGGTATATGTTTTTGAGTTTAAATAGATAAATTACTAAATTGAAATTAGGCTAATCTTAATTCTAATACATATCTTATTCTAGGCTATTAAATTTGTTCAATCTTATAATTAAAGTTGAATGAATCCTTATTTCTAAATTGTTGTCTTAAATTTAATTTCAATTTACTTATATAATATATTTACTTAACCTAAGTCATTCTGTTGAATTCTCAGTTTGTTCATGCCCTAATCGTTGCGGCGCCATTTATAACATAATACTTTTCTTATATGTTATAAAATATTTTATCTTTATTATAAAATCCAAAATAGTGAAGTTACTTTATTAAAAATTTATTTGAAATATCTACAACTAGTCTTCAACTACTACTAAATAAGTTGACAATAATGCAGATAATTTCAGTTATAGAAATTCATTTGTTTATTCATTTAAATTATAAATATTTTCTTTTAGTAAATTATTTCTTGTTAAACATTAATAATATTTGCTTTTGAGTTCTTTTAATAACACAACAAGGTTAAATTGTCTTTAATTACAAAGTTAAATTATTCCAGGCTAGCTCTAGGTTTGGGTTCATTACATATATCTTTATCATAGAATTACAAAGTTCTTTTATAAATATTAGTAATTAATATTTATTATTTTCTCGGGGCAGGCACTCGACCAGACATGAACAAACTGTTTTTAACGCATTTTGTGAAGTTACAGTTAAGAAAAATTGAGATTTAGGATCGGTGTTCTTTTTTGAAATAGGCTTATGAATTGTAAAATTTGTTAAAGTTTATTTTTAATATTAAGAGTTTCTGGACTTTATTATGTTTAAATTTACAGAGGATACCACTCTCTGTGTGATTTAGCACTGAATTTACCACTGTTTATACTGTTTTAACATACTAAAACTTGACGGCATCACTTTTAAAATTACGAATAGAAATTTTCATCTTTGGGCTCTGAAGTCTTGGATTGGAATGAATTTTTGGCTTCGGTTTTTGAATTGAATTGTTGCCGCGGTTCCCAGCATGCACTGTTCTTCCGTTCCCTTGATTACTCAAATAATATTCTTTCGCCTTGTACAATTTGATGTTCCTGACTTGAATAAATTATAATTTTGATATTACTTTATGTCTTTTTTGCCTTTGGTCTCGTGATAATATTTATTCATATTTACATTGCCGATTCTTAAATGAGTTTACTGATTTTATTGTTAATTGTATAATTTCCCGTTCCAACAGAATGACGTACTTATATCTATGACTCAAGTAGTCCTAGTTCTAATTCTAATTATATAACATTTGGGTCTTACGGTTACTATTTATGTTCTTACATTTACTTTAAGGATTGTTTTACTATTCTAACAGATATTGTGACTTATTATTTATTTTTATTTGATTTTATTAATTTCGATTGTGATAGTCGTTTCTTTGATCTAGTTGTACTAACAAAAACATGGCGTTCATAGGGAATGCGTTTTACCTTCATATATTGTATATGCTATCTTCTGATGATTAAAATAAAAAATAGTTGTTTACTGAGGCTATATATATATATATATGTGTAGTGCTTATATTAATTTATGGTGTAGTGTTTGTGATAGTATTATGGAATTGGTTTCAATGTGTTTGTTTAGATGTGAGGTTATAGGTTTTCATGTTACAAGGCTCTGTCTAGGCTTTATTCTATATTTGAGAATTATATTTGATAATATCCATTTCTATATGGATTTGGGTGAATTCTTGGGGTGTGAATTGGTTTTGACATAGTTAATTTAGTTATTGATGATGTTTTTCCTTGTGTATTACTTTCGTAAATTGTTTAGGCCTATCAGCTGATATTTTAGTATCGGTTTCTTGGTTGGCTTTGTGGGTCATTGAACTTTGCTTTGTTTTGGTGTCGTTTATTTTAGGCTAACTTTTTATGATGGAATTTGTGACGTTATAATGGCTAGGCTGGGCTGGGCAAGTAATACAATGTAGTTATTAAATAATCTAAATATTTAATAATATACTTATAGTGTATACACTATATTAAAAAAATATCTTGTCAAATGCATTTAAAAGTTAACAAAGTAAAATGATGTGATGGTAAAACCAGCAACAATGTATAAGTTTACTCGACGGTCCGCCAAGAGCGCTATAGTAGTCTTTCATAACGTTTCCATAGCTGTGTTATATATATCGTTTTAACACAACACGCCAAAAACCTAATTATGGAAACTCATTTTCATATGACTTCTTTTTGCATTTTGTTAAAGAATATACGATCAGAAAATTGTGGAAACGTGTGTATGTTTCCACAATTTGAAAATGTATCCACAGTGTGGGCGTGTGCATGTCGATGTATCCACAATTGAGTAAAAACATGAACACACACACACACACACACACACACACACAAATTAAACAGTACACTTAACATATATTTACAGTATAACACAAATTTTTGGGCTGGGAAAAGTACTATGACATGTGTTTTCTTGTTAAACACTATCAAAAGTAACTGTTTAGGCTGCTGAATTAATTTAAGACACTTTTCTGCTTAATCGCATAACTACAATTAGGACTGTACAGTATAACATACATTTTAGGGCTGGGAAAAGTACTATGACGTGTGTTTTGTTGTTAAACAAATTTAACAATTTAACAAATTTAAACAAAAATAAAGCATGCCTAATTGACATGCTTGGTGCAAATTTGTTTGAAATCGATCGAATATTTTTCTCTCTAGCTTTTTATACATACAGACATACAGACAGACATTTTGTAAAAACCACTTTTTTGGACTCAGGGGGTCCCAAAACGGGTATATCCACAAAAATCTCATCATCGATTTTTTTGCGATCACTATACTTTCTCTAGTATAGTGTGAAAGTAAAATGGTAACTAGTTAAAATATAGTTTTATTTATAAACTTGAAAAAATAAATACCGTAGCATACTTGTTTGGAGAAATAAATGTAACTATTTTCGTCTTCTGATTAATAATGTGTAACATATTTTAACATTCAGTTAACTATATTATGAAAACGAGGACAACGAATGGCTGAACGGGAGTTGTACCGCGAACAGAGGATTATGTACCCTCTAGTTATATTTAAAATAAATAGTTACTTCATTAGTATTTGACAAACAATAGTATTAATGAAAGAAAGTAAGTGATATGAGAAAATTTTTAAATCAATTTTTTTTGTATTAAAACTATACAATATTGTTATGTGACGCAAAATTTTACTCAAATAATGTTTCAGACAAAGTAATGTCAAAATTAAGTTTATTGGAGAGCATAAGGTCTTCAAAAGGTTCTATTTAAATAATAGCAGGTCTTCAAAAGGTCTCTAAAACACGATGACTTATACCATGGTGATAACAGGCGTCAGAAAATAGAAATTAACAGGAACAGGCGTCAACTAAACCCTTTAAAAGGTGACTTTTGTAACTGATCGTATAAGACTTCAATAGGTGGCATTTGTAACTGATCGTATATAAGCCTTCAAAATATCGTCTCCCGTACATTTCACACCAGGCACTCTAGGCATCCAAAAGGTTCGTCGACGTTTTCGCTTTATACAGAGGGCACAAAAGGTCGTTTTAGTGTATGAAAACAGACCTTTTGAATGCCTGAGTTCAAGCACTCCAGGCCTCCAATAGGTCGTCGCCCGTACCATTAGGCACTCGAAAGGTCTTATACATAAATCTATATATATATATATATATATATATATAATATTAGAATTTTATTAGAATTGTCTCTTCATTTGATTTCCTCTTTACACATTCACAATAAAATTATGTTTTATTACATATTCAAATGTTATTATAATCATCTTAAGTAAGTTATATTATCTTTTAAAATCTCTTTTTCTATTTGAAAAGTTACTCTTTCTATCTGAGTGGGGGTGGGTGGTGAGCCGAAAGTCACTAGGTACGCCTCCTCTTCCGACTCCTTGGAACTGGTTGAGCCAAGGAATTTTTTGCTTTCTTTTAAAAGTTATCAAGTATTGTAGTTTTTTTAACATAAGACATGCATTTGGTGAAATAATTTAACTCAAATACAAAAAGTTATATGTTGAATTTTTTATTGTTCTACAAACACAACAACAGTAATATTTATACAACGAAATATAACAAGTTAAAAACAAATAAGCATCATGAAAAAACAAACACAATATTTAGTAAGTTCTATATTTTATTAAGTCTTGCCGACCAAGGTTTCGCCAGCAACGGCATTTACAAGGCAGCTTAACACAGACTAAGGAAGATATTGAAAACTGACATATAAAATTACAAAAAGAAGAACAGTACTTAGCTAAAGGGGAGGGAGTAGAAGGGCGCGGGAAACATGTGGTCATAAGGAAGACAATGGTATAAAAAAGGTGAGTTTGACAAAAATTCTACCTGATCATTGATTACCAGTATGGAGTCTTTACAAAATATTCTCCTAATTTCTAACGTTTATAATGAATTTAATTTCCTACTTTTTGCATTGACATGGAGAATCTCAAACTTAACATTATTGAAAAAAATCAGACTTTAAATGAGTTTTTATTAATAATATTATATTACGACTAGATACTATCCATGTTATTCTTTAAAACATAATGAATGTATGTGGATCACAGCTAACCTAGAGACTTTAAACCATCATAGATCCTTCCAAGTTCTCTGAATCTTAGTTTTTCCCCCTTCTATGTTTCGTAAGAATAGAACAAAAAATCTAGTAATACTGGCAGTGTCTAAATAGCACCCGCAGGAATTTCAGCTGTTAAAAAAATTGTAATATTTCCAAATCCCATCTCTATGACTATCTCAAATTAACGTAGTGCAGAGAGTGTGAATTCAGTTTTCACACATGTAAAGAGTTAACTCTTTTATTCATGTAAGATCCCCTACTAATCCCCATTGAGTGTCTCATTCTATACCATGTTGTTTATGTAAGCATAAACAAGCAGGATATTTCCTATCTTTAAACAAACTTTACAGTTCAATGCATAAAGGTCAACTTCTAGCTTGGATTCAAGAAAGCCTAATCCAAGTACTTTGTTTGTTTAACAAGACAAACAGATAAATCCGGTAGTTTTGTTGACTTCCAAGTGGTTGTATGGACTGGTCAGATGGATTTTGTTTTTCTATAAAAAGGACATTCATTGTGAAAATAATTGTGCGCGTTCTAACTATATATTCATAAATATGAATTGCACATTATCAAGCAAGTGTAGTGTTTTTTAGATTATAACTCAAGTTATTAACTGTCGTCAGTATCAGTAAACCTACTATTTTCTAATAAGTGTAAATACTGTACTCCTGCTGATCACACATAACGACATCATAAATAACTCATGAGGTTACAATGACAACAAAAGGTTAGACTGTATTTTCTTATGTTTGAGGCTCATCCTCGGAGAACAATGGTATTTCTCTTTAAAACATTATATCATAAACAGTACTAAATTATTTATGTTGTCTCTCTGTTAAATTTCAAAAGTTTGTTTGGTTTGACTTCTTATAACATTGTGAATCATTTTATTTCTGTGTAAATTAGGGGAAAGTAAAGTTCAATTGAATCATTTATGTAAAGGAGCTCCTATTAATTTCATGTTTTGTTTTATTTTATTTTAATAAGGTTGTATCTTTTATAACCAAATATCTATGAATTATACATTTGGGAATACATTGCTGAATTAAAGTTAATTAATTTCTTCCATTATTCCTAGTGGCGCGGTTAGGGTGCTAAGTTCACTAGTTAAAATTTAAAAAAAATAAAAAAATAAATAAATAAATAAATTTAAAAAAAATCTATTGCTTCCACTGCTTAACCTTAGCATCCTATTTTGCGTTATTTTTTGCCACGCCTAAAGATATGTCGAAGAAACAGTCTACCACAGGTTCTAAGAAAAATTAAGAAACTGGTTCACTCAAATGTTTCCCCACGTGAGTTATCCTCGCCCCCTTCAACTATCAAGTTAGAATAAAAATTTACAAAGAATACATAAACTTACAATAGATACATAAAGATGTATTAATTAGAATGTAATTATTCTGTCACATTTAGAATATCAACTCCTGCTAAATTTTATTTTAAGTCAAATAGAATTCTTTCATATAACTGTAAAGAAATACATAATAGTAGAACTACTATTCTTTTCATCTTTAAACATACTTTTCTCGACTCAGGTATGATTTAAAATAATATATTACAACAAAAATAACATGGATTTAAAGATTTCATAATACTCACATGTCATCACAATACTCATATTGAAGTCTCAATCTAAACGTGAATATGAATTGTAACTGGATTGAAGCATGGGCGTCATCACCAGTTCATTATTTGGGGGAGCATATTCCGGGGGTCAGGGGGTATGGAAATTTTTTAAAATTAAACTTCTCAAAACATTGTTTTTATGCATTTATTTATGCGTTTGTAACAGAAATGTAAAGTTAAAAACCCTAGTAAAGACAGAGCCCAATCAAACCTTTTAAGGTTTTAAAACCTTTTAAGGTTTTAAGTAAATCATTCGTTTTTAGCAAAAATATTTTTACATCTCAAATATTGGGGGGGGGGATTAACTTTACTTTAACATTTATTGAATCTATATGCTAATAATATTTTCCTTTGAATTTTATACTTCTTACAATTTAACTTTACTTTAAGATTTATTGAATTTATTTTGCTAATAATAATTCCCTTTGAATTTTATACTTGTTATTATTTAACTTTACTTTAAGATTTATTGAATTGCCACGGTTTGCTCAGTTTGATTATTCTATTTAGTATTAACTCTTATCTCTGGTCGGAATCTTTTCTGGCTCAATTAAAGTGAAATTTATTTATGATTAATTAAATAATAGATAACTATTTTATACTTATCGAGAAGTCGCTCCCATCAATTGGTTGATTTTCACAGTACACTGCACAACACTATTGATCGATGCACTTTTTTAAAGTTCCTTCTCTGACGTTCTCGATTGACTCTGATTCCAGCTTCCTTATCGGCGATGAATGCTAACTTCTTGGCTCTTGTAGGTCGTAATTCCCTTTTTGATTCTGCTTAACTCTCCACTACTTCTTACTTGCAATCTAACCAACTCTTTTACTTGACTCTTAACAAAAATTACTCTACTTAAGCTGACTCGGAGACGTCTTGCCTCTTTTGTCAACGGTTCTCAAGGATTTCCTGGACCATAGATCAGACTGCTCTGATCCCAGTACTTAACTCTACGGCTTCCCTTTCAAGAATACCCTCCTTTCGCAAATTCGGTCCCTACCGAATTTCCTCCCTTCTTTGAAACACGAGTTTCGCGTGCTCCACGCTGATTCGTTTAGAATCCTTCAACTTTCACAACACATGCCATTTTCTCTGCTTATTGGTGGGTTTCAAATCTGCCCGTTGATTTTTTAACATGGGATCGCATTTGATTGGTCGACCTACTTTCTTCGTTTTGTTTTTTTGTTTTTTCGAAAACCGTTAGAACTTTCTACTCTGAGTACTGTTATAGACGTTAGCTTTCCCTTTGATTTCTCCTTTTTTTTTTCTTTTTACCTTCTTTTTATACAATTTTGAAACACATCTGCCTTTGCCTAAAGATCCCGTTATTAGAAGGTTTTTTTTTCTTTGTCGGCGCATATGCTCCGCCAAGGTTGAAGAAATCCCTGTTCCTTTTGTTCTTGACACGTACTTTCTTTTTTAATACCGTTACATTTCCAATCATAAACTGCATCTGAGAGCTGTCGCTTATTCCCTTCATCAGATAACGTTTGTCTCCATATTTATTATTATTTTATTTTAATTTGGTTTTCTTTTTCTTTTTTACATGAGTTATTTAATTATTTAGCATTAGATATCATTAATCACAATTATTTATACATGATAACATGATATCGTTACAATAGTGTAACAACTTGGTCTATCAGTATATGTCGTTAGTAATGTGATTGGTTACTATTTATACTGTATAGGTTAGTCGTTATTAAATTTATGATTGTAACAATATGACACGATCCAAGAGATAGATCAATTAGGCGTCAACGTCATCACAATCGTATCTAGCGCTTAATCTGTAAGGGGGGGGGGTAAGGATAGTACTTGATAAATTACTAACATCAGCACCCAACCGGCGTCGACGCTCTGCTGTAAACATTTCATTACTTCGGATTTTATTTTTCCCCTGTAACAGAACCAAGTGATCCTTGTGCAAAGCTGGTTTGGCTTTGACAAAATATACAATTCCAAAAATTTCACCCACATATTTCAGTAAATATTGTCACTACATTATGTAATAAGGAAATTATTGAAAACAATGTTGCAGTAACCTAACACAAATTTCCAATCACCATTTACAAAAACGAATAAAATTCTTACAACGCTAATACTTATTAAAATTGCCAGATAAAAATTTATTTAGTCAAAAAGTAAAAATAATTCACTGACACCGCCCTTAAAAAACAATTATAAGTAGGACCTAAAAGGTCTCCTCTTGAGCCATATAACACGTACCTAGCTTTAATATTATTTTTAAGATTTTTTTTTTTTTTTTTTTTTTTTTTTGCGTGTGCTTATTGCCTATTATTTTAGAATTATAACAACAATTATTTTATTTTTTGCACATAGATTTTGGTAATTATTCAATACATTTTACAAAAATTTGAACGAAAACTGTACAGAAAAATGTTATAAATTAAGATTTTTTTAAAGGAAAAATATAATTATTTGTTTAATGACTGTTCGATTATACCAACGTAAATTAATAACACGTCACATTGGTGAGTATTCATAAGTAGTAATCGTTTATTCATTTTATTATTATTATTATTATTATTATTTTGAACACACATTATTCGTTTTACAAACTTTGTTTTCCTCCGTCTGTGACATATTTTTGGCTCATTATTTCAAATAAGGTGATAATATTGACAAAGATTTTTTTTTTTTATTCTTGCTTATAGCGACTAGTCGATTTACTAGATTCTAAAACAAATGTAGTAATTATTGAAGAATAAAATAGGATCTGGGTGAGACGTTATTGATTGATTGATCATACCAATTCTGGCTCAGTATTGTACCTCACGGTGCTGGGTGCTGACCCCTAAAACCGGGTGGTTGACTACCCTATCCCTTATAGATGGGTATTGGGCATCGCCCTAGGAATAGATGTGTGGTAAGGTTCGTGTGAGCGACCTGACGGCGATTCATCTAACGTTGCTTGGCGAACCATGCTAATATGAGAATTGGAGAAAATCGGGAGCCTCCTAAAATCGGGTCGTGCATTATACCCCACGGTGCCGATATATATATATATATATATATATATATATATATATATATATATATATACATATAAATATATATCGAATAGAAACTATCCATGTTAATCTTTAAAAAATAATGAACATGAATAATGAATCTTTATATATTCATACAAGTTCATCTAATTGAAATAATACTTGTTCCTTTTGTTTGTTTTTTTTTTCTTTTGGAGTAAGAGAACTACGGGTTAACTTTCTACTCATCTACAAAATAAGGACCCATCTATTCATTGCCCCAATATTAATTTATATTGGGTCGATGAATAAAATGTTTACCCGACCAAACTCTGCTACTCCAAAAGAAACAAGCAAAAGGAATGAGTTAATTTCCAACTACAGGAACTTGTAGAAATATATAAAAACATTATCATTCATGAACTAAAAAAATTTCGGAATATGTAAAGATAACTAATCCTACCGCATGTTTCGACAAAAGTAACATGACAATTCGAATATATTACAGAAATAAACCTATTTGTGCAATACAAATACCTACATATTATTACTTGAATAAAAATATCCTGATTTATTGTATTTATAGAGCGTTTAACTAAGGCCTAAGAAATAGTAATGTATGCGATTTATCTAATAATATACGTCAGCGAAGTAGATTTTTAACCCTAATTCGGTGTTTTAAAACAAACCTAATTATATATGTGTAGACAAAATCATCTAATTTGTTGGTAATTTATTGTTTTTATCCTTTTTTGAGCTAAACACGGCCTAGGTGAGTAGTAAAACTATGTAAAATTGGCAATCACATCAAGATTGTCTTTGTGATTTAAAGACACAATCCTAACGGTCATCATCGCCTTAAAAACAGAAAATGTTACCACTAGCCATAAAATATATCAATAGCTTCAGATTCGGAAGATAATCAGACTTGTTCAAGAGTTGCTGAATGCATATATATTTATAAAATTAGTTACAATTTATGACCGGTTTGTTACTTTAAATAGTTCAAGTATACGTAAAATATATTTGTGTGATTTGAAGCTCCCTTCAAACAAAATGTGGAATAACCTGTGTATTGCAAGAAAACAAAGTAGTAATTTAGGAAAGTTGGTTCTATAATAATTTATTCTTAATCTAAGAGTTGGAGAATAAATCTCTTTGGGTCTTCTTCCTTAATACAGAATGTTGGCCTATCATAATCAAGAAATCTTAAAAAATCGTTATTAAAACACTATTTAAAAACGTTTTCTGTTATATAGAGTAAATTTCAGCACATATCTCTTTAAAAATATATCTGACACTTTAACTTTCCGAACTCTCCAAAATTTTAAATTAAAAGAAAAGTATATGTTCTCCTTGCTATAGAGGACTTTTAACATTCTAACAAAAATAAAAATAAAAAATCATAAATCAAAGATTCAATAAATAACAGAATTTAACATAGAAGCTACTTCATGTTAATATAAACACACAAAATAATTTGGTAAAGTGTATATTCGAAAAAAATAAAGCATCAATTTAAACTCATACCTATAATTTAACACCTTCATTTGATTAAAGAGTATTTTAGACTTCTATACAACGCTAGCGATTGTATGGTATCAATTAAGGTTAGTGAAGTCCAGTTATCAGATGTGAAGTCACGATATAACTGAGATTGATTTTGCTGGTCTATAAATATATCTGTCTCGTAGAGATTATCCTGCCGAGTTACAGTCAAGCTTGATGTGGTTTATGAAGTTTCTATAACTTGTGCCCCACTAGAATGTTACCTTAAATTAACCTAACCTATCTTAACCTATATATGTGAATGTATAAATGTTGTTGTGGAGGAAATTCTAATAACTAATTTTAAAACAAACAAAATTAATTATATTCCTCATTTCTGTTTAGCTTAGAAACGTGTACTTTATCCATTTCCCGCCAATCATATTTCATTATGAAAGTAATTAATGTATAATGAAGTGTTATGACATAAATATCTGTTCCTTCTTAAGCTTCGCGGTCACTGTACATAAAGTTTTGAAGGTCAAATAATTATTGGTTTACTCAGACCAGTAGATATTTAATATAATATAATCACCTATTCTAATTGATCTATATGAGTCCCTATAAATGTCCCCTTACATCATAATAACTATGGTAACGATTTTAATAGGAATTTTTAACATCATAGTTTCTATTCAAAAGAAGGTTCCAACGTTGAGTTTTTTGATGTCTCATATTAGAAGTTGATTTATGTCTATAAAGGGGTTTCCTATGTATTTTCCCCATTAAAAAATGACAGCTGTTAATGGGAAACGGTTATCACTATTATCTTTGCTGGCGGTTATCACTTCTTCTACAACAATGACTCTAATGAAACTTTGCATATTTATTTAAGAAATTTTTAGACTTTGTGTCATGTTGATATCTTGAAAATAAACTGAGTTTCACAATTTTAAATCTGTAACAGGCGTCGTTAGCACATGTGCAATTGTGTGTGTGGTAAATAAACCACAAATCAATTGCCAATTTCTCTGTGTTGAAACAAACATAACAATGTCGAAAAAAAATTTTACCTTTAAAATATAATGCAAGACGAACACTAGTTCTTCTAATCTTATAAGCCATTTCAGACTAAGCAAATTTTTAACTAGTTGGTAAATATTAATTCAATACTATTAAATCTCTTAGTACTGCGAAAGCGTGAATAATAATAATATATAAAGAAAAAATTAAGCTACCATATCAAACAGTTGATTAGGGGCATCAGTGTAAAAAGTTAATTAAAAACAAATATAGGTTAGGCCTAGCTTATACTATTGTGAAACATTTTACTTATAACAGCTGATTAGGTCCAACAGCTAAAATAATTTAACAAAAACATATGTTAGGCTTAGTCTATAGACCAGTGGGGAGTATTTTGAAGAGTGTTTTAAATAATTGATTGTATTTTTAAATAAAAATGTAGTTACAAATTAACCAATATACAAAATAATACAGTTGACACCCATCTGCTTTAAAACTGCTCCACAAAGGTGAGGCCAATCCTCTACTAATATGTTACAATATTGAAATGTGTTATTCATTTTATTTTGGCACCTAACAAATATAAAATTATTCAAATCTGATTCAACTAATAGGTCTCTAATTTCATACAGTTTTTTATTACAGCGTGTGGTCTTAAGCATACGCGATTAATTTTACTTCGCGCTAATCTTTGAAAATACTGGGCCGATGTTTATGAATTTTTACATGGTTCGTATATAAGACAAGTGTACCACTTCATTTTTGGTAACAGCTAGTAGCATAATAAATCTGCAGGAGGTTCACAATGCAAATAATGTCCTGCAATGTTTTATTGTTTTATGTATTTGTTAATTCATAACTTTTGTTTTGTACTCTTCCCTGACAGGTTATGAAAAAAGTGTTCAATATTTGTTGATATCTTATTTGGTGCTATTGTCTAAAAACGTAATTCGCCAGCTAGGTTTACAGTTGGTATATAATTAATTTCATTATAAAAAGTCACTTTGTGACCAGAGCTGTGTTTAATTACGTGGAGAGTTACACTTATTAGGGATCCCTATATTTCAATTAAATCATTGATTAAATTGTTAATTAACTTGAATTTGAGGTTTACAGTCCAAGATGGAATTAATCCTCCCCTTATTTTTCCATATTTTCGTCATCAACAATTTCAACCCCCTTTGTGCATATTACATCCATCTTATCTTGCTATTTCCTTTTATTATTCTCTAATGAATTATGCATTGTTGACCATTTTTGCAGTCATCCTATAAAATTAAAAAGAATAACAAAACCCTGGATTGTTATAAGTGAAGACAGATTATTATAAATTCAAGATGACCTCTCTCTATTATATATTACTCTCCATTTGCACGTGAATAGTATTGCTTTCTTCAAAATCATCCTAAATTGTTTATAAATATATTTGGGATAAAATACAATGTATTTGTAAAGTGTGGTTTCGTATGTATTAAATGGTTTCATACATCTATTTTATCCTTATATTAAAACATTTACAATACATTTAAATGTATAATGAAAAATGATTGGTTTCATTCAATTGTTAAAAATTCGTCCTAAATTACTTTGCGAAAAATTAATATGGTTTCCTATATTTTTACAAGTGACATTGTATTAAACTAAATGTTTTTTTTTCTTTCCTAAAACCAAGGTACATACACAAATAAGAACTGTTTTCATAAATACATGGCTTTTAAATTCAAATATTCCAAACTTTTTTTGTTATTTAAACCAATATATGAGGTATTTCACCCATTTCTCGTCCATTAATTTAACTATGTTTTATAGTAAAACATTATAAAATAACAATTTAACTTCCATTAGCTTTGACTAATTTCATAAGATACGTTATACTTATTTTGCGACTGAAGCTCGGCTTTATGTGAAATTATTGAGCTGAATTTAAAGACATTCCATTTAATATTAAAAGATATATTTATTTCCTGATATCTGTTATTTTGGTAGATTTTTTTTTAAATTACTTAAAGCAATTGTGCTCCTAGTTAAAATTCCATTGATATAATTATTTATTACAAAAGGTATTAATCTATAATTGGAATAACTTGTAGTACACTAGTTTGCATGACATTATTGAAACAAGTTTGTTTGCATGACATTATTGAAACAAGTTTGCTAGTGTAACTTACTTAGACAACCATATCAAATATCACGTCCCTCTTCAACAACACACAATACCTTATCAGAATGTTTTATACAGAAGAAGTGACTTAAAAGACTCATTTTATCTACCTGCAGATTTATATATTTATACTTAAATTTCTCAACCTTAATTAGCTTAATACATGGGACTTTATTATACGTGTTTTGAAATTAGTTAAAGTTTAAATCTCAAGTTGCAGGAGTTTTAATTAATTAAAGTACAAACTCCCACTTCTTGATTTTCTAGGAAGGCTGAGTATTTTTAGTCATACATTTTCTTATATAACGACATTCTATTCAGCACCTTATCATGGGAAAAAATCTCATATCTTAAAGATATTAAACTGGTTATTTCAGTTAAAAACAGTAATACAAATAAACAACAAAATAAAATCACTGATTGGTATTGGGTTAAAGATAATATTTACCAAAATAAATAGAAAATATATTACTACAATTTAGCCATTACTTTAGAATTATTCTATACTGCAAAGTTTTCATTAATTCACACAAACCATTCTTAAGATAAAAGGAGGACACTCATTTCCTTATTCTATTATGTTCACTAAAGGTTTTAATTCAATTTATATCAAAACCTAATTATTTTATACATAAAAATACCACTTACAATTTCTAAATATGAACCTATTTGAAGCACATATTATTTATGATATTGCAAAGAAAAAAGTCATCAATATATTTGAATTAGACATATGAACATAAAAAGTGATATTCATAAACCTTATTGCATTATTTAATATAATCTTTGTTGATATTAAAGTCACTGAAGACATGATTTAAATAAAAACAACTAATTTACCCTTATGAAAACGTATATAATTAACTGTTGATCAAATTTTATCTTGTTATTTAATAGCAAAAAACTTCTTAATGCTTACAAAAATAGAATAAAAAGCCATAACTTAAAGAAACCTAGCCCACAAAACGTTAATAGCTTCGTGGTTGTAAGATAACAAGAGATCTGATAACATAGATGGAATAGAGGGATCTGTCCCAAGACTAGTTGAAGAAAAGTGTATATCCAAATATGGTATTACGGGATTACCCATACTCACTATAAAGGTGAGTATGACATTCACTTATACAAATATGCTAATACTCACTAAAATGAGTGCTGGGTGGGGGGGGGAGGCAATTGGTCAATTAAATAGAGTATTAGAAAACATAACTTTTCCCATAAACCAGTGGAGGTTTTTTCTTCTTCTACCAGTGTCTTGTGTTATAATCAATTTGAAAATAATTACTTTAACATAAATTATAAACTTACAAGATCCTTTATTAAAAAAGAGGATAACAAGTTAAAAATGCTATTATGAATGATTTTATTGAATATTTAGTAGACCAGGTTTATTAAAATAATTGAAACTGCTACCAAAATCATGTTAATCGTGATAAATACAATAACTATTCTCCACGTAGTTATAACAATGTTACATTAGAAAGTACACGAATCTTGTGTTATTACAGTTCAATTTATTGAGTCCCTATTTTGATCTCATAAGTTATACTTATATTATAAATATTAAAACATACTTAGACCTAAGAAAATGTATCATTTTGCTACACTGAAAAGTGATGAATTTTCACTAATTAAATACCATGCGATTTAAGAATTGTAGTCAATAGTTCAATGAAGATATTTCAACAAATGTGTAAAGGACTAAATAAATTGTAACACATAATTGTCCTTCTAAGTAAGTAAAGTTATAGATGTAGATAATAAATAGATGTAGATGGGGGAAAAAAGTACGCTTTTTAATATTTCCATGTCTCAGAAAATTATAGCTATAAAAGTGATTGAAGTATCAGAAGAAAGTTATACATGAAAACTTTATTTAATCCTCAAAATTATAAAAATTGTAACGGTTTTAAGCAATGTGCAAATTTTGAAAAAATTAAATTTTTCTTAACAGCTTTTGAAAGGCGGTGTTTCAGGTCATAAGACGGAGGCCTTTATCACAAATGTGACATTCTTCTCAGTATTCTATTCCAAATTGTTTTAGGATTTATAATAATTAGTAGAAAATTAAACTAATTTTTCTGAAATTTTAATTAAGGAGAAAAAAAAGTTTTGAAGTTGTGAAAATGTCCTTCTCAAAGCATACATTCGATTACGTAATCAGAAGTATTTTAAAATCTTACATTGCTTAGAAGTTACAATTTGAAAATGAAAAAATTCTCTAAAATTCTCTAAAATCTCAAAACCCAAATTTACACTATTTTCCCATGATAAGGTAGTAATAATAAAGAAAGTCTTTTTTTTTTTTTTTTTTTTTTTCAAAAACTTAAAAGTATAGGAAAGGCATAAACTTTTAACTTCGCTAGCTAGTAAAAAGTATATTAAAATAATATGTCAAACTAAAAGAAGAAAACATGCTCACCTGAGTCTAGTAGATGAAAAATTACAACATATTATATTGTACGAATTACAAATATGAGAGAATTTATGCTCTAAACCATAGAATAATAACTTTGAGGTAATTTTAAATGAATAACTAACATTAGAATAGGATATACGAAAAGATTAATTGTGAAAACTTAGATATTTTATTTAGTTAAGGCCTAAAACAAATGAAAGGGTGTAAGAATTACAATAGTGTGTAGTAAGAAAATTGAGGAAGCTCGATGCGTACGCAAATTGCAGTGCGTCTAGTAAACTTGAACTAAAATAAAGTTAGAAAAACTTTAAAAAATCACTTTACAAAAACTTGAGATTTGAAAAAGGAATTTCCGAAACAATACATTGCGATGAAATAACTATGTTATATAAAACGTGATTAGCAGTACTGTAAATCCAACTTTCATGAATAAAGTTATAGGGACTTTATTTCAAAACAATGGAAAAATCTTAATAGTGTGTGCAAAAGCTGGTCTGCCACACAGCGTTCTGATGAAGCTCAACTATGGCGGATTATACAGTAGAGCAAAATATAATAAAACCACACTAGAGTTATAATTCATGAATTTAAATAAGTACATTATACATAACAAATGTTTCAGACGTAGAAAATGACAAAAAATGTAAAGTCGTAATATTAAATAAAAATAAATAAAAAAAAGAATAATTCATATTTGCCAAAAGGATAAATAAATGTAATAGTCGGTACTAAAAATGGTACAATGAGAGAGAAAGTTCCTATAAATACTGTGGAAAAATCGACGAGAATGAAAATTGTTCTTGAAATTTTAAAAAGAAAGTAAGGTGTAACACTTTCCGAAAGAAATCTGAAAAAAGTGCTAGATTTTGAGATACGCCAACAGTTAGTAAGTTACTACAGGATAAAGCATTAAAAAAGTAATAACTTCGAAAGAGGTCGTTCATTTTGGAAAATTAAGTGTTGGCAATAAATATTATTTAATTAAAAAAGAAAAATAGGCAATTAAATTAATACAAAATTAAGATTTAACGGTAACAGATTTTCAAGGTTTCTAGTTTCATCATAGTCATCGTCGTAGAAAAAACGAAACAATAATTTCAAAAACACAGCAACTAAAAATACGAGTCGGAGAATGGAGGAGATTCCAAGAGAAATACTCTGTTGGCAGGAAGTCAAGGGAAGACCAACGCCGAACAACAATCTTGACTTCCAACTAGGTAAGAAACCAGATTTATCCAGACATGTTCTTCTGGGACCACAGGTTTGCCGAAAACCAAATTTCTATACGCCCTAAAATGTGATAAATAAATTTTCTAGGTTGAATCAAAATTTCAAAATTCAATTAATTTACTTTTGTGTAAAATTAAAGATATTACATTAAACAATGTTGAGCAAAACTGCTCTTTTCTATATAACCTTAAAATTTTAGTTTGTTTTGCATTTACTGTAATTTTTATTTTTTTTATTAAAAAAAAGTAAAAATTTCATTTAATTATCATATAACTATATAAGTGTTTTATTTTCAGGAGAATTGGTTTAGATTAAGATTTCCGTTTATTATAAGAGAATAAATGTTGAAAATAATTTCACTATCATACTTTATACGTTTCATTAATCAGTTTTATATAGAAAGAGCAGAGATTTTTAAAATTTAGAGTATTCCAAAAAATTAAAAAAATATAATAAAAATGTCACCAAAATCAATACTTTGGTTTTGGAGCATGAATAATTTATAGATGAGTTGTCCTTAAAAGAATGTACTATTCAAGTATGTTAAGGTAAATATATAATTGTAACTAAATTGAAGCTAGTCGGTTACTTATAAAAGTAAATACTATGACTGTAAGGTTTTAAATAAATAGGGGGATTCCATTGAGTTTTGGCTACTAAACTTATTATGGGAACGGCTAGGTCAGGCCACAAACGTTATATAGCCTATACTTTGAGTAGTCTGGGTTGATCTTTCTTAAATAGTCAACACCTCAAAAGAAAAGAAAATCTACGTATGATATAAAGGTATACGAAGCGGAGAAGAGAAGAGGTACGTTGTGTTTTAAAACGTAAATACTGAGGAAGTTATTAATATTAACCCTCCATTCATTGCCTTTGTTTACAATATTGTCTTTTATATTTATTTCGTACTTTGAATTTATTCCAGACTATTACATCTGAATATTGCGGCGCCATTCTCCGGTTCATAGAAATACTAGTAAGGGCGAAAGTTTTGCTTTAATTTACATAATATTTATTAATTTCAAGTAATAGATAAAGGATGGTAGAAAAAAACGTATAAATTGTCAAATATTACATTAAATTGCAGGATTAATTTAATTAAGACTTTGAATAAATTCAAATAATTATTTTGGTTATAAAATTATCTAATCAGCAGAAGGAAATAAGTTGTATATTTATTTACGTACTTTGTCACCATACGGCAATAACTAATTTAAAGCTAATGCAATCCTTTCTATTTTTTTATAATAATTTTATAATTACCTGTTGATTTAATTAGATAATTATTTTTGGTCGATAGCCAGTTTTGTCTAGTTTATTGGCGACAGCTGTTTCGCTATTAACTGATGGCATAATGTAGTTGATACATATCATAATTTGAACTACATTACATACATTGAAGTCGTATGTGTTTAAACATTTTCATATTTAGTGTATGTATGTGTGTATTGTAGGTCAAATTATGTGTTACGTGTCGGCTTAAAAATGATTTCAGTGTATGTAAAAAAAAATGTGTTTCGAATAAACAAGAAAGTTCTCGAACGATTAAAGTTAATTGAATAGCTAAAGTTGAGTGTAACTGATGAATTTTATAAACGTACTTAAATATTCCTTTATTCTCCACCCAATGCATCGTGGATTTCATGATCATATCCAGGAACTATATTTTGTCTTTCTCTTATTAAAAAGCATATATATATATATATATATATATATATATATATATATATATATATATATATAATTCTTATGTTTTGATTCGAAACTAAAATTAGCTCAGTCACTAAATACGTGTCTGTCCAATAATGATTGTCACAGAAGAAATTAAAAAAAGGTTATAAATTATGTTATCTACGTAGTTTTGGTTTGTAATTTAAATATGTTTTCTGTTTGATTAAATCGTGTAATCATTATTGTGATTAACACATAATGATTGATTAATTTTTTTATATAAATATATTAAATACTATTATAATATTTGTCGTAACAAAAGCATTAGCTCAATACAAAACTGGCAAATTTTAGTACATATTAAAAAATAAAATAAAATAAAAAAATCTATTTTATGTTCACTCAATGAATCATGTTGCAATAATTTTACATCAGTTACTAGTTCAATAAATTTTTTTCATTATATTTTATCTTATAAATGTCTATGACATCTAAAATGTGGTGTATAATTGTTAATAATGTGTATTTATTTTAATTTTTTCACAGTGACAGTATGCTATGTTATTACTATACCATACCCGACTTACACAGGAAGGCACTAATGTAATATTCTTGTATGTGGATCCTTTTCATCCTAGACAATAAATTTATATCATTGTGATGATAAGTGAGTATGTGATTAAAATATGTTCAGTTTGAAATATTCATCTTCACTTCGAAATTAATTTGAACTATTTTTTGAAACTATTTTATTTTTTTTTAATATTTTCTGTAACTCAATACAAGAAATTTGTTTTATAAGTGTTATCATACATAATTTGATATAAATTATTGACTAATAATGAGTTTTTGGGTGTATCAGATTTGGTATATGAAACTTCGTAAATTGCTTCTTCACGTAATATTTAAGTTGAATCTGTGTAACTAATTTAATACTAACTCACTTGATTACTTTAAACTAGATGAGGGAAACATATGTCTGCTTGTCTGTCTGTTTGAAAGTTTATGCATTCTTTTATTATCAATATTATTATGTAGTCTAGTTATGGTAAAGTAAAATAGGACTGTAATACAAACCGCCAAATTTGATTGAATTCTATTCAATCATTAATATTAAACTATATTGAAAAATGGTTTCATAATTTTGCTTTGTGACATCAAAATCAAACATAATATATTTTTTACAAATTACCAAATCAACTACTTTACTACCGGTTTGCCTGTTGGAGATCTGAATTATTTGAGATGCTCTTTGTTTTTCTTGTTATTTCGTCATTTGTGTGCGTGATTGTATCTATAATAAAGTCACTGGAGAATATTTGAAAAGCGACCAAAGACGTTTGTTCATTTTAATCTCTAACCATTTTATCCTTTTATAACATTTTTGTTCATTGTTCAGTTGTTTAAGTAGAAGGAGAAAGTGAATCACTCGGTTCATCGGACAGAGTTTTAATATCGTCCTAAACGTATCAGAAGCATCAGGCCTAAATTGACTGTCAAGTGAAACAAGCAACTGCACCATAGAGTTTTGTTCAGCAATCGCTGATGGGCTGGAAATTGATGCTTTATTTTTGGTTGTACAAGGATGTTTTCTCTTCAACTGTTTACGAACTTCATCGTCCGAAGACTAATCTGAAGACCAAGGTTGATATGCATCAGTCCCAGAACATCCTAAAATATAATCTTATTATTCACTCCCGCTGTCTTCATCTATCTCGGACTCATCCATAAGTTATTTTCGTCTAAGAGTCTGTAAATTTTTGAAGCTGGTAAAAGCAGTTTTGGGGAAACACGAAATAAATTTGTAAAAGAGAAATTTAGTAAACAATTAAAAAAAGGCAAATAATTTCTATTTTAAAAAGATATTTCAATTTCTTAAATATTAGAATATTTTTCCCTAGTATTTTCACTAACAGTACCAAATTACTTATTTTTTCATTAAAAAAACACAACAAAATTAAAAACACAACACTATAAAAAAGTTACACTATTGGTATGTTGTAAAAATCACTACTTGATCACTACTGTACATAGCAATAACGTTATCTGCTACAAAGACAGTAACTACAACACTGACCTTTGACTAAGGTGGGGAACAGACATTGTGACGGACGGTACAGTCCGCTCTAGGAATTGTTTTGTACAAACAAAAATACAGTATAATGTTTTTCGTTGAAAATACGAAATTATATCATTCCAGGGTTAATAAATACTACTTACTAATTTATGGGAACGTTTTATACTTAAACTTTGAGTGGATACACTTTAACTTTGTTCGTTCTTGTCATATGAGCAAAATACAAAGTTTTTTCTTTCTTTTTTTGTTGGTATAATCAACTCTAACATTTTGATTACACTTTCCTGAAATATTAACACTAATAAAAGGAAAAAACAACGTTTTTAAATGTAAAATACATGATGTTTAGAGAGAACCTCGGGTGGTATTTAGGGATTATTATAGTAAAAAATAAATAATATAGTAGACTTATTACTACTAGAAACTCATAAATCTGTTTATCTGTTACAAGATACAAAAATGTCAATATTTATTGTTTTCTGAACATAAATAGAGATTTATTGACAGAGGGGTTAAAACATCGGTGTTAAATCAAGTGGAAACTGCGTAAAATCGTAGATTTATAACTGATTAGCAACAGTTCACCGTCACATGATTTATTTACGACAGCTATCACAGATATCCACTCAACCCTGATGCTAATTTATGGTTTGTGACGAAAAAGTAAATAAAAACATAGTAACAATATCTTATTGTTAGTAATTAAGCGAAACAGAAAGCATTATTTCTAATATTTTACATGATAAATACATGG